>CM043118.1:38064132-38664132 GCA_023701765.1 Hylyphantes graminicola
AGTAAGAATGTGTTAGACCTAAGCTGCATCTTAAAACAAAATGTTCGTTTGGGGTTTATAACCTCATCAACTTCTATTGAACTTGATCCTTTTTTTTGTTTCAAATTCTTTGGTTGTCCAGGCTTAATTTTTTCTAGAACTTTAACTCAGCAAAATTCATTGAACTTGGTCCTTTTTGTTGATTTCAACTTCTTTTGTAGGCCAGACCTTTTTTTGTAAGAACTTGGCCCTCTTTTACAGAGATGTTTTTGCTGGGATTATTCCTTTTTACTTTCATACTAAAATGAACTCGTTTCGTTGAAGAGTTCATTACATTGTCACCCTTATTTTTTTTTTATTTTAAAAAAATTTTTATGGTATTTCTTTTTGTCGCATTTTCTTACTTGAAATATTTTAAGGGATCAATAAACAGTCAAATTTTGTTAATAATTTTAATACTTCTAATATTTTTAATATTTGGAATAATTTTCATTTCATTAATATTTTAAAATGACATTCATCAAATAAATCTAATTGAAATGTTTTAAATCTTTTTTTTTAATGTAGTCTATAATTAGAAAATTCTTTTTCGTCAATAATTTTATTGGTCTTACTATTATACTATACACGAACTGAATTTTTACTTGTTACTTTCTTCCTTTAAACACGTTTTTATTTTTTAAAATAAAAAACATTTTATTAACAAATATTTTAATATGCTACACTTGTAAAAAATTATATTAATGTAAAAGTTCAAACATGGTATGCTAAAGAAGAAGGTTCAATCTTAATGTAACTATGTATTTAGTTTGCAAATTATTGACACAGTTTCTTGTGGAGAAAGTGTCAGATATCCAATATACTTCACAGTCAGAAAAACTTGTCGTTTTACACTAAAATATTAGTTTTAGTAGGAGGATTGTAGTCATAAAAAGATAAAATGTCAACAAATAACAAAATTTGTTTTGTAACAAAATCTGTAACGTCGCCCGCTCAGACACAACATTTTGTGCTCAAAAGTATAAAATGCGACAAACACAGTATTCATTCTATACTTAACAGTTACACTCTAAATAATAATTTTTAGTAGGAGGATTGTAGTCATAAAAAGATAAAATGTCAACAAATAACAAAATTTGTTTTGTAACAAAATCTGTAACGTCGCCCGCTCAGACACAACATTTTGTGCTCAAAAGTATAAAATGCGACAAACACAGTATTCATTCTATACTTAACAGTTACACTCTAAACTTTGTTAGTTTCATTTACTTTATTTTGAAATTTCATTAATTTCTTATAATATGCTGGGTTCATTTAAAATTTGAAAAATAAATATGTTAATATTCCTCGCTTTTAAATAGAACTAAAACATTTCATATCAACATACAAAGAATCTCTTAGTGAAATATATTTGACGTCATTTCAAACAGATTGATATAAAAAAATAAATTATTGTAATTTATTATTTAAAAGAAATAAAGTTTCTAAAGTTATTGCTGAGAGTGGCAATGGTGATTTATTTCTTCTTAAAATATATTCTTATGCTTTTTAAATGAGCAATAAATTTTGCAGTTTTTTAGCTTCCACGCTACGTTTATAATGTATGACAAATGACAATGATTGCGCCCTGTAGAAGGGAGAATGTAGGCTTTATAGGCCATTACCCAGCTCGCCAGAAGAGACAATCACAAGAGACACTCAAAAAAGGACGACACAAACACATCGACAAATAACAACATTTATTGACAAGCACGAACATCCATGCCTTTACCGGGATTCGAACCCGAGACCAACAGCTCCAAAGGCTAGTACACTAACCACTGCGCCATCGGGCCGTCGCGTTTATAACGTAAAACAAGTAGGTTTGTAGTAGATTCTGTCATTCAGCCCGCTTCCACACAATATTTGTGTTCAACAAGAAAAAAGTCGGCAAACACAATATTAATTCTATTATAAACATTATTACATGTTAAATTCGGTTAGTTTCATTTATTTTAGTTCAAAAATTCAATAATTATTTCTTCAATAATTATTATCGTTTGAAAAAATTAATTTTTATTTCAAGGAATAAATGTGTCTTATCCCTCTCTTCTAAAAAGAACCAAAACATCTCATGTCAACACACAAAAAAAAATATCTTAATGAAATATATGTGACATCATTTCAAACTAATTGATGTCGCTAAAAAAAATTCTTTTAATTTAGTATTTAAAAGAATTGAAGTTCTCCAGTGTTCGTTGAGAATGGCAATAGTGGACGTACGGACGGACTGAGCGATTGTAATACCTTCCACTTTTAGCTTCCACAGTACGTTTATAACGTTAAAAGTTGATAGTATTATAATCGTTCAGTCCGTCTGTCTGTCAATACGTCCGTCACCCACTTTCATGGACCAAACTGCAGATAAATGCTACAGGTAAGTGTGATACGTCAAAAAATTCAGTTAATCGAAATTAGAAGATAGTGAAAATTTTAGAGAAGAATTCGTATTCAATGTACTTCAATTATTTTTTAAAAAAAAACTTCAAAATTTAATGTCCGTTTAAAAAGCATAGGAAGCCATTTTTATTAGAATTAAGTCACAATTGCCCTTCGCAACAATCGCTCGAGAAACTTTAATTCTTCTAAACAATAAATTATAATTCAAATCGGCGTCAAATATATTTCACTACGAGATTCTTTGCTTGTGTGTTGACATGAAATGTTCTGGTTCGATTTAAAAGAGATGGATATTATATATTTATTCATTGAAATATAATTTCATTTTTTTCAAACGAGAATAATTATTGAAGAAATAATTATTGAATTTTCGAAATAAAATAAATGAAACTAACCAAATTTAACGTGAAAATGTTTGTAATAGAATTATATTCTGTTTGGCTACTTTTTTCGTGTTGAACACAAATGTTGTGTAAAAGCAGGCTGAGTGACAGAAATCTGTTACAAACCTACTTGTTTTACGTTATAAACGTGGTGTGGAAGCTGAAAAACTGCAAAATTTAATGCTCATTTAAAAAGCATAAGAAGCTATTTTTATTAGAAATAAATCACCATTGCCATTCGCAACAATAGCTTTAGAAACTTTATTTCTTTTGAATAATAAATAAAAGAATTTAATTTTTGCGATACCAGTCAGTTTGAAATTGCGTCAAATATATTTCACTAAGAGATTCCTTGTATGCTGATATGAAATGTTTTAGTTCCATTTAAAAGCCAGGAATGTTACATATTTCTTTTTCAAAATATAAATAAATCTAACAAACGATAAGAACTTTATTGAATTTCCGAAGTAAAGTAAATAAAACTAGCCAAGTTTAGCGTGTAAAAGTTTAAGATACAATTAATACTGCGTGTGGTGCCGTTTTTTTTGTTGAACACAAATGTCGTGTGGAGGCGGGCTAAGTTACAGATTTTGTCAACAAACTAAATTTTGTTATTTGTTGACATTTTATCTTTTTATGACTAGTGAAACCCTCCAGTGCCTATTAGCTGACTCAGAACTATCTATCTTCGGTTATTCTAACATACGACTAGTTAGTTATTTTCTTTTCGGATCGGGGCTGGGGAGCCCAGTCGGTTAAGGTAGGCGAATACCCAAAATTCTTAAGAATTTTTACTATTACTTATACATCTTTTCCCAAAATTTGCATAGTGATTTCAAATATAATGAGCAATGCTTTTTAGGCAATTTTTTTTATTTAAATATAATTGATTTATTTTAAACGGTGTCTTTTCACCTAAAAAAAGGGGTTTGCGCCAACACTTCTAGCACAAAAAAGTTTTACATTAATTTACCTGACAATTTTTTACAGATGCTATTTCTATTATATATCGGGGGTGGGCACTTGTGCCATGAACCTCTAACATACTGGTGTAAATATAGTAGTTTTTTAAAAAAAAATATTTAGTCAAAGTGTAAGTTCATCGAAAAAAAAAAATACTTGGTTGGTCACTGTTTGCCCGATGGCGTTCGGAAACCCATTGCCCTTACGGCACAATCTGCGCTTTGCATCAGAATCTGCCGGAAATCCAGCTCTCACGGAAAAACACTGCGCGTGCGCACAAAAAACACGGATACTGAAAGGGAAAGATAGTTTGTCACGTTGGCTTTTTATCGCCCAAAGTTTATAAGGTTTTGGTAATTAAATTAACATGTTGATTGAGATGAAATCGATCCTCGTTGCCGGTGTTACTTTCTGTTTTTATTTACTTTACCCTATGAGCACACATAAGCACTTTAATTAGAAAGAGGCGCTAATAAATGCTTAAAAATAAAAAGTAATTAAATCTAAGTAAAATAATATTTAAGGTAGGCCAGTACCTAAATTTCTTGAAAAAATCGGTTTCGGGGTTTGGGACTATTTTCATTGCCCCAAATGTTTTTGGTAGAAAACAGAATTTTGTCTTATGTATTTACTAATCTGCAAGACTTTTAGTCAAGGATTATCTATATCCTTCCGGAGCAGGGGAGCCCAGTCGGTTAGGCACTAGCCTAGCATGGTCCCAGGTCCAGGTCGGGGCAGGTCATCGCAAAAATTACAGCCGACCTATAAGCGGCCCGTGCAGCCAAAAATGTCCGATGATTACCCCGTGTAAGGGAGTGCACGATAAATATCCTTCAAAGTCCTAACACTGAGTACGATGTCGCCTTTAATGTTTGGGTTGGGTGCCTATTCAGGTGTCGACTCGTCACTTGACTGTGGTTTTGAGGATACGACGCCCATCGCCAATAGCCCTCGTGAAGGTGAAGGTGATGCTGAAGCCTAGTGCTACGATAGCATTTTATTCAAACCGTTTTTCATAAAAAAAAAAAAAAACCCCCCTATATTCTTCATAAACGGAAGCAAATCAGAGGCCTAATTTAGATTTAGTTTCGGATTTTAAAAAGAAACTTAGTATGGTTAAAAGTAAGCCATTTATTTTAATAAACAAACAGGGTGGTTGCAAAATAACGCTAGCTATTCGGAGTTGTCTGTAGCTTGAATGAATAATCCAACTGCATCAAAATTGAGAAACTTACTAATCAAAAGGTGGGGGGGGGGGAATAGATCATAAAAAAAGATAGAATCCTAAAAAAAAAACAAAAAATCATAAATAAACAAACTCGTATCTTGAACCAGTGTTCTAAATTACGAGGCATCGTCAATTATGGCCAATTACGGCCAACACAGCTAATTACGCCTCGTAATTTAGAAACTCTGGTCAAGGACGAGGGTTTTTTTTTTCGAAAAAAGAATGGAATCATAAAAAAGAAACTCTTCTCTTGACAAAGGTTCCAAATTACGAGGCACAGACAATTATGGCTAATTACGGCCAACACATCCAATTATGGCCTCGTAATTTTTAAAACCCTGGTCAAGAGACGAGTTGGTTTTTTTATGATTCCATTCTTTTCCCCCTTCTTGATTAGTAAGTATCTCAAAGTTTTTTTACATTTGGAAATATTCATTACAGCTACAGACCACTCTGAATAAGCGATCGTTATTTTATAACCACCCTGTATAATTTAAAATGTATTATGGATCTGGAAATTGCTTTTTAACTGATAACCATAATTTCCCAAAAGCCATGCTAAATGGTGGACTGATGTACGTTAAATACGTCGTGGACACAAGTCCTCCAAGTTACCATACCAAATCAATACCTGGGACAAGTCAATTCTGAGGATCCTCTAGTTGGCCTCTGTCTCTAAAAATTGGATGGATCCATTTATGTGTGTGTGTTATATCTCTTTTACTTGACGAAGGTTTATAAGCGGGTCTTTTTATGTAAAGTCTTACATCAATTGATCCCATAATAAAATAGGCTTAGAATTTGACTGTTATAATCCAATAATTCTATTATAATCCATGAACGCACGCGGTCGGCGAGGGTAAACTCTTGCTATTCAATAGCAACCCAAACCTTCACTACAACCCTAACTAACAACTTGGCGATATTTCACTTGGCTGCTCACAAAAACATTTCGCTATCAAGTCGAGATCTGCGCATGCGCAGATTCCCGGCACTGTCGTTAGATTAGCCACATTGTATTTGTTTCAAGTTAATTCATAAAATTTGTCGTAAAACATATTCTTGTGATTTGTTTGTAACTCTAGAGGGTCATTGCACGGATCAGTTCAAAACGAAGAATTTAACACATAATTCATGTTTATCGGAGGAAAATTCAATGTGGTAGGCTTGTTGGCGTGAACCTCTTTTTTTAGTTGAAAAACACCGTTTAAAATAAATAAATTATATTTAAATTTTAAAAAATGCCTAAATAGCATTATTCATTATATTTGAAATCACCATGCCAAATTTGGAAAAGATTAAGGTAATAGTAAACATTTTAGAATTTGGTGGAATTTTGGGTATTCGCCTACCTTAAGCACTCGCTTAGCATGCGGAAGGTCCCAGGTTCGGGTCCGGGCATCGCCAAAATAGCTGCCGACCTATAAACGGCCCGTGCAGCCAAAAATGTCCGACGAATAATACCCCGTGTAAGGGAGTGCACGCTAAATATCCTTCAAAGTCCTAACGCTGCGTACGATGTCGCCCTTAACGGTTGCGTTGGGTGCCTATTCAGGTGTTGGCTCGTCATCTGACTGTGGTTCTAAAATACGACGCCCGTCGCCAATAGTCCTCGTGTAGCTCCAGTGCGACGATAATTCAAACCTAACCAAACTAAATCTTTTCGGATCGATACAAAGGCGATTGATTACTGTATAGAATAGGAATAGAAAGTAGATCACTAAACATGTTATTGCACTAGTTAAGTATTCGATTATCTGGGTCCATTAACTCTCATCTGGAATGTTCTACAAAAGACAGAAATCACATTAATCTTTTAAACGGATACAAATAAATGGTTTAGGATTTTTTTTATGCAAAACCACAATTTTTTTTTCGAAATTGAAATTAGGTATCGGCAAATTACTAAGATTTAATTTAATAAGAAATTTTATTAGGTTATAAAATGAAAAGTCAGTTTTTGGTTCGTAAGGTTGTACTAACAAACAAATAGAGTGAGAGCCCAGGGCCCCCAGACCTAAGTCATTTTGGCAAGGATGAAATGTACATGATTAGGTTCGGTTTTCATTTACTTTTAGTGTATGCATACCCGTTAGAGTGGACCGACGGCCAATTTACAGGTATCGGGTGCAAAAAGTAGGTAAAATATAAGTTAACCTAAGTCATTTTGGAAAGGCTGATTTTTACATATGTTTTAGAAAATAATGTTAAAAGTGCATAATAATTTTCCCAGACATTTTCCGTGGGCCGATATTTCTCCCAGACGCTTTAAACGTCTTCATCAAGCTCAGACTTTGTCAATCACGTCTAGCGGCGTGAGATGGCGCTACAACCGCTCTCGGACACTAAGGAAGGGAAGTTAAGCAAAAAAGAACTATGTGTCTAATGGAGATAGGGTTGGTTGATTGACATATATATTCCGGTTTGTGTGCTTGATTATTGGAGATGTGTTAATGTAGTAAGCTAGACAGCTATGACAACTTGTTTATTAATCTATTTTCGAATTAATTTTTTTTCAATTAAATCGATACGATATTCTTTCACCGGAATATAAGTCAATCAACCAACCATATGTCCAATAGACACATAGTTCTTTTTTGCTTAACTTCCCTTCCTTAATGTCCGAGAGCGGTTGTAGCGCCATCTCACGCCGCTAGATGCGATTGACAAAGTCTGAGCTTGATGAAGGCGTTTAAAGCGTCTGGGAGAAATATCGGCCCACGGAAAGTGTCTGGGAAATTTATTATGCACTTTCAACATTATTTTCTAAAACATATGTAAAAATCAGCCTTTCCAAAATGACTTAGGTTAACTTAAATTTTACCTACTTTTTGTACCCGATACCTCTAAATTGGCCGTCGGTCCACTCTAACGGGTATGCATACACTAAAAGTAAATGAAAACCGAACCTAATCACGTACATTTCATCCTTGCCAAAATGACTTAGGTCTGGGGGCCCTGGGCTCTCGGTCTAAAAGCATGACTTCCTTGTAAAACGTGTCTTGTAATAATAAAGTAAACATTTTGATTCTTCTATCCATGAGTTAAATCAGGGGTTCCCAACCGGTGGTACGCGTACCACTGGTGGTACGTGACGTAATTTCAGGTGGTACGCGTGAGTGATGTGAGGAACCAGATGTGCTTGCTATTAATAGCTCCTGTAATACACATGAGCAAGTGAGCAATCAGACATATTACTCATTATTTTAAAGAGAAATTTTTAACTTCTGGGGCGAATATAAAAAACCTAGTTACCCTATGATGTTCCAACAATCTCTGCTATTTTTAGGCTATTTGTTACGCTATCTTATGCAATTTGTTATTTTGTGTGAGAGTGGATTTTCTGAACTCTCATAACAAGCTTCACACTAAAGACTGTAAAAGTATATTTTGTACGATGATTAATTTTTCGCTGAGTTTGTGCTATTTTTTTATTTCGATATTTTTAGACCTATAGGTAATAGATAAAACTGTAAATTAATGCCATTTTAATCGTTTTACTTGTCCTTCATTATAAGCATGTTTTTAAAGAACCCCTATGAACACTTTTAAAAGAGTAAATATTATACTTTTATTAAAATATTAAGGTCTGGTGGTACGCCAAAAATTTTCGAAAAGTCAAGTGGTACGCAAGTGCAAAAAGGTTGGGAACCCCTGAGTTAAATAATTATTTTAAGTTTAAAATGGCGTTGAGTCATTAGAAGTAGAAATAACTGTAATATCATGAGATTTGCCGCCCCGGTGGCCTAATCGTTAGGATGCTGGCCTTTGGAGCTGTTGGGGTCAGGTTCGAATCTCGGTCAGGCATGGATGTTTGTGACCGTCAATAAATGTTGTTATTTGTTTATGTGTTTGTGTCGTCCTTCTTTGTGTGTCTCTTGTGACTGTCTCTTCTGGCGAGCTGGGTAATGGGCTATAAAGCCTACACTCTCCCTTCTAGAGGGCGCAATCACTGTCATTTGTCATTGTCAATATCATGAGATTTTATTTTTTTCGCATCCCCTGGTTCTGTCATCAGACAAATCCACAATTTCATTAAACTTTTAAGAATATTTCTAAATAGTTATATATAATAGTTATATAGGTTTTTGTAGGCTAAATAGTTATATAGGTTTTGGAACAAATTTGTTTGAAAAATATGTAATTTTTTTATACATGAATTGGTAGTGCTGACTTACGTTTTTAGAGGCTCAAGGCTAAAGGCGTTTTTAGAGGCTAGAGGCTAAAAGCAAATTTGGGGGCCCGCCAAAACATACCGTCCATAAAATATTCAGGTGTACTTTTTATTTATGTGTGCTTTATTAAAATAGCGTTTGGAATTTGTTTGGAATACATGCATAATTCTCAATGAATTTATTCTTTTTTTTAGATTATTCTAGGTTTAAACAAATTTTTCAAGTTACCTTGACCTGCAAATTCATATTTTGGCATACTTAATATTTAAAAGTTAAGTTTGAGCTATATTGGGGATAAATATTGCTCTCTACAAAATTTAGGGTAATCCCTTATAGTAGGGAGGCAAAAGGTCAAAATTACAAAATTGGTGGGACCCGAGAGGTAACCAGCAACCGATGCTTTAAACTTTTTAGTAGAGTTGTATAGATGATATTTCGAGTGTAGGTCAATCGATATGAGTGGGACAAAATTTTCTGGACGCCATTTTGGAAAATGGCGGATGCAAATATTTGATTGCTCATATTTTGGAAACTATTCAACCTAAAAACTTGATATTGGTGTCAAATTATACGTCATTGTTGCCAAGAAATAAAAAAAAGATTTAATTTTCAACCCCGCTTTTTCGTAATTCAATATGGCGTCTCCCGCCATATTGGATTCTATTATATTTAATATCTGGCGTTCTACTCATCATAAATGAATATTTTTTTCTTTCAATAGTGCAATTTTAATTAATACACCCCTTAATCTTTTTTTACAAAGAAAAATCATCTTTAAAGATGGCGGTTTCCTCCATATTGCATTTTATTATATTTAATTTCGGAGCTTTATCAGAAATGGAAAATTCTAAAAGTGTCTATTTGTCATACATCAGCATTTAAGTTCTTTAAACTTCATACCAAAGTTCCTTGACACATTAAAGTGAGTTTTACCTGTTAATCAAGATGGCATTTTCCGCCATGTTGGATTTGCTTACATTTAATGTTTTTCTGTTCTTATTAACTTTTTCTGTTCTTAATCTTAAAGTCGAACTATGTTTTTTGGGTCAAGGATTTCAATGAAATATTTCTTTGAATTAATTCATTAATTCAAAGATACAACCAATTTCCTATATCTTAAAATGATGACAATTATATATCATTAAATAAACTTTATTTTTAATTATTTTTCAACTATTTCAATTTTTCTTTATAATTTAAAAATCCCGACATTTCTGGTATAATGATTGTCTTAATATATAATCACTAGATATAAGATGCTTAATATATAAGCACTAGATATTTACACTGGTTAATCATCAATGTCTTCAACTGTATAGGTATTATAACATTGGTCAAGGGAACATCCACAAGCTTTTAGGCATGGTATAGCGTTTGATGTACGCACACAATTAGACCTAGTACTGGAACTGTTTCAAATGTATTATTTTCAAACCATGAAGAAGCAGATACGAGGATTTTGCTACATGCCAAAGATGCAACGAACCATGGATACAGTCAGATTGTCGTGCAATCCAAAGACACAGATGCGTTAGTTTTGCTAGTAAACATGTTTCAAGAAATTAATGCAGAAGAAATTTGGCTTTTCAAAGGAACAGCAATCCAAAAGATATTCATCCCAGTCCATATCATATCCTCAAGTATGCCAGCCGATGTAAAAAAAATCACTCATTGGATTCCACTCAATAACTGGTTGTGATAATACCAGTCAACTAAATGGTATTGAAAAGTATACTGCGTGGGAAGTTTATTGCAAAAATCCCAATCTCCTTGATATTGGCATTGAAAAACTGTCCGATAGTGCAATCAAATCAGCGGAAAATTGTTTCATTGCTGTTTACTCACGGTCTGTACACAACGGAGAAATTCAAGACTCAATAAATGAGCTTTGAGTACTACAATTTAGTCAGAAATCACCCGAAATGCTTCCGCCTACATATGCCTCCTTGAAGCAACACATTCAACGTTCAAATTACCAGGCGTGGAAAAAATCTCTAGAGGCAAAAACATTGTCGTCTGATGTTCTGTTTTGTGAGTGGTACGATGACAATGGGAAGCTGAAACCCAAATTGCTAGAAAACGATCCCTTTCGTCCATCATATAAGCAGCTTGTACACTGCAGTTGTACTACAGGATGTACTAGGTCTAATTGTGTGTGTACATCAAACGCTCTATCATGCCTAAAAGTTTCTGCATGTACCCTTGACCATTGTTATAATACATATGCAGTTTAAGATGTTGATGATTAACCAGTGTTAATATCTAGTGCCTATATATTAAGCATCTTATATCTAGTGATTATATATTAAGACAATCATTATACCAGAAATGTCGGGATTTTTATGTTATAAAGAAAAATTGAAATAGTCGAAAAATAATTAAAAATAAAGTTTATTTAATGATATATAAAGTTTAAGAACAGAAAAAGATAATAAGAACAGAAAAACATTAAATGTAAGCAAATCCAAAATGGCGGAAAATGCCATCTTGATTAACAGGTAAAACTCACTTTAATGTGTCAAGGAACTTCGGTATGAAGGTTAAAGTACTTTAATGCGGATGTATGACAAATATAAACACTTTTAGAATTTTCCATTTCTGATAGAGCTCCGAAATTAAATATAATAAAATGCAATATGACGGAAACCACCATCTTTAAAGATGATTTTTCTTTGTAAAAAAAGGATTAAGTGGTGTATTAATTAAAATTGCACTATTGAAAGAAAAAATTATTCATTTATGATGAATAGAACGCCAGATATTAAATATAATAGAATCCAATATGGCGGGAGACGCCATATTGAACTACGAAAGAACGGGGTTGAAAGTTAAATCGTTTTTTTTTATTTCTTGGCAACAATGACGTATGATTTGACACCAATAACAAGTTTTTAGGTTGAATAGTTTCCAAAATATGGACAATCAAATATTTGCATCCGCCATTTTCCAAAATGGCGTCCAGAAAATTTTGTCCCACTCACATCGATTGACCTACACTCAAAATATCATCTATACAACTCTACTATAAAGTTTAAAACATCGGTTGCTGGTTACCTCTCGGGTCCCACCAACTTTGTATTTTATCACATTTCACTACGTCTGCCTCTCCACTATTAACGTTCCAACGATTTTTAAATTACAAATAAGTTTATTTTTAAATTAAAAACCAAGTTTTTCCATTATATTTCTCCTATAATAAAAGGCAAAAATATTTTATTGTTAAATTGCCTTTAAAAAAAACTAAGACTTTTTATAGTAAACAGTTACACGACAGTAATTTTAATTTTGTTAAGGAACCTTAAGAAGATATTCTAACAAAATTCTCAAACTTGTTCTTTTTTAAAAAAGCACAATATTATTAGTTCTTTGCAAAAAAAAAAAAAAGATTTTTGTTGGACGTGCTTTTGTAGTAAAAAAAACCATTATGATTCTTCCTTCTAAGGATTTAATTGTAGGCTTGAGAAACATTTTGAAAGTAATTCTTTTTTTTAAACGCCATTCTCTTTGTTACATCTGCAACTATTTACATTATTAAAATGAAATTGAATAACATGTCGGCATCAATTTGAATTGCTAATTCGTGTTCTTGTTTTCCTATTAGCGCCGTCTAAAATCTTGTATTTCAGTTGTAGCAGAGTTTACAGATTTTTTAAGAAGAAATTAATTACTTTCCATAAAAGGTTTTGAAAAACTTAAAAGGAATTTGTGCATTCGGCTCAATTTAATATACAAAGGAAGTGATGATGAAAGCTTTCGAAAAATGTATGTTCTAGCTAAATTTCGGGAAGGACATGACTCGAACATTTATTTAAGAATAAATATAAATTCACGAATCTTTTAAGACAATTTATATTTTTATAAAGAAAATTTTATCTCAAACTACCAAATTTATAAATATTTTCAGAAATTATAAAGTTACTAACTTTATGTAAGAGAGAAGATGCTTGTTGTAAGAGTACACCTTATTAATTTACTTTCTCAAACTTTAAGCACAAATATTCCTTCACCTTTCCATTCGTAAATTTAAATGTATTTCAGAAATATCATCAGGATCGAATTGAGTAAATCTGATCAATTATTAAAAATCAAATTAAATAAAGGTTTTAAATAGATTTATCTCAAATACATAACGCCACAAAACTCGTATATTGCATTATAAAAAAATTGTTTTTCCTATTTGCAAAAGTTTGTTTCAATAAGTTGAATTGGCTGTGTCCGTCCGCACCCTTTTCAAATTCTTATATAACCGTCTCATTCTAAAAATTATTTTTCGTGTTAGAAAGGTAGAGGATATCAAACACCTATGCTTTATACTTTTTGTCAGCCTGTCCGTACGCTCTTCCGTCTACCTACCCAATGAAGGTAAGTTTTCACTTAGTTCGACCAGTGTTCTATAAAAAACTTCTAGAAAGTGAGGATACCGGAGAATCGATATATTTATATATCTTTATACTTTTCTCGTTTGTCTTCCAATCCATACTATAAGAATTTCAATAAGTGTATTTAAGTAGTAGGAAATCAAGTTATTCTAGTTCTTTCGGAGCTGCTTGTATTTATTTCTTTTTAGAATTAAAAACTAAAGGAAGTAGGCTAGAAAGCTGAATTTATTGTATATCCCTCTGGGAGATACTGAATTTAAACCCGTCACCTAAGTTATAGTTTTCCCAGCAATACACAACCTTTTTTAAATTTATAAATGATACAATTTTGATAAATATTAAAATTTAAATTGTGGAGCAGTTATTTATAACAATCTGCTACAGAATTAAAAAAGCAATCAAAAGAAATTAAATTTTTAATTTTTTTTTATTTCAGACAGTGAAAACAAAATAACGTATCCTCAGAGGGATATTTTTTCCTGACACTAAGCATATTTTTTTAAAACAAAGATTCATTTTTCAGAGAAATTATTTACAAACCCGCTTTTCATTTATGTTTTACAATTTTTCCCTAAAACTGTAAAATACATCATAATAAAAATAACATTTAACACTTTAACTGAGCTTTCTTTATTTGAGAAATCAATTGACATTTCAGGCCTTATTTTTCATTCAAAACTTTAAGAAAAAAAAAACTTCCGACTCATATCATCCTTTAATGCCCTGGATATTGAGTACTCGACACGTTTCAACAAAAGAGCACTCCTATTCAAATCGCGGACTTAATTTATCAAGGAACGGTTCAATATGTCTGGCCATGACACGTTATTCCCCTCCCAATACTAAATCAATTCTTTATCACGTGGGATCCTTCTGTTCCGTAACTTACTTTGGAGTGAGTAATGGTTCAATGGAAATGGCCACGTATGACAAAACTTTAATTTTGAGTTTGGGGCAAAATGTCGTTGTAAAATGTTGCACATGATAGGAAAATAGCGTAGAAATTTGTATAGGATAGGAAAAGAGCGTAGAAAGTTTAATAGGATAGGAAATAGCGTAGATATTGGTATAAAATGGGGAAAATAGCTTAGAAAGCTGTATCGGATAGGAAAATAACGTAGAACGTTGTATATTATAGGAAAATAGCGTGGAAAGCTGTGTAAGATAGGAAAATAGCGTATAGTTGTTGAATCGCGAACTTAATTTATCAAGGAACGGTTTAACATGGTGGCCATGGCACGTTATTACCCTTCCATTCAGGCGCGTAGCCAGCATGGGGCTGAGGGGACTGCAGCCCCTCCCGAAATTTTTCAGAAACTTTTTTTTTTTAGTTTTCATAATTCGATGTTCAGAAAATTCGGTTTAATTTTAAATTCGATGCTCAGAAAAGACTCTTCGCGCCAATGCTGCAAATGTTCATCTCGATCTCCGATCCACCTCGAGGATCCTTTTGGTAGATTGTGGGTTACTGAGGTGGCTATTGGCTAATCCCGTTCGTTTAAGGCGCTTTCACATGTGCTGAGAAATTGGCGGCTGCCGGCAATTTTGTGAAACCTTATAACCCGTTCACATGCAAATGCCGGCATAAGATTGAAAACTAGTGTAGAAAGTTGTTAAGGATAGAAAAATAGCGTATAGTTGTTGAAATGCGAACTTAATTTAATGAGGAACGGTTCACTATGCCTGGCCATGACACGTTATTCCCCGCCCAATACTAAATCAATTATCTATCACGTGAGATCCTTCTGTTTCGTATCTTACTTTATAGTGAGTAATGGCGAAAAGAAATGGTTACGTATGAAAACATTTTAATTTGGAGTTTGGGGCAAAATATCGTTGTAGGAAGGTGTTTAGGATGGGAAAATAGTGCATAGTTTTTGAAAGGGACTCATTGAAATGTTAATTGAGAAATAACATTTATGAAACGATATATAATATTGAAAGTTCGCTTTCAACAAATGTTTTAAATTAAACATTTGCAAACTAAAGCAAATAAAGTGTTGAATAATGCCTTTTTTTTTAAAAAAAAATATATACAATCAATAAAAGTAGCAGTAATAATATTTTGACTTATATTTTGCGAAACATAAATTGAAGACCACGTAATCACTTCACACCAATCAATATTGCACAACACGTAATCGAATCTATATAAGTTTATATTTTTCTGGTAGCGAACGTAAATCTCAAAACCAAATGAGTTTAATTTATTGAATATTTTTTTTATTTGAACTGTATACCAACCAAAAAACATATCTTTAATCATAAAAACCACTTTTTATTTAGATTTTAACATGAAAAAGTTTTAAATAAAAAAAGTTTTAAAGAGTCATTAAAATATCTTTAAACTTTTACAGATTTTGTTAAATATTATGTTGAACAATAACAATTCCAATTTAGATGAAAACTACTTAATCTTATTCAAATATACATATGAAATAACAAAATGCATAAAAAACATATAGCTGCTAGGCAAAAAAAAAATGAATAATTTATTTCTTGACCCTATACTATTGCAAAAGTGCCAAAAACTTGTGCTGTTTTCATAGTTAATCTCAAGTATCTTTACATTTAATCCTAAATTGAAATACCTCGATTGTTTACTACAACAGTAATGAGTTTGTGACGCTTTAACAACAGGTGTTTTCCCTCTTTTTAAAGAAGCTAATTACCTAAGGCAATAAATTGTTAATCTTTATTTACATTGCAACGGCACGCGAGTAATTAATTCAATCTGCCAAACTGTTCAATTTTATATTTATTATGTAGTTAGGAATTTATCCTTTGTATTCTAAATATGCTGGGAAAAAAGTAGCGTATAAGTTTCATTATTTTCTAGAAGAGTTGGTGGCGTTTATTAATATTTTTCTCCTTTATTAATTAGTGATTGTATCATGAATGTAATACATAGGTAAGAAAAATGTAAACCTAAATTCTAAATTTTCGTCAAAATATGTAGTAAAACATGGACAAAATCCATCATTAGCCAATTAAAATGTGATTCACAGACTACAAAATTACACACGTATTAATTTTTATGAGTTGGTTGGTAGACATATATTTTCAGGCTTGTGTGCTTGGTCACAAGGACTATAAACCATCGTCAAGTAGGACAACACAAGACACACACATACACAAATGACAGATGCTGCCATCCAGGGCATGCTCTACGAAAACCCGGACTATAGGCACTAACATATTTTGGGGCCCCTTTACGGAAAATGTTTTGTATGATTTACAAAACGATGGTGCAATATTGATCTGTGTATCAAATTTTGCTACGGTTTTATTGGCTGCCTTACAAATATCGATAAAAAAATCCCGATAGGCCAATTTCTCATTCATAACCACGAAAAAAAAAAGTTAAGTATCAGAATTGTTTTTAGTTTTCTGATATTTTGGGGATTAACGGCATTTACTAAAATAGAAACTGAAATTTAGGGCCCCCTAAAATTTGGGGGCCCTAGCCCGGGCCTAACAGGCCCTATGGATGAGCAGGCAGACACCCTGCTGCCATCTGTCGCCACCTCCGCAATTTAGACATGTCCCTGAAGGGGAGGGAAATTTTCTCCAGGGACCTCTACTCATGGGAAACTGCGCAATGACCGCCCACAGGACTTTCGGACCCAACAGATTTAACGAGCACGTACTCCGCATATACTCGACAAACATTTTTTTCCATGCCTCAACGGGATTCAAAACCGGACCCAGCAGCTCCAAAGGTCAATGTCTTAACTAGTCTCACTAGGCCGCCGGATCGGCTTTTTTTTATGAGTTAAATTTCAACCTTTATCAACGAAAAGAAAAGTTAGTGAACTTCCTGTTCATTATCATTCCTGTTCAGAAAAATAAATACGGATAACTTTTCTTCAAATTAGGTTTTTTTTAAAGCATTTTAATTAAGATGGCTCATAAACACTTTTAATTTTACAAAAGTAAAGGAGATTTCATTTCAATCAAGGAATGAATGCTTTTTAAATGTAGTATAATAAAAAGATAGCAGATTTTTTTTTTTACCATGCTCTTTACATCCTGCAAGTAATTTAAATTCTGCTTCGAGATAATGTTGCTGCGGAGTTAATTTCAAAGGATGTTACTTGGAAATCCGGTTTATTACTAAAAAGTTTTCCAGTTAGGGGAAGATTTCCTGCTTTTATGATATGCTTCCTTATTTATTTTTTCTAAGAAGTGAATGGTAACGCTTTCAGTAATTATTTGCTTTGACTGTGTTCTTTTCTTAAAAGTTACCAGTTAAAATCTTTTTAAAATAAATAGATGCAGCTGTGGCTAAAGAGATAAAGGAAAAATAATACATGAGTATTCAAATGAGTAAATCAAATAGTAAACCTACATCCACAATAATAAAGAAAAGAAGGTGGCAGTGGATAGGACATGTACTACGAGTGTCCCCATCTGACCCAACTCGCATTGCCCTCACATGGACACCTGATGGAAAAAGGAAAAGGAGTCGACCCAAACTAACCTGGCGTCAGATGGCGATAAAGGAAAGGAACAGTTTTGGATGGCCAAGCTGGGGGATCGCAAGGGACTGAAGGGCTAATTATTTCAGAGCAAAAATGGTCCGATTTATTGTTGTGGTTGACAAATGACAGTGATTGCGCCCTCTAGAAGGGAAGAGCATAATAGGCTTTATAGTCCATTACCCCGCTCACCAGAAGAGAAAGTCGCAAGAGACACACAAAGAAGGACGACACAAACACATAGACAAATAACAACATTTATTGATATACACAAACATCCATGCCTTATCGGGATTCTAACCCGAACTCAGCAGCTCCATAAGGCTTGCACCCTAACCATTGCGCCGCCGGGTCGGCTATCGTTGTGGTTACTGCAGTTTACCTGGTCACGGCAGTATTCTGCCCCAGTCATAATAATAAAAGAGAGAGTCTGTGTGTATGTCTGTGGATAGCAAAAGACCTACTTAGACTGCTCTAAAAAATTCAAAATTTTTAAGTTAGATTCCTTTTAATACTTACGTGTGCACCTGAGGCTTAGTTTTTTCATATTAGATTGAGATTTTTAATTAATATAATTAGTTTAAAAAAAAAACGCCATCCACGTGGGATTACGGGACCATAACAGGGCTTGAAAATACATGGACCGGGCCGAAACGGGGGCTTGACGCCATCCTCTATTACAGGGGTTCCCAACCGGTGGTACGCGTACCACTGGTGGTACGAGGGAAAATTTCAGGTGGTACGCGTGAGTTATTTGACAAACATGATACTATTAATTAAATTCTTGGATCTTTAGTTAACTTCTGAATCAGCTGAAACCAGAGTACCCTTTGATCTTTCGGAAAGTTCTGTTATTTTCGATGCCACATTTTGTTACCAGTTATTTGTGTTCAGTTTATTTTCTGAACTCTTGTACATAAAAAATAAACATTGAAGCAGAATAAGTGTTGAAAAAAACTTAACAGAGAAGATAAATTCCATCACTCATAATTTTGATAATTTAATCACAGACAAATAACTTTAGGTTTCGCACTAAAGACTATAAAAGTATATTTTGTATGATGATGATTTTTTTTACTGAGTTAGTACTAATTTTTATTTGTATGGTTTAGACCTATCGGTAATAAATAAAGTGTAAATTAATACTATTTTAATTTCTCCTTTATTATGACCATGTCATAAATAAATGTATAACCATTATATATTATCAGGAATTTAATTCAAAAAGCCTTTGGACACTTTTTGAAGAGTTAATATTAAACCGTTTATTAAAATATTTATGTCTATTGGTACGCCAAAATTTCTCAAAAAGTCAAGTGGTACGCAGATGCGAAAAGTTTGGGAACCCCTGCTCTATTAGTTTGATTGATTGAGTTTGGTTGAGATATGCGCTCGCCCTAAGACTGCTTCATCCTCTATTGGTGTTTGCCTTTTTAAGTGCGCATGCGCCAACAAGAATTAAATTTTGTTTTGATTTTGAGTGTATTTTCACAAGTAAGCATGCCTCTAAAAGGAAGCAATGCGAAGTTAACGGGTTCCCAGTAAGGCGGGACCATACTGCTAGTCATACATAAAACCTTACTTTGAAATGTTATTTCACGCTTCAGAGGACCTCTTATACTGTGAACGGATCACATGGGAGGATTTAATCTTTTGTGCTCAACTCCTGAAACAGTTCCTTCCCGACCTTACCTTATTAGTGAATATCTGTACCCTTTATAAACTATGCTGGATCACTGTTTCTCGAAAAGTAGACCCTCAAGAGTAAAGTCGATACTTCAGAAATAAATTTCTAGTTAGCATTGTGACTCTTATAAAAGTTATTCGAACTAAAAGAATTTTAAACTTTTCGCAAACGTTTTTTTTAAAAGTATATCTTAGTACAGGTGTGTAAAAGCAGCTTTAAAATAAAATATTTTATTCTTCTTTACTCCAAATTTTTTCGCGTGATAGTAAAAAAATACAATGTCGAGCAGAGGGGAAATAATACTTTTGAGCTTAGGGAAAAATAAGCTAACATTAAAATCGTGTATGCAACGTTAAACATATTTTTTTTGCATATGCTTATAAAATATAATTCTTGCAAAAGCACGCTATGTTTTAAAACTCTGGGAAATACATATAATTCCCCCTCATCCTAAAATATTCTACTTAACGCACTTACCTAAATAACTATTTTGAAAGTCTTTAAAAAAGAACATCGACGAATATTAAAAAATAAACTAAAATCTTTTAAAGTAAGACAACTTAAACGTTTTCCCATTTAGTTGACTTTCATTTTTCAAGTAAACTAACACAGACTTACTTCAAATAGAGCAACATTTAACTGTTATGAAAAACTTTAAGTAACCCTTTATTCTGCCGACAAAGCATTAGCACCGAGAAAAATTAACAACGTAATCCTTCCTCAAGTATCCTCCTTAGTTAGGACTTCAATATTCCTCGCTCGAAACAAGCCTTGAAAGACAGCAGATCCATTTTGGGCAGAAAATGTCGAAACAGCTGAAACGTTCCAGACAATGTTTAAATATTCTCCGTTGCAATTCGAACAAAAGGGGGCTGAGGTTTAGATTTTGCTTGGAAAGAGAAGGGAAATTTACTGCACTGTAAAAAAAATCAAGAACTAAATATATATGGCAGTTATGATACATGCAATTTTTAGAAACGTTTCTGAGTATTTCGGAAACCTCCTTCATGTAATATTTTACTAATCTAGTACATATCCCATTTATAGGATAAATGAAGGCAGGTGAGATTTGAAGCTCCACACTCTTGAGAAGGTTTTCACTTAAAGCAGACTCACTAACTAGTATAGGTGGTTTACCTACTGTGTGTATGTGCTTAAAAGGCCCTCCACACACACATGATCGTTCAGCACATGATTCGTGTTAGTGATTTACTCTCAATACCTATGATTTTATAAATATTTAATTGTAAGAAATTTGCGTATATTAAGGAATACCATGTTTTTTGGGTAGAGATAGTCATAACATATAAATATAATATTTTTGGTGTTCAAATTTTCACTATTATACATATTTTAGCTCAAGTTAATTTTTTTTTATTATTGGCCTTAAAATCCATTTATTTGTAGGAATGATTAAAATCTTTTCAGGTAGCTAAGTGTTCAACTTAAACGGGGCCCGGATGGCTGAAATGGTTAGTGTCGCAGGCCAGCAGTCTGCGCGCTGTAACAGGTGTGGGTTCGATTCCTGCCTTCTCTCTGGGTGTACTTCCTTTCTCTGTGACAATAAAAACTTTTTATGTGTCTGTCTTACTTGACGAAAGGCTTATAAGCGGGATTTTTTGATCAAGTACACAAGCCAGGATATATATGTACCTACCCTACCCTGCCCTCAACTTATACAAATAGTCAATTTTAAAAGAAGCTTCAAAACGCAATCCTCTACGGGTCGAGTTTTTTTTTAATTGCCACCTTATGCTGTTAATTTTTATAATAAGTGGGATTATTATTTAATGCATCTTAGAATTATTTTTTACCCTAATGTGCTGTTGAGTGTTGACATTACTTTAAGTTAAATAATTTTATATTTGGCTTCAGGGAAACGTTTTTCGTAGATGTTGTAATTTGTTAAGGTTTAAATATTAAAGTTAATCCCTTTTTGGGCATCCCTATGGAAACATTTTAGGATATTTTGAAGCAGCAATGTTTTCTAAGACAAAGAGGCTTTTTTATAAAGAATTATTTTTAAATTGTAAATGTGTTTGATCAATTTTGCCCAAACAAATACAAAAATGTTTCTGAAAGGGATACAAAACCAAAGCTTCTAATTTTTTATTTACTAATTATATTCAATGTATATTTTATATAAAATTAATTTAATAAATTGGCTTGTTTTACGTGACGTAACCTCTTCCAGCTTAAACTCCTGCATTTTCATAGATCAGTGATCGACTAATGCTCTGTTCCCAAGTGACATTGATTCACGATTCCAGCTTCGAGAAATCATTTATTTTTAAAAACAATACTAAGATTGAAACCGAAACAACCAATGAAGTTACAGAAGTGCAAGAATGAAAACTGGGGAGTTACGTCATCTGAAACAACCCGATTCAGTTTTAGTTGTTTGAAAATAAAGCACATATTTATTCAAAAATATCAATAAAATTAAAAAAGGTTTTTACAAAATATGTAATTAACCATTTTGCATAATACAACAAGTTAAAACAATTTTTGTAGGAAGAACGTTATATTTTAATAGTACAAGTCATGTTTACAACTATTTTTAAAGTATTGGCATTTTTCAGGTGACATAAATCTTTCTAGGTTTCCTTTCTGTGTTTTTTACTATATGTGCTCCTATTAGTGTTTTGCTCCTACGTGTCATTGATGCATCAATCGTAGCTCAAGAAATAATTTATTTTCATTCCGCATTTCTGATGCCCCGAAAGATCTGGAACATGTCCATTTGCCCTTTATTTTATAAAAATACTCCTAAAATAGCGTTGTTCTGCATAAAGGTATACTTAGTTTTTAAACGTAATTTTTTAGTATAAATTCCATTGAAATAAAAAATAAAATAAAGAACTTCTATTTCCAACATGGGTCGTCCCTGTTTCCAAACAATATTCGTCATCAGAGCAATTAAGTCGTCCATCCATTACGAACGTACAAATACTTCGTTCGAAACAGCGAAAGTTAATTAATGTGCAATCAATCATAGCAATGTTGTCTTGTTCTATTCTGTGATTCCACGAACGGACTAAGAAGAGATACTCGTTAGTCAATGCTCCCTTGTGGCCTTAGAGCCATGTAACTTCTTGAGCTAATACTTCTGATGGATACAGACCTTTGCATTAGGGTTCTCAATAGGACTAGAACTAATTATGCAAATAATGCGAGTTTGGCGCAACGAGGGTTTATGTCACCGGATAAGCCAGAGTGAACTGTAGAATAAAAATTGTTTTAATACTTTTCAATTTTGTTTTAAATTGATGTTATGATGATTCCCATACTTGGTGAAAATGGGATAACATGGCAAAGCAATTCTTTTGCAAAAGTTGTGATTTCAAAACTAAGCGCTATTAGCGCTATTATATTGACAGTCCCTCTTAAACAGCAATAAATAACTAATGAATCATTCATAAGATAAAATTAATTTGTAATGATAATGCTTTGCTTTTAAAAAATACAAACTAACAAAGCCAATTAGCCGATTCTTTGCAACGAAAGCAAAAATACACCATTCGAGGGGTATCCAAAGAAGTCAAACGGATATCAAGAATAAGATATTCTAAGAGTATGATAATGGAAGTTAGAATAAGAAGGATATGTTGTCTGGTTAAAAACAACTCAAAATTCGAATTGACGAGTGAGGCTATTGATTGCTTGCCTAATACGCCAACGTCAATTCCTTTACTAAATCATCAGGGGATATGTTTTAACATTTGACTAAATTATATATGAATCGAGGATAAACAGAATAAAATGACGAGAAGTGTTAAAACCTCCTTTATTTCGTATATCGTACTGCAGTGTACAACTTTTCTCAGTATACATCAAAAATAGTTTCTTCTTGAGTTTTAACCCTTTCAGTCCCAATGACAATTTGACATAACCATTTTAGAAATTTTTTTCTGATCGTCTATAGCCATTTATGATATCAAAAAGCACATCATTCGATTCTTAGAACTTTTTCAATTAGAAAATATTTTTCATTAATATTAATAGATGTCAGTTCTATTATTATTTTTAATTAAGATCAGGAAAATTATGACCCAAATGGCATCACTGGGACTGAAAGTTTTAATCTTGAAGTTGCAGCCAATATTCAAGCAGGTGAGGTAATCGCAATCCTAAAACATTTCTTTAAACCACAATTTCTCTATTTTTATATAAATATTTTTTTTCATCCCATGATTTATCTTATTTTTCTTCTAAACTCTACTATTAAGGGTTTATAAAACAATGTATAAAACGCGAATGAAAATTTAAGAAACCAGTTTTTTAATTGCTATTCAAATACTAGGGTATTTTTTCATTTAAAAGAAGCTTTAAAGGGAAAAAAATTCTGCCAATTCATCTTTTAAGTAATTAAAAAAATATATAAGCTATTACTGGCCTACAATTTGTAATTTTTTGTGTGAAGGAAAGTTTTTATCTCTTCTATATTTATATTTCAAACAATTATTACAGAATAAATTAAATATTTTTCCTTATCTCTTTGATTTTCTTTTAAATTAACAAGTGAAAATACTAAGAGAAAAATTTTGGTAAATCTATTTTTTTTTAATTTGCAAAAGCAAAAGTGTTACTGACTGTATACGTAAATTTGATTCCTTATAATATTGAGAGTGCGTTTTGTTTAGGGCAATCACATGTACTTGGCGATTTAAACATGGCTTCACTTTTATTTGTCGCCAATCTATTTATTCCAATCGTCAACGAGTAAAATAAAAAGCAGAGTTACGTTGCGTTGCAAGAGATTGGGCATTTTCATTTCCTTTGCCATTTCCTGTTTGCGGGAACGTTATCAAGTTGTAATGAAACCGTGGAAGATCAGTCTTAGAATGTAATGGCTTCTCAGAAAGCCGTTGAAAACTTTTGTACTTTATTGGGGATATTGAAGTGCTGTTGCGTGTTGAAAGTTAATGAATACGGATATCAAAACTTGGAATAATTTTATATTGCATTTCTTTATGGGGACTTACACTTTTAAAACAAACGAGCAATTTTAACTCAGTCTGAGTTAATTTTCACTCCTCCAGTGTCGAAAATGCACTTCTCCTACAGGAGTGGATCCTTTGTGTGTCCTTTGTTCCTTCGAGAGGATCACTCCAAACGGGTGATTTTAACTCAGTCTGAGTTAATATTCACTCCTTTCCAGTGTCGAAAATGCACTTCTCCTACTGGAGTGGATTTCACTCTTTTGTTTTACGAGTGTATTAAGTATTGTGTGCTATTCCGAATATAAAGTTCTTTTAAGATGAACCATGTAGTATCGGTTAGCTACTTCATATCTATTCTATTGATACTGCTGGCCATAGTAGAAGTGGAGAAATTGTGTATGGGGGGAGGGGCAAACTGAATGATAAATCCACTATTCATTACTCATCAGCAAGAGTTTGCAGCTCACTTGTACACTTGAAAGTAAAGAGATAAAAATTAAACTAATTAGTATGTTTGAATAGAAGAATATTCGGTAACTCGAACGGTAGTTTCGGTAACGAAGAACTCGGTAGTTTGAATAGAAGTTTTACGATTTATGGACCTGTTACACAATGAGAATTTGGCTCTAAATGTAAACAATAAAATCAATAAAAATATTAAACATGCCGTGTAACCGCTGGAATTGACTGCATTGAAGTCAGCACCGTGATTTGTAAGAAATTTCACCATATCGTCGCGTCCATTTTCAGCTGCATAATGTAAAGGTATGCACTTGTTGTCATCCCAACTATCAACATAAACACCTTTTTGGAGAAACATTTCAGAGATCCCTCGGTGTCCAAATTTTGATGCGATGTGTAAAGGTAACGTTCCATCAGAATTCTTCACGTTCGCATCTGCACCTTTCGTCATTAAGAATTGAGCAACGTATGTGTAACCGAATTGCGCAGCGTAGCTTAAGTACGTATAACCATAACTAAATTTGCTGTTTAGATCTTCTCCGGCTTCTAAAAGATCTTCGATATAATTCACAACTTATCCACTCATGACTGAATTAAAAAAAATCTTTTTGTGTTTTTCCATTGCTCAGCAAGTGTGACGTTGCTTGTTCCATAGTATTTTTGGGCTCTTTTTAGTTTACAGGGGGACATGGGGATATTTACAGGATTTTAAAACACCAATTTTTTAAAACTTCAGAAATTCATCTTAATACTAGTTTTTAGTTAATAGGACAGCATTAGAATGATAATTATTCTCTCACCTGGGAGAATGAATTAAAGTTATATTATTAACTTTTATATCAGATTTATCTTTTACATTTGAGATATCATTTTTTAAAATTAATCTTTATCTGCTCTTCACTTGGTTTTAGACTGGCAGGTATTGCTTATGATATATGGAACAGGATTCGTAATATAAAATGGCCTGGCATAACACTTCCTGTGTTTTAACGTTACTTGAACGACTGAATACTAATTTAGCGAAATAAGTTTTGCTCAGTCCCCATTTCGGAAAAAAAAGTGGGACATTGCAGCAACTTTAAAATTATTATCTATTAAAAAAAGGTTCACCGTGTTGTACAATGAAGAAAAAAAGTTCTAGAATTTTAGAATACTAAGAAACGTAGCTGACGTGACAAGGTTTTTGGTTGCGATAAAGGTATACATCAGTTTGTGGGAAATTATTAAAGTAATCTTCACTAAAAAAATGGTACATCTCAAAATTAAAAAAAAATCTTCTAAATGTGTCTTTGAAGCTCTAACTGTAAAAAAAAATTGGTATTTTCATGTTTCAAATGTCTTTCTGAAACAACGAGGTCTATTCTTTACATTTATGCATGACAACAAAAAGATGCTTAACGCAGCTTTTAATTAAATAAGTTTTCGTGAATTAATCGCAATTTCTTTGCTGCCATGTTTGATTTATTAGATTTTTCTTTGCTGCCATGTTTGATTTATTAGATTTATCAAAATGTTAAGGCTTATTTTGGAATTATTAAAGCCCGTTTATCATTGTGATAATCAAATCCTACAATTTACAAAACTTTTAATTTGTTTTTGACGTAATAATTTAATGCATTATGAGTTGTTGCTTGGTTAATCAATTATTTATAGCTAAAGTTTTGGAATTTAATTTACAATGCAATAAGAAACAAAATATTTATTGTTGTTTGAAAAAAAAATATATTTCATTAAAAAATATACATGTTTATAAATTCGTATACCAAAGTGTTTGCTTCGCTTTGTTTCACTCTAAAGAGAAAATGCATATAATTACTTTTATAATTTCATAATTAGAGGGCATTAATTTCATAATTTTAGAGGGCCACATCCATAGACGGATATTTGAAGGCAAAAAAAAAATAATTAATAAAAATCGTAACTACGAAGTTTCTCTAGTACATTGGGACCAGACGTGCTCGTTAAATTTGGTTACTATAAAGTCCTTACGGCGTTAGCGTACGATATCGTTCGAAGTCCAGTTGGGTGCCAGATCAGATATCTACCTCGTCACTTACTCGCGGTTCTAAATAACGGGGCATAATTTAGTTGTGTTAAAGGTATTTAAAAGCTAGAAATAACAAGTCCGAAGCGTTTAACCTAACTTAACCTAATCACCTTCAAAACGGGGTCCGGGTGGCCGAGTGGATGGTTGGTTTGACATATATTTTCAGGCTTTTGTGCTTGGTCGCAAGGACCCGCTTATAAACCATCGTCAAGTAGGACAACACAAGATGCACACATACACTAATGACAGATGCTGCCATCTGTCGCAACCTCCACAATTTAGACATGTCCCTGAAGGGAAGTGGAGTGGTTAAGATAGCTGCCTGCTGCCTCCGCTAACATTCTGCGCACTGTACCGGGTGCGGGTTCGATTCCCGTCCTAGCCTGGGAGTATTTTTCTCTCTCTGTGACAGTAAAAATTCTCTTTGTGTCTGTCTTACTTGGTTTATACGCGGGTCTATGATCAAGCACACAAGTCTGAAAATATATGTCTACCAACCAACCAACTGTCAAAACTTTCCAAATCTAATACCAAAACGTTCGTCTTTCAAACTTGGACACATTAATTTTTATCACTTAACCCAATCAGCAGAAAAGTTATTTTCAATCATGGCTGCCGCGGCTACTGTCGTTGCCAATAAAAGCCAAGTCAGGCGAACAATGCTACGTGGGAAGCGGCAGACACTTGTCATTTCTTTTCTACGACATCTTGTCTGTAGTATGTCAACAGCAAGTGCTGACTAAGGACACAGAATATATGCTGTCTTTAAGGAACAGTTAAGTTGGTTGGTAGACATATATTTTCAGGCTTGTGTGCTTGGTCAGAGACCCGCTTATAAACCTTCGCAAGTAAGACAGACACAGAATTTTTACTGTCACAGAGAAAGGAAAGTACACCCAGGGCAAAGGCGGGATTCGAGCCCGCACCCGTTGGAGCGCGCAGACTGCTAGCGTAATGGTCTGCTATTCACTATAGAGACTTAATAAGCACCTTGCACGCGGAAGGTCACAGGTTTGGGTCCATGCATCGTCAAAATAAGTGTCTACCTTTAAACGGCCCGTGAAGCCAAAAAATGTCCAAAGACTAATACCCCGTGTAGAGGTAGTGCCCGTTAAATATGTTACTCAAAGCCCCGACGAACGCTCCGTACGGTGTCATCTTTAAACAATTTGGTTTGGTGCCTACTCTGTTGTCTTAGCTGTCGGCTCGTCACTTGACTGTGGTTCTAACTTATGACTCCCGTCGCCAATAGTCCTCGAGTAGCTCTATAATCAAACTAAACGAAACAAAAAAGGAGGCTATAAATAGGCAGCCGGAATTGATTACATTACCCATTGCCCATAACTAAACATATCGGAGGCGTTGGTTGAGCATGTGAAAAATAACTGAGTTCGCCTCTTAAACATCGTTGGTACTTCATGCGGCTCTTGAAGGCTTATTTTATCAGCTGGTAAATCGCGTAGAAACTCCTCACATTATTATGTATAATAAAGTCTTGTGATTGTGTCAGTTGTGTTTCGGAACTTGTGACAAGCCTTATCAGAAGAATTTCTGATAAGCAGTTATGGAATGGGTGAAGTGAAAACAATGAAAAGTGATTGATAAAAAAATGAAACCTAATAACCGAAAAATTCATGTGCTGTTTTAAGTGTTTCATAAAAAAATGAATAGTACCACAACTATTATAAAAGAAAATGTTTATAATGTAGTGGGTGTCAGTAAATGGATAGACATTTTTCATCAAATGAATGTGTTTCATGCTTGTGTCACTAAGTTGCACTCGTTATTATTAGACTTTTTTCGCATTGACGGTTGATATAGTGCACTGTGCTTAACTTATCAGAAAAAATATGTCATTTACTAAGGGGGCAATCTAAATTATGTATGGTTTTTTTAGAGGGTATGTGGTGAGTTGAAGGGTCTAATGACTAATCAAATACGAAGTAATTTCCCCCTCCTCGCAAAAAGTGTGAAATCGAGCGAAAATTGAGTTAAAGTCAAGAAAAATATGTTCTTGGACTTAAAAATATGATAAAATGTAATACGGTAATACTTATCGTGTAACCATATAACTGAGATAATATCAGAATAGAAGCGGAAACCTTTTTCATACCCCTCAGAAAAAAGGGGGGACAAAACTAACCACGCCACGGACAATGCAAGAGTTTTACTCTAGACTACGACCAATGCAATCTTAAAAAAACTCGACTTTACAAAATTAATGAAGAAAATCGTTTTTTTATATAAATTTAATGCAATTCCAGTAAATGGTACGAATTTTTTAAACGTCGCTTGAGATTAGTGAGGGAGTCAAGTTCAATCTGGTGAAGTCTCACCACGGCGTTCGTTGCAAATATCGTCAAAACCACGCAATTTATGGATGATCCCTAAGACTTTCAACACAATCTCCATAAACAGACATTAAATGTAAAATGTTAAGAAATAAATATGTCTGACTATAATGTTTCGCTCAGCAGTAGAAAGGTTTGTTAAAATCAACTAACCCTGGTTGCAAATTGCATCGTCAAGTCTAGTAATGCGGCATAAAACATGTTAAACAGTGTGTAAATGAAGAATTAGTAGTTATTATGTGTCTTAACTATATGCTGTAGTGACGTGCATATTTCTTGTATAATTAATTTTCGTATGATTTATTTTGTTTTGCAAAAACTGAACTGAAGAGAGTGAAAATGAAGAGACGAACCTTCTCACCAATGAAGAGACGAACCGAGAACACCAATTCCACTCGCACAATACTTTAGAAATTTGGCTTAGGATTCTTGTACCTTCTCTGGAAAGTAAGAAGGGGTAAATTCAGGGCTTGATTGCACTGCACACAGTCTACAATTTTCAGGAACTTAAGAAAAAATGCGAAGAACATTGAAATGGAGTTAACATAATGAAGATATATGAGAGTGAATTCGGGCGTTCGTTTTGGCGACGCGTTTTGTGAGAACTAAAAAAAGGTGACTGCTATAAACAACTTTGTGAAAGCTCCTGAATTTCTACGTGTATAGTGTCTGGTACTTTGTGTTGTCTAAATAAAAGATTCTCGTCTAAAAGAGAATTGCAATGCAATTACTACAATGCGTTTATTATGCGTATTTCACTAGGTCTATAAAATGTTTTAAACTAATTTGAGAAAAATGCCGTATTTAAAATTAATAATTCCTCCTACACTGTAAGAAATTTCGTTAACTTTTCTTATATATACCAGGAACTTTCCTGGCTTTTTCAAGTATACATTTCTTCGTGATTAGTTCCTGGGATTTTTAGGTTTTCGTTTTCAAATCTTGCAAAGTTTGCTATGAACCGCCGCCTCGTTCAAAATCAGTTGTTTTGTAACATTGTTGGTTTAACTAAGTTCATGAAAGGCCCGTCCGTGGCCGAGTGGTTAAGGCATCCGCCTCAGGATTCAGCCTTCTCAAGAGTGCGGGGGTTCGAATCCCACCTACTGCCAGTCATCCATTCGGACATCTGTACTGGGAAAGAGTAGAAAATCCAATTCGTGACGGATGGGCCCGAGTACAAGGGGACAGACGTGCTCGCTAAATCTGTGGAGTCCATAATCCCGACGGCGTCAGCTTACTTATGTCGCTCGAAGTTCCGTTGGGTGCCCTCTCAGAACGGTTCCAGGTATTTTGTAGAAAGGTTCCAGTTATTTTCCAGAAAGGTTCCAGGTATTTTCCAGAGAAGTTACTGGCTCTAAGTGGGATTGTTTCTATGTTTTTGGGGAAGGTTACTGACATATTCCAGGAACATTACTGGTAAAAATTGGGCAGCTCAGCTGCCCATTATTTCCCAGTAACGTTCCTGAATTATTTTTACAGTGTAATTCTTTATGCAGTCATCAAAATATCCCCTTTATCATATTTTCATTTATGAAAACATTTATGTACTTTTTCTTATATATGGCTAGATTGTGTAAATTCTTAATCCTCCGTATACCTGTACGTCCTACCACCTGTATTGTCTTTACGAGCTGGCTGTCAGGTTTTCCAGAAACACGCATAATTTTTTTTGAAAATTATAAATTTAATAACTTTATTAAATTTTAAAATTTAAAGCATTTAGGAATCATTTGTAACCATCTACTACAGAAATAAAATTAAAAAGTTTTAAGAAATAAAATTTTCAGTTTGAAATTTTAATTTTAATCTCATACAAGCTAATGAACAAGGTGGTCACGAACAATTGAAATCAACAAACCTTTATTGAAATCCATAACATAAGTCAAATTACCATTATGCCAATTCGACTAATTTTAAATTTCGGAAGTTATTTAGATATATATAGGGTTGGACATGTATGTATAAAGACTTTATTCTGTCTCATTAATTGAAAGCCAGATATTTTATGTATCTCAACTGAATACGTAGCATCTTACCTAATATATTCAAATTTGCCGATCTAACATATATATCAGTACCGTGTCCGGAAAAGTGACGCATCGACAAAATGCTTATTTTAATTGAGAATCGGCAATAGTTTAGTTTCTCTTTGTGATTCATTATAGAAAAGGAAGTTTTATAGAACTAAAATAGCGTACTAAAATTAATGAGCAATCAAAGAATCACATTGTGTCACATTTTATGACGTCATTCCGAACTGATTTATGAAAAAACTAATTTGCTTCAGATATTTAAAAAATAAAGTTTCTATCATTGTTGAAATTGTTAAGACACTATAATTGTTGATTTGGCAACGGCTATTTAAATTACTCAAAATTGAATTTCAATGCTAATTCAATGGGAATTTCGATGACAGATAGTAGATTTATGTCTGTCCTGACGTACAGACAGGCGGACAAAAAATAAGAAAGTTAGGTCACTGAGTCTGAGGTCACATCTTTCGAACAAAAAAACAAGTAATATCGACAGTATATCAATACCTAATTTTGAATTTAATTATTTTGAATTAAAAAAAAAGAAAAGTAGGCTTAAAATAAAAGTTCTTCCAGCTGTGACTTAACCTGCACTGTAAAAAATTTGGCGTGAATTCACTAACGATTACTTAGTAACTTTACAGGTATCACACCATTTACTAGAAAATCACCTGTAACCAATTTCTGATAGTAATTATACTAAAGAAACTGCTGTAGTAATACTAAGTAAATTGATGTAACGCTTACAGCGCCACCCGGCTTTCTTTTCGAGAGATGCGTAGTTTCCCTTGTTGCATTATTTTGTTTCTCGAAATTTGTTCGATCGGTCATCGGATTTTGCAAAAACTAACCGGTGATCGCGTCCGTAAATTGAAAGTGCACGAGACTACATCGGCAACCGGTTTAACGCAATTCAATTGATAAAAGTCTGATTCCATCAAAGGTGAAAATTCTATCAATGTACGTTTCATCGAAAAATTATAACGAATCGATATCGCAACAATAAGAAACCGAAAAAACCTTTTTTTATTTTAGTACATACAAATTGCATAAATTATTTCTAAAACTTCATATCCGAAAGCTTTATATCCGATCAAGATTTTTACCTCATTATTTACACTCAATGAATCTGTATGTCCCGATGGCCGCGTGGACAAACGTGCTAGTTCTCGTTGCAAGACAAGCGAGCGAATCGCGAGTTGGGAGTTCTGTCCTGCTGCTGGTGAGTCGAAACAATACTGGACTAACAGAAAAATTAGTGGCTCCCTCTTGTTTAACATTTTTGAAACAGCAAGTTACTAACGTTTTCTTAGTTAAGATACTACATAAGTAGATGTATTGATTACAAGAATATATCTTGTAACGTTTACAGAAGTTTTTATAGTATGCTTGCAATTTAAATTATTGTATTGGACACTAAGCTTTAATTAGTACTATATACACATATTTCTTATGTAACATTACTTAAAAATCTTATGGAAGCTGAGTTTCCTAGAGAATTCTTAGTAACCTTACAGATTTTTTTAGAGTGTATGTAACACTGGCTTTAATATATACACCATCAAAATTTAAATTTGTTAGTATTTTAAACTCAAAACGTCATATTTATAATTTGCGTCATTTTACCGCCCACGGTAATATCATAATCATACAATGGTACATAGCAGACTATTTAATATTAATTTAATTAAAAATTGGTGTCTTGTACCCCTAAAAACAACAGGGTTGTTTCACGTTGTGTATGGCAACAGCTCATACAGTTTGAATTCAATTGTTGCCTGGAACTACTATTGTTTTGGTATTCGAAAATTAGCTTTATAAGAATATTTGACTCATTAAATTTTTAAACGCCAACTTCCTGCTGTGCTGTACGTTTCTTTTCATCTATATAGATTCTTTTGAGAGTGAAACAACCGAAACAACCAATAAAATCGCAGTACGTGAAACCGAAGCAACGAATGAAATCGCAGTACGTGAAACCGAAGCAACGAATGAAATTGAATTACTTAGAAAATGAAAACAAGAGCATTACATCATCTGAAATATTCCCATTAACCCTCTTGTGAGAGACTTTCTTCAAAGAAAGTTCTTGACTGCCTTCTCTACTATCGATGATCAGTTTTACTATGTATCAATGACAGATATCGATTGGGTGGGACCATCTGTTTGATGGATGGCCCATTAGTGGTCTATTCTTCTGGAAAGGGCCTGTGTAAGGAGGACAAAACACCAATTCCACTCATACAAGAATACTGGAGCAATTTGGCTTGCCTTCTTCCGCAGCATACAAAATAAGAAGATGTAAATTGAGGGCTTTAGCTGCCTTAGTTTCAAATTTTCAGGAACTTAAGGAAAAACTGCGAACCACATCGAATGTGAATTAACATCATAAAGATCGAAATTTGTACATTGCAATTAAATCAATCAGACTCTTGCACACGAAGTTACAAATAAAAGTTAATTAAATTAATTAAAAATGTGTTTAAACTCTGGAGAATGTACATTTTCACAACTGATTGACTGAGAAAATTTTCATTTTTGACCGATTTGATTTTCGTTCGAGCATCTATATATATGTTTTACCATTTCCCCCCTAAATTTTCATTTCTTTTATTCCAAAGCTATACGTAAATTGATGACTATCATCATGTTTATAATATGTAAAATACCTAATGTATATAATGTTGATACATTTATACATATGTATCAATGACGGATATCGATTGGGTGGGACCATCTGTTTGATGGATGGCCCATTAGTGGTCTATTCTTCTGGAAAGGGCCTGTGTAAGGAGGACAAAACACCAATTCCACTCGCACAATACTTTAGAAATTTGGCTTAGGATTCTTGTACCTTCTCTGGAAAGTAAGAAGGGGTAAATTCAGGGCTTGATTGCACTGCACACAGTCTACAATTTTCAGGAACTTAAGAAAAAATGCGAAGAACATTGAAATGGAGTTAACATAATGAAGATATAAACTTAGATTATAGATTGAAGATTATAGATATAGATTTACACTCTTAAAACAAAATAGTGAAATCCACTCCTATAGGAGAAGTGTATTTTCGACACTGGAAAAGAGTGAAAATTAACTCCTAAATCGCTCGTAATCGCCCTAAATCGCTCCCAATCGCCTTAAAATCTCTCGTTTAGAGTTAACATTGTTGGAGGTTTAACAAAACAAAAGAGCAAAATCCACTCCTGTAAGAGAAGTGCATTTTCGACACCGAAATGAGTGAAAATTATCTCAAACTGAGTTAAAATCGCTCGTTTGTTTTAGGAGTGTAGATTACAGATATAATAGATTGTATTAAAATTATTCAGACTCCCATCTAGTTTTGAAGCAAAATCTATTCAGCCTCTTCACTTCTGATTAAAATCCTACACAAATATTACTTGTGTACACATATTATTCAATTTATATATATTCAAAATTGCGATTAACAAAAATATTCTAAAATTTTAATAATTGTTGTGGGACACTTTAATTTTGTGTTATATCAGGTTTAAAGAAATTTTTAAAGTTATTTTGACTGTCCTAAGAAGGGCCGTAATTATAAAAGAAGTGATTGCCTAGATCAACTACCAGAAGAGGATGCTATGAGAAGTGTACAAAATCTTTAAGTTATGTATTTAAGGTGATACATTGGTTATGTAAATCTTTTAAGGTATTGCATTTCTGAACAAAATTTTAAAATAATAAAAGAACACCTTGATATTAAAACCCTTTTTTTAAAAGAAAATTATTCTAAAGGTGTTCGCATACTACAATTTGTTTATGTTAATGAACTTTTTGTTATCTATGAAACACAATGGTATGCTAAAGCATAATATGGAGGGTTCAGAATACAAGCGAACCAAGTCAACTTTTTATCATTTTCAAGTTAGCAGCGGAATTGCATGTACTATCTATAGAGAATTTCAATAATGAAAAAAAATTTCTAGTACAGATAATATGCGCTACGCAACAGCAATTTTTTTTCAATTGCTGCTGCCTAGCGGCTTCAACTCTAAACTCCTATAGCACAAAGAAGCATTTTATTAAATTGGTTCAATTGCATTCTGAGCCCATAATATAAAAATTGTCGTTTCTCTATCGTATATTATAAGTATTTAGCTAAAAGTCTAGCAAGTATATTTTATTATTAAATAAAGGTAGTTTTAAATAATAGAGTTTTTATGTTCCATATATACACAATTACAAAAAAAATTATAACCCACCTCCCAATACAATAGAAATATAGAAAATACAATAAGTTTAACATAAAACATCCGCAAGGATAAATATTTAATAATAATTTTATTTGTGTAACATAAGACAGAGAATAGACAAATGATTCTTATAAATAAATAATTATGGTTACACCCAACCTTCCATTATATAAGATATTAAATTGATAAAGATTGCGTGACGTACTTTTTTAAGACAATAATAATAATTTGGATTGCTAACCTAGACTTGACGCAGAGAGCAAATAATTCATAAATGAGAGGAAATGACACGGGTTTCAGATACACTGTGAAAAAAAAAATGTTACTATTACAAAAATTTTGCAGAAAACTTTTCCTAGAAAATTTCTAGTAAATAATTACTAAAAATAGTGCTGTAAAAGCACATAATATATTTTTGTTAAAATTACATGTTTATATCATGTAGATTTACAGAACTATTTTATGTATTCCACACAAGTAATATTTCTGTAACTATACAAGAAAATTTTATGGATATCACATTTTCCGTGCAATTGCAAAGAGAAACAAAATGTCTGCTTTCCCGGCGTGGAATCAAACCCCTGTCTCCCGCGTAACAGACGGGGGTACTGACCATTACACTACCGAGGAATAGCAGACTGCCGAAACCCGGGATCGAACCAGGAACCTTGTCCAATCTAACGCTCTCCCAACTGTACTAGTTCGGCACACAGATCGTCAGGAAATGAGAAGTGAAATTCATTTGAAACAATCACTAAGTTATAAATTTAAAATGGCGATTGGTCTTGATCACGACCGAGGCCAAACTTTAAAGGCGATGCGCGCGACACTTCGTGTAGAAGAACATGATTGGTTGGAAAAATTGCAAATACTAGAATTTTTTTTGTAACTGCAGAAATGAAGATTTCTGTTTAGAATTACAAAATCTTTTTTTTTTGTAAGATTGGTTATTTTTGTAACATAACTAAAATTTTTTCTGTATGTTTACATAATTTTTTTCTTAGTGTAGTAATTTAAATAGCATTAGGTGTGGAATGGCTTTAAAACAGCCAATCTCTGCATAGACTTATAAAAAGTAGTCTGGTATTATTTACCGACCCGGCAGCACAATGGTTAGGGAGCTAGCCTTTGGTGCTTCTGGGTTTGGGTTCGAATCCGGTAAGTCGCGGATGTTTGTGTCTGTGAATAAATATTGTTATTTGTCTATGTGTTTGCATCGTCCTTTCTTTGCGTGTCTCTTGCAACTGTGTAACTGTGCCACTTCTGGCGAGTGATGTATCGGGCTATAAGCCTATGCTCCTCCCTTCTAGAGGGCGCATTCCAAGTTAAGTTAAGTCTGGCATCATTTTAGTTAAGGGTTATAAATGAGCATCATTTAAAAACAAGAACCACATTTAAAAACAAGAACCACATTTAAAAAGCTAACCTAGTTTTTAAACTATCCAAACATAAGATATAACGATTAAAATTCTATGTTTTATTAAATCTTTAATTTTATCGTAAAGAAAAGGCTGATATTTCCACAATTAAGCCCTTATGTAATCATAATTTATAATACTTTATTTTATTTAATCCTTCCTAAAGACCATATAAGATTGGTCAATACTACTACTAGCAAGTTAATCATAGAGATTGGCTTTAAATCTCAGTCATTAACGAGAACTGGATAACAACTTAGCTTAGTGAAAAACTGTTGCCTTAAAAATAGAGTTTCCATGTAAGCCCATTTAATAGAGATGCATTAAGCAAGCCACCTGATCTTTCTCTCTTTAACACTGCAAAAACTAGCTGTATTCTTTTTTTTAATGTTGAATTATAAGTTTTAAGTCACGAAGACAGTCAGAAGTGTAACTTTTTTTTTAATCGAAAAAATAAGAAGTGAAAATAATAATAATAAAAAAATTTAAAGTTAAGTTTTTAGTTATAAATACTCATTGGAATTATATTAAAAACCTACATATTTACAATATTTAACAATATTACAATTAGTAAAGTAAAAATTATTCAAAATGTCATAGTTAAGCACTAAATATTTTTTCTTCAATACAGCCTTTATTTACTTCCCTTATAGCAATAAATATCAATAAAAAGTCTTTATAGTAGCAGCAAAGGCATAAAATTAAACTCAACGACTTGTACCAATTTTTCCCGCGTATACTTCTATACAAATTTGGAATTTTAAAATGTTTCAAAAGATATTTTTCATTTTTAAAGCATAAAATAATATTCAGTTCGACTTAAGTTTCCTTTCAAAAAATAAATATTAATTATACGTGACTTTCAATGCCATTCTCTATTTTTCTAGCAAAATAAAACAATTTACAATGTTTCAATATTGGCGTTTATGTTTCGAAAGAAATGCCAAAACGTGTTAATGTTCCCTTAGGTATAATGAATAAAAAACTCATTGTTATTTCTTCACTTGCGCTTTCTAGTTAAATAAAGTAGTTTCACACATAAAATAAAACATTCAAACCTTACAAAATTATTTTTGAATAATTAAAAATTAATTAAATATAAAAGTGATTATTAAATAAATGTATTGGAAGATTTGTAATAAATTTATCTTTCTATTTTGGAGAGAAAAAACTCTTCTCCAAAGAACCATTATTTTTAAAGTTTTAAATGTAAAACCTTTGTGACTGATTCTGTAATTTTTTAATTTTAGTTAATAGATTCATAAATAATTTTCGTTTAAAATTTTAATTGGAGTTATAATACTAAATATAATTATATACTTAAATATGTATTTATCAGAAATATAAATTTTTCCCTTTATTTAAAATGTTATTAATGTGCTAATAATCTGATTATGTGTAACGAATAGTTTAAATAAAATAGAGCTTTTTAACTAATCATAATTAAAATATTCAATTATGATTTCAATTAGTGTATGTAGACTCGTACTTTATGTCTCACAGTTTATTACTCTAACGTGGAACAATATGACATATTATTATTCGTCAAATATCTTTTATTTTTAAATGGTTATAATTTATTTTAAATAAGAAAATTTATCTTATGTTTGGGCTTTATAATAGAAATAGGAGAATTTGTATGTATTTTTTTCAAATGTCTGGTATTTAAAACTTTTTTAATTAAAAAGCTTAAACATGTCGGATTTAATTTCTTGGAAGAATAGTTTAGAACCTTCATATTGATTTTAAAGATATTACTACGTCAAATTTCACAAACAAATATCACAAAAACAACTGATTTGTCATTGCATAAAAGTATTTGATTTTATTTTGTAAATTATAGGGTCGGTCGTTTGAACGGGAAAAACATAACACATTAAAAACAAACTGAAAACAATGATAAGTATTCTTTCTGAGGAATATTGTTTTGTATCTTGATGCGAATATGGCTGCGGCGTGTCTAGTTATCTCACTTAAACTGATACTTTTATCATCGAAAACAAAAATAGGCTGTGTTTAAACTCTGCAAAAAAGAATAAAAATAGGGAGCCGGAAGCGTTTCAAAACTAGCCAATCCCCAAAAGATGTGCTTTTATTTGAATCGTTAAATATAAAAATCGGTCAAGCTCATTGGATAATTTTCCCTTACGCTTCTATCTTCTAACATTTTAGTTACAAGAAGCAAGTACGGGAATACTTCTACGGAATTGACTCTTTTTACATTTTGGAATTCAATGGAAAAGCAGTTCGAATAGATGGTCGAAAAGGGATTAAGTTATGCGAGACGAGAGTAGAATGAATATGCAAAATAAATTTTAGAATGTTCCGATTCACTAGGTTTAAATAAAAGCGTAATCGATTGGTGTTATCGATTTAGTATTTTTATATTATAGTTTATTTTAGCGGCGAACTTTAGACACATTTCTTTGCATTTTCATGAAGAATTCAGTTTCAATTTCTTCTGTTTAGCTTAGTTTGAATTACCGTCGCACTAAAGCTACATGAGAGCTATTGGCGACGCGACGGGTGTCATAATTTAGAACCACAGTCAGGTGGCGATATTAAGTTTAAAAAATTCCATAAGTTCATAAAAAAATTGACTCAAAAATGAATGCAATTTTATCTTTCTCAAAAATTATTGATAAAATTTCAAATGAATGAATAGGTAGAAGTGCATGCTAAATTGTTTTTAGTAATTCATAAAATGTTACTTATCGATACGCAAATTAGTTAAAATAAATACTTTTGCTTTTAAAAAAAACTATTTAAATATTACATTTGTAAAAGGTTCTTAAAGAAATTTTAAAGTTTTTAAGCACTTATACTCACATTTACAAGGGTCTCCCATGCAGTTATCATATTACTGCAACTATACGTTTTAGTTATATTTAATATGTATTTAACTATATATCAATGCCTACTTCATTGGATGTATTTCTTCCTGCTTTCATTTCTGTTTTTCCTTCAACTGGTTCTTTTATTGGTCCCCTGTTTCCACGTGGCATTGATTCACCAATCGAGGTCGAGAAAGAATTAATCGATTCCGGCCGCCTATTTCTAGCCTCCTTTAGGAGCTTTAGCACAGCTAATGACGCCTCGTAATTTAGAACCCTGTTCAAGTGACGAGGTCAACACCTGAGTGGGCACACAACTGAACTTCGAGCGACATCGTACGCTGACGCCGCTCGGGACTTTGGGACTCCACAGATAAAACTAGCACGTCTGTCCCAGTGTACTCGGAGAGAAACTCGGAGTCTGTTGCTGCAAAAATGCCTAAAACATGCGTATCGTCATAGTTAGTTTACTTTTTGTTCTGCTTTTGTGAAAGTTACTTTCACTGACGGAAAGAGACAAACTAACTATTAACTATGCTAATAAAAAAATTTTAAAAATAAAATTTTACTAAAAGTCAGTATCTACAACGATTAATAAGATTTATGATTTTTTAGAGTTTACGACCGATAAATTTGATAAAGATGAAAAATGAATTTAATCTACATTGGTTATAAGGTATTTATGTCATTTTGAGGTATACTATGAATAAATTAACAAAATACACGATTTAAAAGACGACAAGAATGCATTAAAAATTCCATTACTCAAAGAATGTTGTTTTTATCAGCAATATATTTTGATGCATTACCTTATCGAAAGTAATATAATTTGTCAAATATTAAAACAATTTGACAAAGTTGTAAATAGTACACAATGTATTAAAATATATATTTTTTGACATTAACTGTTACATTATAAAAATGCATAATGTTCCATTAATGTTAAAACGATTCTAGGGTATGACAAATGACAATGAATGCGCCCTCTAGAAGGGAGGAGCATAGGCTTTATAGTCCGTTACCCTACTTGCCCAGAAGTGACACAGTCACAGGAGACACACAAAGAAAGGATGACACAAACAGACAGGCAAATAACATTTATTGCCAAACACGAACATCCATGCCTTACCGGGATTCGAACCTGAACCCAGAAGCTCCAAAGGCTAGCTCCCAAACCATTGTGCTGCCGGGTCGGCTCAATTCTAGGGTAAGTTGAATAAAACTCAAATTTGTTAAGAACTCTCCAATAAAGCCGTGTAATCCGGGGTGTAACCTTCGACAAGAATCCATGGGCAATCATAAATGATGAGAAACAAAAAGAATTATGAAACATATTGCAGATTTCATGACTCTAGCATTAAGTATTCGGTAAAGCGATGTTGTTCTAATCGAAGACTGAATCTTGACTTTGACTAGATCTTTGCTTAGGTATAAACTGTAAATATATATGACGTTACTCCATAAAGCTGAAGGGAGCCCTTTCTGTCATCAGTTTTCGGGAATAACTGTTTCTCTAAGCTGTTAACAGTGTACTCAGGACAGCTTCCACTGTATTTACATTTGAAACCAATTTAGAGAAAAAAAACTTCTATGGATACATTAAAAAATACTTTGGATGTTTTCAAGTATAGAATTTAAATCAAAGTGTTTTTCAGTGCTGAGTCTGAGCAATACTGGGTATTTTGGTTTTAAGTTAATTTCTGTAAAATTACAGCAAATACATCATAGTGTTATAATGTTAGTGAAACAAACGCTTTCACCGGTACCACGCATTACATTTTAAATCAAATTAAATTTACAGCAAAGGTTGATGGCAGAAATTTTTTAATATTACACTGTGATGGTGGGTTTTAGAGGGTTTAATTTTTATGAAGTAGTGTATATTACAATATCCTAAAATATCAAAATTGCAAGTTACTCATTTATGAAAAACAAGTCGCTCACACATGTTTATCTAAAAGAGAAATTTATCATTGAAAAAAGTATGCTCAATGGATGTGTTAAAAATAAAAATCTTATTTTTTACAAAATAAATTAGATTTATTCGGTTAGATTGAGTTATTGTCGCACTAGAGCTACATGAGGGCTATTGGCGACGGGCGTCGTATTTTAGAGCCACAGTCAAGTGACGAGCCGACACCTGAATAGGCACCCAACGGAACCGTTAAGAGCAACATCATACGCAGCGTTAGGACTTTGAAGGATATTTAACGTGCACTCTCTTACACGGGGCTTATTCGTCGGGCATTTTTGGCTGCACGGGCCATTTATAGCACGGCAGTTAATTTGGCGATGCTAGGACCCGAACCTGGGACCTTTCGCATGCTTAGTGAGTGCCTAACTGACTGAGCCCCCAGCCCCACAAAATAAATTAGATGCAGGTACGGCAAACCAAACGAATGGTTTACAAAAAACAACGAGGTGTCCCTAGTAGAATATTTGATGAGCATATATTTTGAAGTATTATAATGATTTTGTCACTTATTTCTGCATATTTTACGATCAAAAGAAGAAAAAATAGCTTTTTTTAATCTAAAAAAATGAAAATCTTATTTTAGTTTCGTCATTTTTAATTGACACAACTGCATCGAAAAGTCGAAGTTTGGGGGATTTTTATATTTAATAATTCCTCCAAGCATATAATTTATCAATTTACATATTTCATGTCCAACCTTTACAAAAGATTTCGGGTAGCAAGCTTCTTAAAGCTGTTTTTTTATTAATTTTTTCTATTTCAATTTTTTTTGTCAAATTAAATGAAATGTTTGGAATATTTTAAAAATGCTCTTCACTATATTTCATTAAGTCTAACTCATTAAATTTAAATATTTTTATGGGCATTTCATTAAAGCATATTTAATGTTTATTAAATCTAAAAGTGCCAGTACTAAGTACAGTAAATGAAAGAAATATTGCACCAATTAAGAACTTATAAAAAAACATTACATTCTTTTGAAAATAATAAAATCTTGAATAAAATATAATCAGATTCTTTTTATATGCAGGCTTCTTTGCTAATTAAAATGGTAAAAACAACTGGGAAAATCCGATAAGTGAAATTGCCTGGAAGTAACTTGAAGTTATTCAAACAAAACGACAAAAAAAGTTCTATTTGTCCTTTTAAGAACGGGAATTGGAATGATTGATTCTTCGAAATTAGAAAGTAAGATATTTTGTTTAAATAAGCGTTTTGTTTAATGGAACATGTAATTTTTTTCACAAACCATGGTGAATTTTCGCCTGGGATAATGGGTCGTGCTAATGTACCTTTGAATCGATTTCTTTTCACAAGTCGTTGGTAAATATTGATCTAAGAAAAGTTCCAAAAGTTTAGCAGACTCCTTCTAGACTTTGGTAAAATTTGCATTAGACTAGAAAAATAGCTATTGAAATAAACAAGTATCTTATGGATTTAGGGAATAAGCGTTTAAATCAAAAAACGGTTTTGTTATTTTTTACACATTCAACTAAAATATTCAATGTAATTTGCTTATAACAGTTTTGTCAATTAACAGCTAAATGTTTGTTTGCTCCAAATGGAACACTTGTTTTAGAATTACTGTTATTTGAGTGAATTTGTATTTTACCTTTTGAAGCTTTTTGAAAAGAACATCATTCATCTTTACAAAAGACAATTTGGATTTTTTTTTCATTGGTCTGATTTGTCACGTGATTCGAGACGGCGAGATTTTTAGAAGAACTCTGAGGCACCTTGTCTTTCGTGTCTGGAGTTTTGGTTTCCTTTTCTTCTAGTTTTTCACTTTTTTAAAATCAAGTTTGCTTTTGTCATGTTTGCTATATATTTTTTTATGTTTTGTTTATAGCTTTCCTATCAAAATTCCTAAATAAAATCCAAATTCCTAAAATTGGAATGAAATCAACTACCATAGCTAGTTTTAGTGAAAAAATTAGGAAAACAGCTTTTCAAAAAGGAATGTCCAGTCACTTGGTTAGCATATGAAGTTAAGACACAAAAGGAGCGAAAAACAAAGTAGTGAAAGTAGCTTATCAAAAAAGAGTTACCCCCCACCCCCATAAAAATCAAGAAAAGTGAATTCTCAAAACTAGAAAATAACTCTGTAATTTCTGTTACGTAACATCTGTTACTGCTGCAATTATTTTTTAAATTATTGACAAATTTAGACATTTTGGCAACATCTGACAAATGTGAGTTATAGATGAATAAGGAGCCTCATCAACCAGTTTCTAATATTTGAGTTGAAAATCAAAAATTTCACCGATTTGTTTTTTTCTCTCAAGAATGTGTTTGTTCTCCTATCTGCATCTTCTCTAACAATAAATTTACTAACTTTTTATTCAAATTTGTTATCCGTTACGAATTTAATGAGTTAGTATAAAATAATTTGACTGATAAGTAAACAGCCAAAAGTCTGCTTTCACATTTGTATATATACAGATTTTACTTTCCGAATGTAATCTTTGTTACCTCTTTAAAGTACAAGAGGTTTTAAGATAGTTGATACATAATGGTGACTAAAAATAAATGTGAATCAGCATGCCCTTTTATTATTTGTTTTACCATGAACCTGATACATATTTAATCTGATATCATAAGGGCTAAATTAAAGAAAAATATTACTTTATTTAAAAAGGAAATAAGAAGGTAAAACGGAAATACCCATATAAATAATATCTAATCCATACAAAACCATGGAACTTTTGTCCTTATTATTGGACATTTGTTTATCTCTTTTAATAATTTCTAGTAGAAAGTGCAGGAAATGTTACGATTTGTGACGATATACATATTTTATATGTACTCTTACAAAACTACAAAAATATATTTTAATAATTCTTTTAAAGCTATTGCCATCATAAATTGTACGAAATTCCCTTATTCACCCTCCTTTTAGAACATCAGAATGATATAAATTTCTTAAACGTGGACTTGAACAACTGGGTTAGAAAAATTTGAAAGAATTCCACGAGTGTGCAATCTGTTTGAACACTTTTAGAATAGTAATGCGCTTTTGTAACATTGACACACAATGTTTAAGTATTTGTTTTTGGTGTTTTGCCAAATTATTTTATAGTTTTTACGACAAACCAAACTAAAATTTTCATTGAAACTCACCAAAAACAATTCTATTATACAGGGTGTCCTAAAAGTTCCCGTAGTCCAACTTTAAAAAATCATTATCCGTGTTTAATTTTTCAAATATAGAAAACTAACGCCTGCTTATTATTTTATCAATTCTTTTGTTTCTAATACTTGGTTTTTTTCGTGCTCAAGTTGTTCTATAATAAAATTCCATGTCATTTAGTTCTTCATTGCAACATGATTTTTCACGCATTCAGAGAATTGCGCTGGTTGAGGCTCATTTTGGGTGTAAATCATAATGAATGATGTAAAGAATTTTGGCGACATAAATATCCAGTTGATGATATACCGAATAAAGATACTGTATATAAACTCGTCCAGAGATTCCGTGCGACATCAGGTTCGGTGGAAGATTAACACAGAAGTGGCGGTGCAACATGCCATACAAGTAATGAAACCGTGGACATGCTTCATTTTTTGGAGATCAACTAATCTCGGGAAATCTTAGGCCACCTCGTTCCCCTAATTTGAGTATACCTGACTTTTTTTCTTTGGGGATATTTAAAGAACAAATTTTATGAAGATATTCCACAATAGAGGATCTGAAAAATTTCGTTATACTAAGGATACAAGAAGTCACTCCCAGCATCTTAAAACGCGTTTCTAAAAATATGCGCAAAACGCCTTCAGGTGTGCTTCAATGAAAGGTGCGAACAATTTGATCATTTAATATAAATGTAAGTTCCAAATTTTTTTCCTACATTTTATTAAAAGTGCTTTACACCGTTAGCATAAAAACTATGTTTTAAAGCTTGTTGTTTTGCGTGTAAAAAAATCACGAATCGTCAGTACGGGAACTTTTAGGACACCCAGTACTTCATTGTGTTACTGATTGTCATTGTGTGTTCTGACTGAAAACATATATTTTTTTTAAATTTCTGTATTCTATTATATTAAAAAAAATCAAAAATCACAATAAATGCCACTCATTAAAAATTTAATAATATTTGAAATTTATGTTCAAATATCAACCGATAGTATGAAACGTAATATGATGTAGTATTTCATTTCTTTCGAGCGATGTCACTCCTGGATTCTTAAAACTGATATCATATATCCCAAAACTGCTATCTCAAGACTGATATCCTATCCCTTCAGTCCACTTGATTCCATATCGGCTTCGCAGATTTCCAAGTAGTACAGCCCTAACAATACAGAAGTTTCGTATTATATTACATCTTGCATAGGGCTTCGTCCTTACAGCGTATGTTTATCCTAGAGCGATGTTTGCTTAGGACACGTACTAGAAGAAAAGCACTTTTGAAAGGCTCGTATGTCGACAAGCAACGTCATGGTGGCAGGAATATTGGACTGCGTTTGAAGGACTATCATAGATTTTTGTGTAGTTTCTTAAAGGGAGATCATAGTTATCGACAGCAAAAATAAGCAATTCTTAGTATTGATTTCGAAAGGCTCTAAATATTTTAAAATATGTGTTACAAAAAAAGTGTACCAAGCTATAAATTGTACTCTTATTATTATATTTACACTTAAGAATCTTATTTTTAAAAATTATTTTTTTTTTAGAAAAAATAGTTTTTTTAGACATACAATTGCGAATTTTCAAAAATACAGTATTTTTTTAGACACTTTGTTCAAAAAATATACCAAGAACTTCTTTCAAATGCAAATGAACCGTTATTTTTATATTAGTCACCTATTTTTTTTGCCTAAATTTTTAAATTTTATTTAAAATACATTATATTTTACATTCATAAAAATTCAGGTTTTAAACGCAGATAGTGTAAAATAATAAAATATTTTTCAAAAAATTTGTAAGAATAAAGGAGGGGACTTAAATAGATCTAAAATGGTTTTATAAGACACAAAAAATATTAAGAAATATTTAGTAGATTTGGAGAAAAGTGTACCTATGTGTTGAAAATTATAGTTTTGAGAAAAATGCAAAAAACAAATACAGTCGAATCCCGTTAACACAAACTCGAAGGGACCACCGAAGCATTAACCGAAATTCATGTTAACAATCAGTAATTTTTTTTACAGTGAGCAAGTGAATAGTTTTCAAAAATCAACATGAAAATAAGTATCATTTTATAGTGTGATACACTACAATAATGAGATACACTATACATTTAGTAATTCAAAGGGAGCATGGCACATTTGTTTATTTTTATAATTTTATTTTTTATAAGAAATAATTAACCAATCGATACAAAATTGGTCTCATTTGATAGATCGGGCTTCCATCTATCAGAAATAATGGTTTCAAAAATTCGATTTTTTGGTCATTTTTAAGCCGAGAGACAGAGAGACTTAGAACATTGAAACTAACCAAATTATTGTTTTTAATCCTTCAATTGGTTGGTGTTATGGGCAGAACACTGAATTTATAGAAATTTATGTTAAGACAAGAAAATAATTCGATGAAAATTCCTCTCCAAGATTATTAACCACTTAATCCATACACCTGCGATATTTTTGACAAAAAGGACTAGTTCCAAGCTCTAATGAGGTTAGTTCGATGTAAATTCGTAGTTCAAATTTCGTTTTCAAAAGGATTAATTATAAGCTAGTGAAATTAACTCTATTGCTTTACAGAGATCTCTCTTCATGATATATAAAATTATAATATATTCTGTATTTGGATTAAATTTTGAGTTCGAAAGAGTGTTGGTGGAACAATTCCAAATTTAATGAGCAATTTTAAGTGAGCGAAAGTTTATATAAACATAAAATTGGATAAAATTTAGTGAAAAATCTAATTTAGTTTAAATCTTACTTCTATTTTTCACATTTATAACTTAATTATCATTTTACTAAATTAAATCTGGTGGATTTTTAAGAGAAAACTATAGTTAAGTAACATTTGCTTATTGTTAGATAAAAAGCTTTTAAAGAAAAAATATAGTTAAAAAATTGTATTATGAAGCAAAATTAAGTAGTAGTATGAAGTGTAAAATAACTAACAATTTTTTAAGTTCATGGTGTTTGCTTATTTGCGATGAAGAATCTGTTTTTAGACACACATTTATTATACACTGCTAAAAATGGGTTTCCGAATTTAAGAACAATATTTTCATTTGTGAAGATATCATTATATACATCAATATAGACATCATAATTACATAAATTACACTCTCAAAAATGAATGCTCAAAAACGCCGAAACTTTCCTTAATTTTGACGATTCATTTACTGGCAAATGCTTCGAGTTTTCGTTTCCTCAAAGTGAGGAAATTTGAATCGTCATTTTTATGAGGATTTGAATGTCGTCTAATCTAAATAAATCTTTCGCCATTTTTCTTATTAAAAAACTATTGCACATTTTTCTTTTATTATTTTGTATTTTCATTAAATTTTATGTCCCTGAGCTATAAAAAAATTTCATCCATTTCGGTCTGTAACTTAAAAAAAATTAATTTGCCTCCCCGGTAACTTTAAAAAGATTTTAAATGTTTTGATCTGTTCTCGGTTTAAATAATGTTTCTTACCTTTTGCTAAAAATGCCTTAAGGCCTTGACAAGGGAAGTTGTTATTGAATTTGGCAGGATTTGTGTTTTCCAGTTTTCGTTTATTTTTGGGTAACTCCAGATTCTTACACTATGATGCTGTTGTGTTACCAGTTTTATGGAGCAATGTTACACCAAATGTTAACAGTGTAAGTAAACAAGCACTCTGTAGAAATACAGGTCATTCATAATACCAAAATCACCCTTATTTATCAATTCGCAAGGATTTTTTTCTTAACACAATTACAAAATTTATAAGGGCATTACTTTTTTCAACAGCGTTAAATATTTTTACCAAACTATTTAGGGGCTGGGGATCCCAGTCGGTTAGGCACTCGCCTAGCATGCGAAATGTCCCAGGTTCGGGTCCAGGCATCGCCAAAATAGCTGTCGACCTATAAACGGCCCTGCAGCCCAAAAATGTCGGACGAATAACACCACGTGTAGGAGAGTACATGTTAAATATGCTCCAAAGTCCCAATGCTGCGTACGATGTCGCCCTTAACGGTTGTGTTGGGTGCCTATTCAGATGTCGGCTCGTCACTTGACTGTGGCTCTAAAATATCACAACCGTCGCCATAACCCTCGTGTATCTCTAGTGCGACGATAATTCAAACCTACCTACCAAACTATTTAAAACTTTCAAAACACATTAAATAGGCGAATTACTTTTTATTCCGCAAAAATCGATAACACGAATTTTCTTACACCAAAACCTTTTTTTGCCTTACTCCCCTTCTACCAAATAAAACCCCAGTCAGATTCAAGAAAAACCACCAAATAAACAAATTAATCTTTCTGAAGTATCCTCTCATCCTTCACTACTAAAATACCAAGCTCTAACGAACTCTGGTCCACTCTCTTCAGAAACGCCCCTGCTAAAACAGAGCCACTGAAACCCTCTTTCTGTCTGTCACCTGATCCCAGTCGCCCATTAATCTTCGAGATTAAGATGTTAAAGAAGGTAGAAAGATATTAATCTACACTTGTTATTATGGGAATAGGATATTAAAGAATAAAAGTTTTGGGATGGGTATAGTTTATGGAAAGGTGGTGACACTTGAAGAGTGCAGGGGAAAAACCGCTTCATTTCGTAGAAGGCTTTCCTCAATAGGCCTCTTTGGCGATGATAGAACGAGAAATCGCCTGTAAAGAAACCGGCAACTCGCTTTGTTTTTCTTTCGCGGCAACTCTGATTCATGCCAGATATCAGTGGAAACGAGTCACACGTTTTTTACCGCAAATGAAGAACCTAAAGAAAAACCGGTTTCCTGTCAACAATGTCCACCAAAAAGACACAACTACGGGAAGACTTCTAATAAATCAAGCTGTTCTTCCTCTGTACTCTTCACTTGTTTAATTTTTTTTTTAATAATCGGACTATACACTCAGAAAAACTTGTGTTGACTTTCAATACAAAAAATTGAGTTCTTCCCAGTTATTTCATGTTGGCGTTGAAATAATAAAAAAAAATTGTGCAGGGGACAAATTATAATTAATGGTTAGTCAAAATTGTTTTGAAGACGCATCACTTATGTATTTCTTCTAGAGAGCCCAGTCGGTTAAGGCGTTCGCCTTGCATTCGAAATTTCCCAGGTTTGGGTCCCTTCTTCGCCAAATTTACTGCCGACCTAAGTTTTAAACTTCGTATTATTTTGACCTTAAAAAATTTGCCTTGAATGCCTGCTCAGGTGTCGGCTCGTCACTTGATTGCGGTTTTAAATTACGACACCCATTGCCCTCGTGTAGCTCTAGATCGACGATAACTCATACTCACTTATTCTGACACAATGTTAATCACAAAAAACAACCGTTTTCCAAAACCAGCCCCACCATCCCCCCAACAACATCCAACCCCATCCCTCCAGAACTCCCACACCCCCCACAGGTAAGAGAGGGACCCACCCCGACTGCAGCGCCCCCACTTCCAGACCATTCCCCCCCATCCCACTCCGCATCCCGCGTGCGTCCGGAGAAGAGGCTCAGGAGCAAGGCTCGTCAGCATCCTCCTCCTCCTCAGTGGGATAAGGAGGCGCAAGAGGAGGAACAAGAAGAAGAGGAAGAAGATCAACAGGAGGTTCAGCGAGGATGGCGAGAAGGGGGGGCCTCGCCGCCTGCCTGTTCATCTTCGTCCTCTCTTCGTTCGCCATCGATGCGTCAGGTGAGATGTGATTGCGATCCTTTCTTATTTATCTGGTTCTGTCTATGGTTTTCGTCGATTGCATTTGCTTGGGTCGATCGGACTGATAGCACTGTCGAAGGCAGGCACACTCTTAAAACAAACGAGCGATTTTAACTCAGTCTGAGTAATTTTCACTCCTCCAGTCTGGAAAATGCACTTCTCCCATAGGAGTGGATACTTTGTGTGTTAAACCTCCGACAAGATCACTCCAAACGAGTGATTTTAATTCAGTCTGAGTTAATATTCACTCCTTTCCAGTGTCGAAAATGCACTTCTCTTACTGGAGTGGATTTCACTCGTTTGTTTCAAGAGTGTAGGCTATATTATAGATGTCTCATCTGGTTTCGTCGCTAGCATTTCTTTGGGTAACATGTTGTGGCCAGGTAAACTGCAATAATTACAGCAGGTCCCTTTTGGATATAAAATAGACGTGATTGCTACCCTTTCTTATCTGGTTTCGTTGCTTGCATTTCGTTGGGTCGATCGGGCTGATAATACAGGTAAACTGTAGTAATTACAGCAAGACCCTTTTGGCTCTAAAATAAACCGTGTTTTGATATGCTCTCTTTTAGGTTAGAATTATTGAGTGCTTACAACAACGTACAAGTAATTGATCTAGATATTGTCTTAATCTTAACTGTCTGTGGCACAACAGTTTCCTACTTGTGTTGATTTTTATGAATCATTAAAAAAACACTTTTGTATTTTATGATTTACAATAGCCAACGAGATAATATTAAGTACAAGCGTTCGTCATAGATGCGTCAGGTGAGATGTGATTGCTTTCCTTTCTAATCTGGTTTCGTCGCTTGCATTTCCTTGGGTCGATCGGGCTGGTAACACTGTCGTGGGCAGGTAGGCTGCAGTAATCACAACAATGATTTGGACCATTTGGGCCAACAAATTTTATCATACTTTTTTGTAGGTTAAAGTTATTCAATTCTTACAGCAATGTTCCACGTCATTATTCTGCGTGCTGCAGTTTACCTACCCACGGTAAAACAGTCTCTTTTGGGGAGTTCCTGAAAACGTTTAGTGGAGAAATGAGAAATTAAATAATTTTTGGGCCCGATAGCTACTATAAATTTACATTAATAGGAAATCACTTATGTTGATATTGTAGATGCAAGAGAAGAACTTAACCTTTTAAGAATGATTTAAATAAAAAAAACAGTGGTAGGGTTTGTTTTAAGATACACAATAATCAACGATATTTTGTTAAAAGGGAACTGTTCACCTTTTTTCGTTCATCGCCATCGTGCTAGGTGAGATGTGATCACTTTATTCCCCTCTTGTTTTGCCGTTTGTATTGTATTGGGTCGATCGAACTGATAACGGTCTCTTTTTTGGAGTTCCTCTAAACCTGTTTCGGGTAAAAATGGGAAATTCTATAATTTTTTTATATCTTTAACTATCATCGCTTTACATTAATAAGAAATCACTTACGTAACTAAACTAGATGCGGATCAAAAAAAAAATATGAATAATTCAATAAATAAATGGCTGGATTTCTTTTATGATGTATGCTATTTAAAGATATACACTGTTTAAAACAATTAGGGGAGCGCTTGGTTTAACTCCTATCACTCTCAATGATTCCTTTTGGAATTATCAATCAGCGTTTTTTTCTGACTAAGTTAATTAAGAATTGCATTGTTAAGAAAGAATTGCTTACCAGGGACACCTAAAAATCGGCTACAATTTGCCGGACGCTCGTAACAAGAAGTAAGATGGAAGAATCGTGTTTGTTCAAAAAATTAAATAACGTTCGTTTTAATTAAATGAAAATATGCAAAACATGGCAAAACAAAATTCACCCTGAAGCAATTTTATTGAATAAATTGACCATAAATTCGTCATGCTTGCATTTTTAAATGTTTAGAAATTTATTTTTACCGAAGTTTAAAATAATATTGTTATATTTCTAAAGTTATGATTCCATTTTTTTCTTAAATTTTTATTGAAAACAATTAAGGTTTTCCCCTCGTGTTTTAACATTTCATTCTGGAAGCATAATGAATGTATTTAGCAAATTTTAGATTTTTATAATAAAAAAATAGGAAGTTGGGACCGAAAGGGTAACAAAAGTACGAAACGTGCTCCCCTAGTTGGTATATGGTACATATATATTCCAGCTTGTGTGCTTGTCCAGAGAACCACTTATAAGCTTTCGTCAAGTGGGACAGACATAGAAAGAATTTTTACAGTCACAAAGAAATGAATAACACATAGACAAATAACAACATTTATTGACGGTCAGAAACATCCATGCCTGACCGGGATTCGAACCCGACCCCAGCAACTCCAAAGGCTAGAGTCCTAACGATTTACCCTAGTTGTTTTGAGCAGTGTATAATAATATGTAACATTAAATAGTTCATCTTCGCTCTCTCACGGTTCGTCACCACTTCGCCAGGTGAGATGTGATCACTTTCCTCCCCTCTTGTTTTGTCGCTTGCTTTGTTTTGGGTCGATCGGACAGATAATAGTCTTTTTCGGGGAGTTCCTCGATGTGTTTACACTCTTAAAACACAAAACGAGCAATTTTAACTCAGTCTGAGCTAATTTTCATTCCTTTCGGTGAAAACTAAATTCCCCTATAGGAGTGTATTTCACTCTTTTGTTTTGTTAAACCTCCAACAATCTTAACAACAAACGAGCGATTTTAGGGCGATTGCAAGCGATTTAGGAGTCAATTTCACTCCTTTCCAGTGTGGAAAATGCACTTCTCCTATAGGAGTGGATTTCACTCTTTTGTTGTAAGAGTGTTGTGGAGAAACGGGAAATTATACTACTATTGTGTTACTATTCCAAGTAATTTTTGTGAATTATATTGATAAAAAAGCTGTAGGGTATATTTTATGATAAACAACAAACAAAAAGATTATCTTAAATACAATTGTTCATCTACGTTCTTTCTTCATTGGTCTCCATTGCGTCAGTTGAGATTAGGTTCAATTGCTCTCCTCTACCTAACCTGGTTACTTGCATTTCCTTCTTCAAAGTGTGTATAAACGGAAACTCTGCAATTTCTGTTCGCGACATATCGATAACTATAATCGCCTTATAGTGATGGAAAATCAGTTGTGTTACTATCTTAGATGCAAGACAATAATAATTTTGTTATGAATACAATCAAAACTCGCTAACGTGAACTACACTCTTAAAACAAAAGAGTGAATTCCACTCCAGTTGGAGAAGTGCATTTTCAACACTGGAAAGTAGTGAACATTATCTCAGACTGAGTTAAAATCACTCGTTTGGAGTGATCCTGTCGCAGGTTTAAATCACAAAGGATCCACTCCAAAAGGAGAAGTGCATTTTCCAGACTGGAGGAGTAAAAATCAATCAGACTGAGTTAAAATCGCTCGTTCGTTTTAAGAGTGTAGCTTAACACGATATTTTGCTTAAGATGAACTGATAGCATTTCCTCAGCTTTGAGCTTATGCTGAAATATCACTTTAACACGAAATCTCGAAAGGTGAAATCCCGCTTAGCCAAAAAAATCAAAAGTTGACTTTTCCTTTGATTACTGGTTCAATTCAAAAGTATTCCTGACGGTTAACATGGAATTCGGTTAACATGAAATATTTCGGTGCTTCCTTCAAGTACGCTTTAGCGGGGTTCAACTGTAGTTAAAATAAACCCTACTTTTTTTATAGATATGCAATAATCAACTTGATTTATCTCAAGCATAAAAGTTAATCTTTTTCGTCCGTCACCCTTCAGGTGAAATGTAGAGTACAGGGGAAGAACCGCATGATTTCTTTAGAGTCTTTCCATAATTGTGTCAGCTTGGCAGACATTGGCAACCGGAAACCTGTTTTTCTTTCGGTTCTTCATTCGCGGTACATCGTGTCCACTGATCTCTGGCGTGAATCAGGGTTGCCGCGAAATATAAACAAGGCGAGTAACCGGTTTCTTAACACCAGTTTAGGCGATTTCTTGCTATCATCCCCAAAGAGGCTATTATAAAGAAAGCCTTCTACGAAATAAAGCGGTCCTTCCCCTGCACTCTTAAAATGTGATAGCCGTTCCTATTTCTCCTTTTTACCTTTTTTGTGGACTTGGGTCGATCGAAGTGTCAATAGTATATCTCTCTATCGAGATTTGTTAAAGAGTTAACTTGAGATTCGGGAATTAAGGGAAGGTCTATAATTTTTGTGTCTGAGATATCCGTAACTGTAACCAATTTCTGTTGCAAGAAAACAATATTTTGATGCATCTGTCACGTATGTGTGTGTGTTGTGCCTGTTGGTTGGTTGGTAGACATATATTTTCAGGCTTGTGTGCTTGGTCGCAAGACCCGCTTATAAACCCTCGTCGTCAAGTAGGACAACACAAGACACACACAAACACATATGACAGATGTTGCCATCTGTCGCCACCTCCGCAATTTAGACATGTCCCTGAAGGGGAGGGAAATATTCTCCAGGGACCTGTACCCATGGGAAACTGCGCAATGACCGCCCACAGGACTATCGGACCCAACAGATTTTACGAGCACGTACTCCGCATATACTCGACAAACACAAACATCCATGCCTGAACGGGATTCGAACCAGGACCCAGCAGCTCCAGAGGCCAATGCCTTAACCACTACGCCGCTGGATCGGCCCTGTAGTGCCTGTCTAACTTGACGAAAGTTTATAAGCGGGTCTCTGACCAAGCACACAAGCCTGAAAATAAAATCTACCAATCAACCAGCCAACCAACAATGTTTTGAAACCGCAAAGCTATCTTACGATTATTTCTAGATCTAACTTGAAAGAAAAAGTGGATAGTATCGTATGATCTAAGTAATCTTTTATTTAAATGTATTTAAAAAATGCATGTTAAAGGAAATTGTCTTCTTCAGTCTGCTTACGTATGTCACCATTGCACCAGGTAAAATATGATCACCTCCTTTCTTAGCTATTTTTTTTATTGCATTTCCGATCGCATTTATCTGTCTATCCCTTATTTTGGATTGTAAAGAGAATTGATTGAAAATAATGCAGTTTTCCGTAATATAATATAAATAAACATGATTAAAAACAAAACTAAATAACATTGAAAATACTATTATAAATAAATATGTAATGCATTATATCAATGATATTTGACATATTTCTATTATTTGATATATTTAATTTACATTACTATATATATTGACTGACTTATTAAAGAAAAACTTAGTCTAGTAGAAAGCTAGTTGCATGTTATACCACCACGATGTTTCTATTAAGAATACAATGCCCGAAAGATTTGTACTCTCATCTTTTTTTTTTTAAAGCAACCTCTTTAGGAAAACGTAGACCCGAGCTTGGTCAAATACTTCTAAACTATGTGTTGAAATATTTTTAGTGACATTATTTTTTGGTTTATTAGTAATTTAAAAAAAAAGCTCTTGTGGACTGTAAAAGAAAGTTGCGGTATTTTTGTACTAAGAGTGAATCTAAAATACCTATTAACATAATTTACAGCAACTAACGAAGGAAGTCTTTACTTAAATAATCTAACGTATATGATGGATAATAGCATTGCTTTTGTATCATAAATGCAAGGGATAAGTAATTATCCCTTAGTAAGTAGGGACTATATAAACAAATACCATGGTCTTGTATACAATCATAATCCTAGAGATTATCTTAAACTGAATTTTCACCGGGGTCTTTGTTGCCTTTGTTAGTCACCATTGCGCCAGTGAGAGGTGTGATGTCACATCCTCCCCTCTTTCTTACCTGGGATTCCGTTGGGTCGATGCGATTGATAACAGTTTCTCCCGGGTATCTTTTCTTGGTTGCGAAGGGAAACCTAAAAAAACAGGTTTTAATTGGAAAATAACTCAATTCTTAAATAGCAAATGCAAGAAAGAAATAGCTACTACGCATTAGCTTGGTCAAAATAAATATCGTTACGTAAAATGTGCACAAAGTTTTTGTTAACGATATAAATTTAGCTTAAAACTATACTGATACTTAGGGACCCTCAAAACTCGAGTGCTTCCGACCCGGGCCTTATGGAGGATTAGGATATGCTAATTATATTATGTTTTGCACTTATTATATATATTTAAATTTTAGCTAATATAAAAAATTTAACTACAATAGTAAATACTTGAATGCAAAATTTTTAAAAATATATATCGGTAAATATCGTGTAACAGAATTTTTTAATTCTCGAGATTTTCATTGAAAAATACAGAGACCTTTTAATTTTCGTACATTTTCCCCTTTCAACACTTTCAGCAGGTGAGATTGAGACGCATTTCCGATGTATTTTTACAGCTCACACTCTTCTGAGGTGTTTTGGATCGATAAAACTGACGTAAGAAATCTTCGTTGAGATTTTACCATCAGGATTTGAAATTTTGGTAGACTCAATGGACACAATACAAACGATATTTAATATGCAAATCTATTGCTTATCATCTTTAATATCTTTTTCTATAGCTTAAACCTTTTCCTGTTCTTTCTAAAACTTGAGTTTATGGCTAGATAACTATCTCGAAGAAAGAGTCGTGCCAATCTTTAACTTACTTGAGAGTTCCTTATCTTAGAGTGCACTAACCAGTGAATAAACGCTTAAAGACAATTTGTTTTAAGAAAATTCATACATTTTAAGAAAATATAGCATGTAGGTTTTGACAATGTGAACACATCTGTCATTATATGTAAATTCTACAACGAAAGGAGGTGACTTTATATGGCATTACTTTGGGTCTTTCGGGGGTCCAAATAAAAAGTGGTACAAAGGCCAAGTGAATGAACAGTACTTTTACCAGTGAATGAACACAGAAATGACCAGTCAATAAACATGTTGGATTTTAATTAGTGACCAGGACAACCAATCATATGTCAGATAGCTTCCTACTTGATGAGAGGAAGTCAGTGTTGCCAATCCATCCAATGGAATGATTTGTAATCCTTACTTGTTCACTGTTCATTCATTGAGCCTGTTCATTCACTGATGGTCAGTCTACCCTATTTATTTATCGAATAATATGTTGTATATTTTTGCGTTGTAACATAGTACTTAATATCAATCATGCTTATGTAATATAGCATCTGTTTATTTTATTCCATTATAATAATATAATTGAAATTAATAAATTTTGCATTCCAATCCTTTTGGTTACATTGTCCATTGCGAATAACTAAGCTTGGCAACTATTAAAACAATTTTGATGTTTCAAGTTTGAGTGGCAACATAATAAAAATCAAATATTTCTCGAGCCATGACTGATGATTTAATGTCACGTGAGAACAACTCTAATCCTATCACCGGTTGCAAGAACTTCAGGAATGAAAGCAGAGCGGAATTAATTAACTTGAAACAAGTCAATTGAATGAATGAAATAAAAATAGCTTCTAAGTAAATAAGACTCATATATATCTATATTTAATTTTTAAATATTTGATGAACTTCTCTTCTTTTCTCGCAAAAAATTATATATAGTTTAATCTATTAAATTAGAAGTTGCAAATTCCGAATATAAGTCTAATTATTGAGAAAAATACTTCATTTCACCAAAAAAAGAGCATTTGAAATTACTTAAAATTTACGAAAATGGAAACACCACTGGCTTCAAATGATATGTTAATGGTTTAAAATTAATAGTTTTGCAATGGAAAACATGATTCTAGATGATCCTACTTCCTTCGTATTTTATATAGGAAACAATATAGTTTTACATGCATACCAATATTCTGATTCTCTAATACCGATATTATGATTCTCTAATACCGTCAAGCCTAGTCAAATTCGAAACCAACAAGACCTACAAAATTGTTCCCTATAAAGAATAATTCGACGTATCGTAACACAATATCTGTAATTCCAACAGCTCAGGGAACTCGAGATAGTTCAAATTATCAGTAATACGAATTATACGTGTTCGGATTAATGAGGTTTAGGCTGTACTCGCATCCTATTCCCCTTTCCGATCGATTGCTAAACCAGGTGGCATCGTGAACAAGAAATCCCTAATTAATTTAACCTCGTCACAACTACCATAGTGAGATTACCGATGGCTCACTGGGGACACATCTACACAAGTATTGCTCGTTAAAAGGAGAAGTGTCAGCGACCTGAGGAGATCAGTGAGTGCCATGTTGGAATTAAATAGATTAAGATATAGAATTAAGATATAAATTGGAATTAGAATTATATAGATTGGAGCCCGAAATATTTAGGGTTGAATAAAGTCTTTGCTGCATACAAGTGTGGCACGTTGAATAGAAACTAAGAACTAGATTTAACTTTATATAATTTTTTTGCGAGAAAAGGAGAATAAATCTTTGAGTGAATAGTGGGTGATGATGTGGGAACGGTTTCAGAAAAATTTCACAAGGTCACCAATTTTTTTCAGAAATTTTACGTGTCAATCATATTTGTTAAAATCTTACTTTTAGATGTATCTATACTTCATGTTTAGTGGTTAATAAGTTTTAAATGTTATAAATTTTTTTTTTTAATTTTGCATAAATTTCTTGATGGCAAAATGTGTGGCCACTTTGAGTAAATCTTTTGAATCCGCGCCTTTTTTGCACTTTTTTGTGTGCTTCACTTGTCTCAAATTAATTGGCTATTCTCAAAAACTATGTTTATAAGCTATTATTAACATTTTCTAACAATGAAAAATTTAATGATGTTTACGTTGTTAAATAAACTTTATGCGGCAGCTGATTGGGACTTAGAGAGGCTTTTACTGTAATAGGTTTTGTTAAATTTAGTTGTGACTGAATTTTAATACTTTAGTCCTACTTTGTGACAAGTTTTATAAAATTCATAGTAATAATTACTTTGTGCCCACTTAAAAGTTCAAAACTTTACATTATATTTGAAAGTAAATCTAGCAAAGGGAAATCTTCCTATTCTTCCTACAAACATATTTTTTGAACGAAAGTAACTCCAGATTATAACATACTCTTTAACCATATACCTATTTCTAAAACTGACCTAAACTTTTTGATAAACCAACCCATGCAATAAACTAAGCATCGTTTCAACCAAAATTAAAAATTAATTATTTTTTTACAATTATTAATTAAATGAAGTTTGCGTTGTTCAATAAAAATTTTCTTGCAACTGTTGAGTGGGACAGATGCATACATACTTTCTTCATTTTTATAAAATTTAGTTAGAAACCAAATTTTATTGCATTAGTCTCACTTGATTAAAATAAATAATTACTTTTTTCTACTAAAAGTTCAAAGTTCTATTTTCTATCTGAAATAAATTCTGGTAAATCAAAGGTTTTAAGGTTCTTCTCATAAATATATCTACATCAAGAAAGTAACTTATATGCTTATAACATACCCCCTAAAACATACAAAAACTTTCCGATAAAACAACCCATGCAATAAACTAAGCATTGTTCCGGCCGAAGATCTCGCCAATCTATCTTCGTCCTCAGGTAGAAGCGATAACAAGCCCATCGGAAGCCCCGCTATTTTCCCCGGTCCGAGTCAATCGATGGAACAGCGGAGCGAGTTCGTTCCACGAAATACACTGCGCCACTCCGCCCACAGAATTAGGTGGGAGATAGCTGGAGATATAGAAGGGTCTGACGGCTTAAGGGTTTTTGGGTATATATTTTCTCGAGTATGGATCGTCATTATAAGGTTTAGATAAAATGGTTATTAGGAGTTGAATAGAGTTATTAGTTGACATAATATTTAAGTTGTGGAGAATGTGATTTATTTTGAACTATGGTGTTGTTCTTGTTGTTACTAATCCTCAGCTCGATCTGACAAGTTCCAAAAGGTGGTTGACACTGGTAAAGTCAATCACTATTAAAGGATCGCATGTTATATTGTGCTTATATTAGAGTCAAGATATTGCAGGATGTGCTCAGGGAACATCAATGCCCTTTTTACAAATTAGATCCATCCACAAAGGAAAGGTACCGCTTGCAAGTCTGTCCGAAGTGGTCATGAGCTCCTGTCACATTTGATATTTAAAAAAGGGCCAGGATTTTTCTGGAATAACATTGATATTTGAGTGGAATACGCCTCGACGCATTGAACTTTTTTTTCGTTGGAATAGAGTTCTTGAGAAGTTAAAGAAGTAGATTTGATTATGTCGTTCGTTGAGCCAGCCTTTTCTAATATGTCTGCGACTGTTAACTACTGTTAAAATCCAGTTAACGGCCTAAGCGTGGCAAGGGGGTGCTCTTGGGAAAAGTGGTGATGTACGTCGAGACGTTTAATCCTGGTAGAGCCACTCAAGTCCTGAAAGCCTTCTTACCGTTCCCAACTAACACTAGCAGGCGAAGGGGCCAAGAGAGTCTTCCACCAACGCAAGTGCTCCAGAAACTCCCAAATTGTTTTGGCTTAAATTTGATTTCGATGTTGACTAAATGTGATTGTTACGATAAATAATATTAGAATGCGGTGCGGATGAAATAATAGAAAAATGTACAATTACATCGGCTTTGTCATACGAGCAATAATGCACGAGATTTTCAGTTGGGAGTGGGTAAAAATTTATTGGTGCCTATAACCTTTGTTATCTAAATCAGGCCCAGTCTAGAAGAATATTTCAAGAATTATTGGGCCATGATTGATAACATTGAATAAAAGAAGCACAACTCTTTGTCAACTATGTTTTCCGATTAACCTACCCTGCTCTTTTCGCCTTGCATAGATAATGCATACACTCTTAAACGAACGAGCGATTTTAACTCAGTCTGATTGATTTTCACACCTCCAGTTTGGAAAATGCACTTATCTTTTTTGAGTGGATCTTTTGTGTGTTAAACCTCTGACAGGATCACTCCAAACGAGTGATTTTAACTCAGTCTGACTTAATATTCACTCCTTACCAGTGACGAAAATGCACTTCTCCTACTAAAGTGGATTTCACTCTTTTGTTTTAAGAGTGTATAACCTATAGACGCTTATTGCTTGCCACACTATTTGGATGCCAGTTCTCTCGTCATCTGACTATATTTCCGAATTGAGAACACAAGTTAAATCGTCAGGTAGAATTTTTTGGGGACCTTTGAATTTAAAATGTTATGTTTTATTGAATTTATAAAAGTAATAATGAGTTAAAGCTCGAAGGGGATTAAGAGTGCAGTTGTTTGTATTTTTTTGTTAGCTATTTAATTAAAACATAATTCTTAATTTTTTTTAAATAAATATATCTACAGTAAACTGAAAAAATATTTTTTCCTTCAGCCAGACATTAGTGACTTTCGTTGTATTTTTTTTATTAGCTATTTAATTAAAACATAATTCCTAATTTTTCATAAATATATTTAGAGTAAACAAAAAAAAACATAATTTTCTTTTTCGCCAGACATTAATGACATTATTAAAAATTCTTTCACATTTTCTCTTAAAAACTACACTTACATTACTCTAAGTAATATTTTTAAATTTCACTAGACATTACTAACAAATAATAAGTACAATTTAGTGTTTCAACTAAATAAATTTATCTTAATTCCTAACATCTTCTACAGCATAAACATGCCCATTATGGAAGTTTTCAAAGTAGATAACCCTCGTAATTCAGTTGGTTAATTAGCTCTTACACTAATCGATATCATCAGTACGGAATTAAGTTTTTTTCTCATGTTTTATTATGGAGTTCTGGTGCAATCCCCTAATTTTGTATTAAGGGATAAGATTAATTGCTGGAAAAACAAATTTTATGACATAAAAGTTGTGTTCGATAAGATGTTTTTTTTTTGTATCAAATCGATTTATTTAGTTTTAGTAATTAAGATATAATCTCTTGGTGTTGTATGGAAGTATATTTCAAATTATATTTTTATGAGGATGCCTCATCGGATCCTTATTTTCTGATCTTGAAATGTAGCGCAACTTGTTTTAATATTTGATCGTTTAAATGATTTTAGAATAAGAATGAGAAGAGACGATGCTGATGCTATTAAATATTTCAATACAAAAATAGGTCTGCTAAGTGAGGCTATCATTGACTCTGCAATAAAGTGCAAAAACATTTCAGTAGAAATATAGAAAATTTGCCTCATTTTCACAGCATTTTCTGCTGTATTTTATTGCAGCTCTTGTTAAAACAATATACAGCACTGCTGCAGCATTTTGTTAGCTTGCGCAAGCACACATGCCATGACCTGCCATGACTTGGTCATAGTATTCTTTTCAACCACTCGAGAATTCGAACTGAATCATGGCCAAGTCACATGTTCTCTAAGCAATTGCAAAACACCTTTTAGGCATTAGAATACAGCACCAATGCTGGTAAACGTAAATGAAATTTTTTTACGGTGTATAATTACATCAGCGTCGGTATTGCATATCAGAATCAAATTAATTTAGTTAAATGATACTTTATTGTTGTCACCTTTAGTCTTTCTCCAAACTAAACCTTAAACTTTCTCCATCTAACAACCAAAATATACAGAGAATGCATCCCCTCTTCAGTCGTTTCAACTTAAATTCAGAAAATATTTCATTGCTAAACTGAATAACGCTGTTTCATCCGCTGTTGTAATTTGTAAGCTATCTCATTGAGTAAACTCCTAACTCCCATACTCAAGTACCAAACAATTTTACTTCATAACTAGTTATTTTCATGCTTTTTCAATTCCCATCGTTTCATTCCGACTAAAAATTAATTATCTCTCCAGCTAAACTTTTATTTTCAACAAACCCAATCGCATTTCGTAGATTTACTTCCGCAAACCGATACCCCAATAAACTTTATCCTCTTTCATGGACCCCTTTAAAACCGGAACCCAGGGTTTTAAAACCCCCGTCACCAGAAGCGACTCTCGGATGTTTACAATCCTCTTTTTATAGTTATGCCTCTTGAGGATCCCTGATAATCGGGTTTATGGTAATTGCATTATATCCGGTAAGGCCTCTACAACAGCATTAGTTCCGATCTGTTAGGTCCCTATCCCACTTAAAGTTAAAAAAGGCTGCTAGAGAAGAAACGTTAGATTCGGGTTTTAAGGTAACAAACCATGAGCTTGGTTTGAAACGTGGTTTTTAGAATAGATTTTGTTTGTAGTTATTGCTTTGTGTAGACATTGCCAGATGTTGGCAAATGGCATTTAATATCGAAATTTAGAAGCGGTTGTAAATGTATGGTTAAATAATGTACTTTAATTTCAATATATTTTTGACCTCGCTAGAAAGCCATAAAAGAATTATTTTAAAGTAGTTCTTTTAAATCGTAATTCTATGCGGAATTACCTTTTATGGTAAGTTAGGAAGTGATATTCACTACAAATTTGCACATTAAATACAAAAATATTAGAGGAATAATTGATCTACTCTTATTGCAAGTAAATAATATAATCTGCTATATTTTAATTAATTTTTTCAAATTTAAATAGCTTTTTTAACTTTTGCTTTAAAAAAACTGTACACCATAAAATCTTCAGCCTAAAATCTTTATTTTGCTTTATTTTCTGATGCCAAATTGTCCAGCAATATTTTTCCTCTGTTACAATTTTACAAACTAACTGCATTATTAGATAAATGGAAGACTATTACTAAATGAATGATCATACAATTTCTATATTTTTTGTGGAAAAAATAGGTGGAGTTATTGGTTAATGCGTGATTGGGACCATTTAATCATTAATCCTTGATGATTTTTTCCAAATGTACATATTTTTCAAACCTGAATTTGCATGAATACAACAATATAAAATTTCCAATCATGTAAACTTAAGAATGAAAAATCAGACAAATTCAGAATATTTCAATCTTAATCCTTTCAGTCCCAGTGATGCCATTTGGCATCATCATTTTTCTGATCACAATTAATATAAAAAATAATAGGCTGACATATATTGCGATTAATAAAAAATATTTTCTAATAGAAAAAAGTTTAAAGAATAGTATGATATGCTTTTTGATATCATAAATGACTAGACGATCAGAAATAATTTCTAAAATAATGATGCCAAATTGTCATTGGGACTGAAAGGGTTAATATGGGACTCCAGGATATTACCTATAGAAATCAAAACAGTCCCTTCAAATCTGAAGACGTATGGTGCCAGAAGCTTTAGTGGAATCCGCATTTTATCCACCAATTCTGCCGTTAGGGACTTCCAAATTCTCCCAAAATGGCGCGACTAGAAGAAAATGAATAATCTACAAGCATTTTGCAGTTGAGAAGGAGCCAAGAGAATGATCTTACCTTTTGCTCAAGATTATCATGCAAAGAATTTCCGGAAGCGTTATTCCATGCTTCTATTTTTTTAAAAGTTTTATTTTTGTTCCACTGATCTCGACGGGGTTCATTTTATTTTTTTGTTTGTTCTTTTTTCTGCCTTCGCGCGTTCTTGGAATTTGGTTCTCCATCGATTTTCAGATCCTAGTCTTGGTCTTTTTCAAATATTAATGGTATTTTTCTTTGTCTATCGTATCTGTTGTGGATTTTTTCTCCTGTTTTTTTTATTGGATACATTTTTTTTCGATGTTTCTGGTTTATTGTACTTTTATACATATTAATGGTGATGCGTTTGAATAATGGGATCATTTGAATAATGAGGGATATTGGAACGCATTCAAGCTTAATATTGTATTTGACGATCCTTTGCAGTTTTTTCACCTGAAAAAAAAAACGAAAGTAGATTAAGTTTGAATAAAAATTACATTTACATTTTTTAAAAATCTTTTATAAAATGATATAAAAATAGAATCAAAACCCCTTTTTAATTATTTAAGCATATACTAAATTTAAAAAAAAACTTAAATACATTTACTGTCTATAAAAATAGGCTACTTTTCAAAATCTATTGTTTAAAAATAAACGAATATTTTAATGAAAAAAAATCTATCAAATATACTTATAAAAAATTACAATTTATAATGACTACGTATTTAATAAATACTGATTCAACAAATAATATACTAATGGGCGAAATAGAAGATGGCCTTTTTAAGTTTGATTTTGGTTTTGTTTGAAATTTTCCGCATTGAATTTTGAAACTTTAGCACAAGCCATTAATTTTGAAAAATAGCCATGATCTTGTAACGAGGTAGACACGTAAGCTGACACCTAATGGAACTTCAAACCCTTCCCATGTAAGGCAAAGGCCTTACCGACTCTGATTACCAGCACTCGCGTCTAGAGCTACACGAGGGTTATTGGTGACGGGCGTCGTAATTTAGAGCCACAGTCAAGTGACGAGCCGACACATGAGTATACAACCAACGCAACCGTTAAGTGTGACATCGTACGCACAGGGCCTGATTTCCGGCAGGGCGACGGGACACGTGCCCAGAGCCCCCCATTAAAAGGGGGCTCCCAAATTTTCTTCATGAACATTAATGCTCAATACAACTGCCCCCAAGTTTTTAAACTGAAGTTGGCAAACAAATTTAAATTCATGAAGAAAAGCTTACTATGAAATTGTGTGTAAACTTTGAATTAATCAATACCCAAAAATAATTATTTTGGGGGGATTAAGCATGCTTTCCAAGCTAATTACATCAGCTATTTTTTTGGTAAACACTATAAGATAGGAAAACACACTCAAATATTTTATCGAGGTATGTCTTGGGGCCCCGAATTCGCTCATGCCTTCGGCCCCTAAAGTTGTAAGTCGGGCCCTGGGTACGCAGCAAAAGCGTTAGGACTTAGTACCTTTAGAACAAACACAGTCCAATTCAAATCGATTTCCCAGATTCACAGCTCAAGCTTTCAACCGGTATCCCTCCACTTATTCTCTCCATTGTTCAGTGGCCATTCTTTCCTTTATCTTTTATCCCCACAAATGTGTTCTTTCTTCATGTGTTCCCTCTCATTCTTCCATTTTTTTTTACAAGACAGAAGAAATGGTGGTCAGTAGGAACAAACATAAAAACAATGCTCGGATTTTTTTGATCCGTCCTTTTTGCTGCGTTCCGATATTTCATCATGGTTTATTTTTTTGTTTCGTTAATTAAACAGTGGAATGTGTTAGTTTGAATGCATTGTAACTCCTGTTTTCAACCAAATGCATACTTTAATATTTGGATTGGCACTAATAAGTTTGTATTCGCAAGTTTGGCTCGAGGACCCACTTCGAATTTTCTTCTGAAAATATTATCTAAGGGGGACAAGTTTGGTAGACACAGAAGAGGAAGGACGTACAAGATTGACCCATTGTATTGAGCCAGCCTGTCTCTCGGAATCCTAGATATCTTCCTAACTTGAAAACGGCAAATTTTGAAAAATTTCACAAATTATGTTTAATGATTTTTTTTAAAAAAGCAATATCATTTACGTTTAAAAACTGTTGAGATTTCTATTTTACGATAGCTAATTAAAGGTATGGCCATTTCAGTGAAGCACAGTGTGTCAAATTTTGTCCCAACCAATGTGGAAGTGGAGATAGAACTTTAAACTTTAAACATGTTTTTTGAAGAACGGTATTTTTCAACAACAATGTTTTTTTTTAAAACCTGATATCTCAAAATCTATTTGATGTAATGTAATAAAATTTTCAAAGCATGCTTATTAAAAGTTCATGTGTGTTTTGAAATGAGATATAAGACAAATAACCGATCGAATATATTTTATGGACTTTTTTGATATTAAACTTTCCTTGTTTATTTTAGAAAAATTTCTAGAAACATGGCTGTAATACTATGCAATTCCTGAAATATTAGAAGTTTTACTTAAATATCATTTAATAACATGTAAAAATGTCTAATGAATAAATCTGCTTTATTAATGGTTATGAAAATTAATTTCTGCTTCATTAATATTTAAGGAACAAATGAATTTTTTTTACTTTTGACGTGTTGCGTAAGGCTTATATTTAAGGCAAATTTCTTCAAAACTTCCTTATGCTTATCAATTTATAAAAAAAGTTCTAATTAATTTAGGAAAAGTTTAAAAAAGCACATAAAAAGTACCTAAGCGTATCAAAAAGTTCGGAAATAATTAGTAAAAACTTGTGGATGCTAGTTGTAAAATATCTAACCAATTTCTCCATACATTGGGGAGGTTAGTTTTATGTTGGAAAGTTAATATTCTCTTGACCATCTTACGGTTGTCATTGAGTTGGGTTTGTGCAAATGCCTGTTGCACAAACCCAACTTCTTCATTACCAATGCCTCAAGTGAAAGAAGGATGGGACTTCATAAATGATGAGGTTGAAGAAACAAGGGGGGGGGGGGAGAGGGAATTGTATTAGTTTTGGTCGGCATGTTCGTCGAGTTTGGAAGCGATAAGAAATTTATATATTAATTTATTGCGGGGAGTGTTTCTGAACTAGAAGTTATAGACAATGATTTAGAGATACCTTAATAATTTGGTATAGGGAAACAATACAACACAACAATACACAATTCAACTTCATGAATTGTAATAAAGAAATTGTATGAAATGTGCTAGTTTTTTATGAGTCACAATTTTCGAAGTTACAATATATCGAGTTTGAAATTTTTGAAGTAACGTAAAAAAAACATAAATTTATAATATTTTGAAATACTAGCAGTTTGGTCCCGAATTACTGGGAACCCGTTAACTTCGCATTGCTTAATTTCAGAGGCATGCTTACTTGTGAAAATACACTCAAAATCAAAACAAAATTATATTCGCGTTGGCACATGCGCATTTAAAAAAGCAAACACTAATAGAGGATGAAGCAGCCTTAGGGCGAGCGCATATCTCAACTAAACTCAATTAATCAAACTAATAGAGGATGGCGTCAAGCCCCCGTTACGGCCCGGTCCATGTACTTTCAAGTCCTGTTATGGTCCCGCGATCCCACGTGGATGACGTTTTCTTTTAAACTAATTATATTAATTAAAAATCACAATCAAATATGAAAAAACTAAATCTCAGGTGCACACTTATGTATTAAAAGGAATCTATATTAAAAATTTCGAATTTTTTTAGAGCAGTCTAAGTAGGTCTTTTGCGATCCACAGGCATACACACAGACAGACAGACTCTTTCTTTTATTATTATAGAAGAGGGCGGTTCTTTTTTATATTTGAGTTCTGTTTTCAGACAGAAAAAAAAATCTTTTCATTAAAATTTTATGTGACGTTAAAAGACTACGCTTAACTATATTTCACCATAATTTTCATCCATATTGTAGCACTGAACATATAATACTTAACATGTCAGAGTCTGTCGCTGGAAATGGCAACCATAGAAATAAAGGCGTTTTGGCTTCTATTAAAATGTTTGGAGCCAACGCGAACTGAAATTTCGATAATTGAAGCATTTGATCCCAATTCGTAGCGAAAAATTATATATAAATTAGAGAAACTTATTTAACTTTGAATAACTAAGTTTCAGTACTATATTTCACCAACCTTACTGAAAAAATATTTCATCATAATTTTCATCGATACTGAAGCACGAACATTTTTGTGTATCCTTGCTGGACATGACAATCATTGAAGACGTTTTGACCTCGATTAATATTTGGGACCCAACGTGAATTCAAATTTCCACAATTTAGGAATTTAGGCTACAATTTCATAAGGAAATAATTATTTAAATTTTAGAATAATCATTTGATAGGGGATAAATCGAAAAGGCTATCTCTCATGGCTCTGCATCAAATCTCAAATGACGAAAAAATTAATCCCCTAGATGATTTAACAATCAGCTGCATACGAACTCTATTTCCGCTGTAATTTTAAATGCTTACAAAAGAATTTACGAAAATTTCCTGAGGATTGCGATAAATGCACATTGAAAATTTCATTCCAAAATATTTCTGTATTCAGAATAACGAGACGGAATTTAATTCCCTATCCAGAATATAGAAGAAATACGAAGGAATTTAAAAAAGAAATAGAACTCGTATGTGGTGCTCAAAATATTATTTTAAAATACCTTATTTACTAAATATTGTTTTTGAACTTCTTTTATTCATGAAGAATACTAAAAATGCAATAGTTTTCTCCAAATGGCACAATACTAAAATAATGTAAGATTAATCTCAAACTATATTCTTTTTTAACGTACTATAATAATTGAACAACTTGCATGTCTCCTTTTTATGTGAACAACCATTATTTTGTTCCAAATATATGAAGAGTGCACAAATCTTTTTTTTAATTAAGTGAACCCTTTTCTTTCTGAGGGCCCTATCTTTTTATTTTTTTACTCGTGTAAATGCATTGTATATTTATATGAATATAGCCCAGTAGAGTTAGCTCGAAAAATGGGGTTGGCTTGCAAAAGGTGGGGTAGTTTTTATTTTCTGGTATGTTATATGTGTTGACCCCCTTATGAAAAATCCAAGTTTTTGACCTCCTACCCCTTGTGCGTTTTCCGCCATCTTGAAAAAACCGCTAAAAAATCGCCCTTTTTTCAATTTTTCTTCAATAACTCGTTTCCAGCGCCTCTTAAGCAAAAAAGTCAAATACAAATTTTAAAGAACGTTAAATTTCCTTCAACTTTTATGTACCATATGTTTAAAAATTATGAATAGGTTCAGAGATACAAAGTTGTGAATAAGTGCAAAATTTTCAAAAAAAACGCAAAGAATCGGATAAGCTGTTTATTTTTTCCAAATAACTTTTTTTTCTGTACAATTAAGAGCAAAATGCTTATAGACAATTTTGAAGAAAATTAAATTTCCTACCTGATTCATGTAACATATTATTGAAAGACGTCATTGTTCGTCTCGGAGGGGTTTCACACATTAATGTGCTTCATGGGAGCAGTTGGCTTCATTATTTCTGGTAGCGGCCTGAAAGAACTTCTGTCAAATGTTTATGCGGAAAAGAGCCTTGAAAAGATGATGTCTGGTCATGCTTATGCTCGAGCTTTGAGAGCTCATATTTTAGTTCATCGAGTTTTATCCAAGTTAATATTCGATGCCATTCAAATTACCCCTGATGAAAGTGCTGTATTAAACAACATGATTTATGACAATAGTGTTATATTATCCGCTCCCGACAATCCACATTTCCTCAGTGCCAGTTCAAAGTTTAATGAAGAATTGGAAAGATTAGAGAATTCTGGTAGTACAACTAAACTATGGGTTCAATATTTTCGGATGATTGCATTGATGAAACAGTTTGTTGAAGCAGAAAGAATGGGGAATTGGCCGTTGCATCTAAGCACTGTTCAGCAAATGATTCCTTATTTTCATGCGAGTGGTCACTTCCACTACGCCAAATGTGCTCATCTATATCTCTGCAAGAAATGTTAGCCCTTAAAGATAAAATGGAACCCATTGAAGATACTTTACAATCAGACGTTCATATAAATTTTGGTCCGGAATATGGTCAGACATGACTATTGAGCAAACACTCATGAAAAATATGAAGAGCTCTGTGGTGGGTTGACTTGTGGACGAGGTATTACGGACAAGTCTTCTCACTCGCTGGACTATGGGATCAACTGCTTTGCAGAATGTGTGTGATGAAGTAGAAAACTACTGTAGCTGTTTATCAGCTACAGCGGTTCACACATCGATATGAGACGCTCCCGTATCCGTAGGGATGAAAGTGATGCCACCAAACTAACTGAGTGGTTTTCCAATCACAATCCTTTTCCCGACAGTCCCCATTTAATGTTAATAAGTTCTGGATTGATTGGAGGAGAAGATGTCAACTGCCACCTATCATGGGAAATTGGTTCTAGAGAAATATGTAAAATTGCGGATAACAATTTTGGAGATGTACATTTTAAACGCAAAAATACAGTGATTTCTCTGGCAATCATTTAATACCTCATCAACACAAATAAAGGAAAAATTGTGTGGATCCCCTCATGCTTTTTCACAGGATAATTATATCGAAGCAGTCTGACACTGACTTGAAACAGTACTTCGAGTACGAACTTTCTCCCTTTCCATTATCACTTTTCTCGGAGGAAGATATTTGGAAAGGGACAAAATCGACATTTTACTCTGCTCCTTGCCAAATGACACAGAAATGGGAGAGAGCAAGGTTGATGAGATAGACGGGGGCTACCTCCTGCACGAAGTGCACTGGAATCGCAGCTAATCTTTTTCTGAAATCTTTTTTAACAATGCGACTTACGTGCGGCGGCATCATGGTGAAAATGCTGTGATAGTCTTTGATGATTACCCCACTAAAGACAATAAAAAAGAAGCACAAAAGGCACTGAAATAGTTCGTCGTTCCAGGCTACAAAGTTGTGCCGACGATCCCGCTTTATTTTATTACTTCAGAAGGAGTTTGAAAAAGCATAGATAATAACCAAACAGGCTACGGAAGATGCAGATGTGCTAATTGGGCAAACTGCCATTTCGTTGTCTTCTGAACACGTGACCCTTTATGGAGGTGACTTCAACACCTCTATCGATGAGTTACACTATTTTCGCTTTGCTAAAGCTGCAACTAATGCGAAATTCAATTTGGCGAGACCACCTCCAACTAGAGATGCGGTTCAATATCACGCATACAGAAACTTATCTACAAGTTCAAAAGTGGATGGGATATGAAAAAGACCCCCTTAAGTGGGGCTTTTAAGAAGGAAATTGGCGACCTAACACCAGTCCCAATGTATAAAGAAGCAGCTCCGCTGACATTGCTAAAAAATTATATAATGCCAATGCAAAAAGGCTTGTGTTGGCAGCAAATGCAGCTGTAAAAAAGTGGGACTTCGATGTACCATTTTATGTTTACAGTGCGGATTCGAGTCCTGCGGTAATGCACCAAAAGTTGAATACACTGAAGAAGACGAATTAGACGACCTACTGTCTCCTGGTCTAAGGGATGAACTAATTTCTTCAACTATACCTGAGCCAAAACAACGAAAACTAAAGTAGATTTAAATTAAAATTCTATATTTATCATTAATATATTTTTAAATTGCTTAATGTTGAATATAGGTATTTGTAAATACACTACAAATTAGTGTTTCTCATTGTATTTTTTATTATCCCTCCAATTTTTTACAGGAATTTAATATATTACATTCAAATTTATGTACTATACTTTTTATTGATATAAATAATATATTAAATAAAAATAATTATTCAAGATTACTAATTTCAGTTTCAAGCTCACTTTTACTTTTCGCCGATATTTTTTATTTTCACAATTCTCTGCGCCTAATAGAAATAATTACTAATACGTTTCATGAATCTTGTATAAAATTTAATGCTCTACATTATTGTAAGCTAAGCATGCATTTTGCCCTAAGCAGCATACAAAAAAAGTTATTTGGCCACCAACATATCTGACTTTTGCAGGATTTCTGAAATTTTTGTAGACATTCAAAACTTTATATCTCAGAACCTATTCATGATTTTTAAACATGCTAAGCATTGAACTTAAAGAACATTTAATGTACTTTAAAATTGTAGTTGGCATTTTTTGCCTAAAAGGCTTAGTAATCAAGTTATTGACAAAAAACTGAAGAACTAAAAAAAACTATAAAATTTCACAAATTTTTATTTTAACATTTCTTGGTATCTAATGAAGGTATTAAATAATATGTTGCATGAATCAGGTAGGAAATTTAATTTTCTACAAAATTGTCTGTAAGCATTTTGCTCTTAATTGTACAGAAAAAAAGTTATTTGTAAAAAATAAACAGCATATCCGATTCTTTGCATTTTTCTGAAATTTTTGGACTTATTCACACCTTTGTATCTCTGAACCTATTCATAATTTTTAAACATGTTGTGCATAAAAGTTGAAGGAAATTTAACGCTCGTTAAAATTTGTATTTGACTTTTTTGCCTAAGAGGCGCTGGAAACGAGTTATTGAAGAAAAATTGAAAAAAGGGCGATTTTTTAGCGGTTTTTTCAAGATGGCGGAAAGCGCACAAGGGGTAGGAGGTCAAAAACTTGGATTTTTTATAAGGGGGTCAACACATATAACATACCAGAAAATAAAAACTACCCCACCTTTTGCAAGCCAAAATTCTATCTCTACTGGGCTAATAACCCATAAAAGATATTTAGGAAAATAAAAGTGAAAGCCTTTAAAGAGTTATAAATTAAGAGAACAAATATTTTTTCATTTAAAAATGTACTATTTAAAACTATATCCATCCAAAAAATGTCTTAAAGTGTTTATTTATGAATTGAAGTTCACTAGGTAAATAGTTTTATAAGTATAATCCTTTTATAAACATATAAAATCAATACAATTAAATAAAACTTGCATTCATGACTTGTTTTATCAAGCGCGACGGCTAATAATCGAAAACTTAATCGCTGCAATTCCATAACCCATAATAAAAAGTCAAAACCCTTCCTTTCGAATTTAATTGCATTCCAACAGACGATAACGATAATAAAACATTCCCGAAGTGGAAAGAGAGCCATATTTCAAAACGAAAGAATAACTCCCGTGAAATTAGCACGACAACTCAACCCAACCATCATTATCTCATTTGGAACACAAAATAATGAATTCGAGTCCTCGGAATAAAATTGGGGAGATTTTTATTCTATATTTTAGAGGGATTTTGATTGAGTCAGGAAGAAGATTTCGGGCGGAACTATTCCACCTTGATAAAGGCCGAGCTTACTAGGTAATCAATAAACTCTCGTTTTGGGCTATTCTTCGACATAAAGGCTGGTCCTTTGTCGGTGTGGTAAAGTATTTGAGGCATCGGAAGTACGTATGGCAGAGGAGAAATAAAGGTTCGATCGGATTTCTGCTTAAAGGGCTCTAAAAGCCGATTTACTGAGGGTAATAAAATATGTGCTTTAATGTAAAGGTATAGGGCATTAGTATGGTTTGGAGCCTTTCTGTTTTAGTGACTTATTAAAAGACAGACTTTAATGACTTATTTGGAAACACATTGCGGATAATAACTAATATGTAATGGGTGATCTCGATTTGGCGATTTGCGTTACTTCGCCAAGCAACAAAAATGATCAAATGTGGTAAATGTTCCACTTCATATTAATTACAGATCGATAGGTATATCAACCTTACGTTAAATTTTCAAGTTCACCAAAAGTCGTCAGTAAACAGACTGGTCATTATATCATAGGTGTACTTAATTTACTTATAAATTTGGAGGCACTGCTTAGATCTGACACGAATCAAAGATTTTTTTTGTAACAAATAAATCAATGACATTATTTAGTAATAAAAGCGAAAGAAAAAATTTCTATTATAAATGAGGATTTTTTTTCTTTTTTAATTTTCATTTTTTGTAGCATTTCGTTGCTAAATTGCTTTTCTCCAAATAACATATTTTGTTCTATGACATGTCTTGATAAACATCAAATAATTCTGATAAGTAGTTTTCATTTTACTACCAATCTAAATTGCAACTTCAACTGACCTGTAAATAACCTTAATGTGTTAATATCTATACACATTATTAATTAAAACTTCCATCATTAATCATATTTTATATTCCATAAGCTATCAGCGTAATATTCGTGATAAACCGATAATAATAACTAAATTACGAATACTAGTTTAATTCCCCTTGCATTTCAAATACGTTTCCCAAAAGTCAAACTACTCGTTCAATGATACACTGTTAAAAAAAATTCCCTGAATTAACGGAAAAACTACTGGCAGCAAGTTGCCGGGATTTTTCCGTTAATTTCAGAATCTTCCGTTTTGGAATTTTTCCGTTATTTTCAGGAACTTCCATTTCGGAATTTTTCCGTTAATTTCAAGGTACTCCATTTTGGAATTTCTCCGTTAATTTCAGGATCTTCCATTTCGGAATTTCTCGGTTAATTTCAGGATCTTCCATTTTGGAATTCCTCCGTTAATTTCAGGATCTTCCATTTCGGAACTTCTCCGCTAATTTCAGGATCTTCCATTTCGGAATTTCTCCGTTAATTTCAGGATTTTCCATTTAGCTGTTTAATGTTAATTTCATGAATTTCAAATTGGCATTTATTTCTCTCTTAAATTCAGAAAACTTGCATAGTATTTTCTAGTTAATTCCAAGACATTTTTGCTTTTTTCTTGTCAATTTTGTTTCTATATACTATTTAAAGATCAATCATTCTAAATATATCCATTTATATATGGTGTTATAAATATAAGTTAGGCATAGGGAATTTTAAACATGCATCGTTTGTTATATAAAACGTAAGCATATAATGTCTTCATACTTTAACCTTAAATCTATTCAAAACTAATACATTTTAATCCTTTGATAATTTTTAACCATATTTGATATATTATCTGAATAAAAAGGACATTGTTCACATTTTTGAAATTTAAAAATATTCACTCTTCATATATTTAAAACAATTTTAATGTGGCAGAAAAATTTTAAGAATTTTGATAATTTTTCTGTCATATATTTTACAATGTATACATTTAGTATTGTTCTGTGGCTAAATGGTGTCGTACTTTACAGTTAGCATATCCAGGGCAAAATCATCGGTAGGGGATAATGAGTCGGGTGTCTTAGGGGTTGAACACCCCTAAACAGAGGGACTCGTTAAGACAGTAGCCTTTGTAGTCAAAAACAATAAATTTTTAAGTGTCTTCATTTGTGGAATACATACATGAATTTGTATAGTCACTGATAGTTAAAAAATATTGTATATGGAGACGAGAGTTATTATCCCCCCCTCCCCCATCCTGGATACACCACTGATACAATTTAACAATATGTGAATAACAAAAGAATTACAGAATATAATCAAGTTTTATTTTTCTTTCATAATTGAAAAGGACTGTTATAGTATTTCAAATCCTCAACTAATTTAAAAATTTGTGCAGGAACTACAGATTTAGTTTTCTTTTTCTGAACTTTTGGCCTTCTTTGGAGATTTATGATAAACAAGCACCTAAAAAAAATAATATATTAATATATACAAATCCAATTTTGAATAAGTAGATCAATGTAAAGAAGCAAGTGGTAATCAGGCGTTAATCAGACTAAATCTTCTTAAGCCTTCTTAAATTAAACAATTTGTCAATCAATTTGTCATTTCAATTTTAGGCTTTTTTTCGAGCAAGTCGTCCATAGTATCTGCACCGTAATAATTTAATATCAGAGTTAAAAACGCTTTTTCTCTTTTTTTTGTGAAGTGGGGGGATGGGGAAGACAAGGCATGAATCTTAGAGTACCTTTAATGAATTGATTTATCCATATCTTACATTACAAATTTGAGAATTAGAACACTGAAAATATTTTTTTAAAGGAGGGGGTAGAAACAGAACAGAAGTGTTCTTGAATAATGTATATCAAAATTAAAAATACAATTTTTTATAAAAGTATTTAGTAATAAAATACAATTTCATATGGCATTTAGTAATAAAATACAATCTTATAATTAGTATTCTAGTAAAAGCTAATAATTATTGCTGTAGTTGTAGACGGTGAGCCGAAAATGAGATATCACTTAACAGATATATCTAAATGAACACTAAAATAGCGTTCTGCGGATTCTTGCAATTCCTAAATTTTGAATTCGTTAGAAAATTTGCATTTAACTGGAAATTGTGTTTTTCTTAGTGCAGATTTTTCAAAACAAAGAGCATTGACAATAGTGTATGTAACATCTGAATCGAATCAAAGCATGTGATCTGCATACATCCGTAATCAGTAATTGATTCGTTAAATTAATCAAAAGAGTATTATTTATTGAAGAGAAACTGTACGTTATGTATACTTACATAGTTTTTAAGTTAGGTTAGGTTTGAATTATCGTCGCACTAGAGCTACCGAGGGCTATTGGCGACGGGCGTCGTATTTTAGAACCACAGTCAAGTGACGAGCCACACCTGAATAGGCACCCAACGCAACCGTTAAGGGCGACATCGTACGCAGCGTTAGGACTTTGAAGGATATTTAACGTGCATTCCCTACACGGGGTATTATTCGCCGGACGTTTTTGGTTGCACGGGCCGTTTATAGGTCGGCTGCTATTTTGGCGATGCCCGGCCCTGAACCTCGGACCTTCCGCATGCTAAGCGAGTGCTTAACCGACTGGGCTCCCCAGCCCCCTACATAGTTTTTAAAATAAACCATGCTATGCTGATAGCGATAGCGTAACCGTGCTTTTCAATCGAGGTTAGGTTAGGTTCTGAATTATCGTCGCACTAGAGCTACACGAGGACAATTGCTTTTCAATCGAATTTAAGTGTAACAATTTCATTTTTTTCAATAATGTGCACTTGTTTGTAGGTGAACATTGTTTATTTCATACATTTGACAGCTTTTTCAAACTTTTAAATTAAATTTACCTAGTTAAGCGTGTTGGTAAACAAACGGAATTATTAATTTCAGGAATCATCCCACGGTCAATTATAGGACTATAAAGATTACAGAAACAAATAAGAAAGAAACAAGAACTGGATTCTATAAATCTATATATAGAAAAGAAAGATGGAAAATATAATCTTTAAATAAAATCTAATTTTATTAAAAGAAATGAACATACCTGCATATTTATCTTTCTTGCTTCAGATGTGGTCAAAACAAACAAACAAAAAATATGGTGGCTGAGTCGGTCGGCCGATGTGTCGAGGCTAAAAGCTGTTGGGTGCGAGGTTATATGGAGAAATTACGTTAATACGGGTCTTAAGTGAAATTCTGCACGCAGAAATACGGTGTTTTTCCGTTTTCGCTTGTAAAGCGTTTAAGGAAAACGGAAACGATCTGTTTATTTCAGAAAAACCGTCTGTTTGTTGAAGAAACGCAATCTTTCCGTAAATTCCCGAAAATAATCACAGAAATATGCACGTAAAATTCAGGCTTTTTTTAACAGTGTAGGCTATCTAAAATTCCACGCATTAAATTACGTTGATAATAATCGATTAATTTATATCTCAATTAGAATAATTGCATCGATTCTGTAAGTCTCCATTTGCTTAAGAGTCCCAATTTTGGCAGTCAGAGATGTATTGTAAGTATTTGATAATAGGGTACTTTGTTACTTAGTTTGATTTGAGCACTTGCAACTGTCAGTTTCTTATTTCTAAGAAAAGCTTGTCATTTTAAACCGTGGTTAAGTAATAAGGTCTAAAATTGAATAGGCTAATACAGGTTTTTCACCCAACACATTTATATCGATTTAACGAATACGTCTTAGAGTACTCGGGAGCTCCCGTGAATTTACTGTGAATTATTTTTACCACGAGTGCACAAATAATTTTGAATGGAGGCTATGGTGTTGGTGAATCTCAAACTGTGAAAGTTTCCGACTATAGTCGGACTTTAACACGGTCGACTCTACTGATCTGGTCAGAGAAGCTTAACTCCTTGCCAACATAAGTTGGGTAAATAGAAATATGCCATGGAAAAGATCCTTCTGCGCCTGTAAAGAGTGCCATAAGTTATTTGTGAATCCTTCCAGAAAACATGTTTAAAATATTAATTTCGTTTAAGGTCTAACAGATTTGAATATTATTTGAGAAAATTTGGCAGTTTTATCAGAATGAAAAGTTTATTTTGGTTAAATTGTAGTCAAATCATTTTGTATGTAAATATTACCAAACAAGAATTTCCAACTAACGGACCAACCGTGCTTTTCCGTCTGTCTTTTTACTCTTTGTTTTTACCCAAGTTAGGTTGGCATGGAGTGTACATTTAATGCCACATGGACTATAGGCGGTTTATGACTATAGGCGGACTTTAACACGGTAAACTCTACTGATCAGGCCACAGAATCTACATTTGATGCCACACTATCCGTCCCGTTTGGGTTGTCAGCTGTTTATAAAGATAGGGAAGAAACAAAGTATATTAAGCCGGGCTCGAAGAAATTCCGCATTTTTCTTCAGAAAAGTCAACATTCCGAACCCGACGGATAGCGTTACGTCATGAATAGCTTCTGTGCCCTTAAAGGCCATAACTTTAATCACTTACCGCAGACTACTTTTTCTTATATTTTCCGTAATCGAACAGTTTGCAGTACCTCAACAGTTCTTTGAAATATTAATATTTGATTACGGAAACTTGCTCAGTACCAACTATCTATCACAGTTTGCATATAAAGCAAAAACATTTTTAAAAGGACAACAGCCACGACTATGAGGACGTTAAAGCTTCTTTTAAGCGTTGTCTTATACCCCACGAATAATCCACCCGGCAGCTTATTCGTTTTAACAGGAATGGTCACGATTACAGTAACGAGTCACGACAATATTATCCTCTTTCCCACACACACAAATCACCCTCAGCCTCATTCAAATGGTCCACTATTTTTGAAGTATATTGTAAACTTAATATGATATACATCTTCACATTTAATCATATCTATCAATGATGAGTAAAGGCTAATAATGGGGGTTCCGCGTGAGACTGACCACCTTACTGGGACATATGTCTAGCACCCCAGTGCTCCAGGTCACGTAAGCTGAAATGGGCGCGGCAGGCAATTCTGCCCACTAATGGGTTGTTGCTCCGAAGAGTTAAGTTTAGTTTAGTTATCTTGTACAAAAGGTAGGGGGAACCAGGGACATATGACCCAACTCGAAGATTTTTGCTTGAAACTTTAAAAAACAACAACATTATTTATGAATGTGTAAACGCAGATACTTTATACTTCAGAAAGTGGTACACAATATATGTTAATATTTGTCTGTAGTATTAAATACAATAGTAGTAAAATATAAATAATTAAAAAATTTAGATTTGGGTAACGTATCCCAATGCATAGGGATATATGCCCCACACATTAGGGGTACGTGACCCAACCCAAATATTTGGAAGTAAGACTTAAAATCATAAAAAAATACCTAATAACAAAACTAATATCATAATTCAAAGTTTGTGTAGATTTTATAGTATTTTCAAACCATATTATTACTTTTTATTTTTATCACATTAATTATGCTTATACTAACGAAATAATCAAATATAAATGTGAATTCTGGTCTAAATAAAAAAAAAATGAGGTCACTTTTATTTTGCAGAGAAAACATAGGTGGTTGAAGAATCGCTACTTTTCAATTCATATCAATTTGAGTATTATCTGTTTCAGGTCATTTAAAACATTTTTCATCGATTCCTTATGTATATTGAATTGTAAGCTCGTTAAAAAAAATCACTTGTACCTTTCCAACAAACCTTATACTCTGTTAGGAACAAAGTCATTTACTTTTGGGACTCCCGTGATTTAAAAAAAAAAAACTACTTGGTCTACTACTGTCTACTTTTGCGTTGTTTACTTGGATCACATATCCCCAATGGCTTGGGTCAATTATCCCTTGTTGCGCTTTTTTTTGTTTAGCCCGAAACAAAGTCATTTGCGTACAATTACACTCTAAAAAATGAATGCTCAAAAACGACGAAATTTTCCTTAATTTTGACGTTCCGTTTACTGGCTGCTGCTCCGAGTTTTCGTTTCCTCAAAGTGAGGAAATTTGAATCGTCATTTTTATGAGGATTTGAATGTCGTCTAATCTAAAGAAATATTTCGTCATTTTTGAGCATGTGAGTACAACAATGAGATTCAGTTTCCTCAAAATCAAGAAACCGAATCGTCAAATCACGATCGTAAAAGTGAGGATTCACGTTACTCAAAAGTCGCGTGATAGTTTGACGATACATTCCTCAAAATTAACGAAATGAGCTTGAGGATTCATGAATCGTCATAAATGAAAGTGTTATTTCTAAGAGTGTACATTAGCACTATTTTTCGCGCAACTGTAGCTAATAGTATGAACCAAACAAATAACTAATTGAAAAAATATTTACTTTCAACCAAAAAATGTGGACCGAAAATCCTTACGGCCTCAAAAATTTACTTTCAGTGCATGAAAACGTACTTTTTCGCATAACTAAACACTTACGCAATGATTCAGCTCAATTTCTCAGCAGGCTGAAAGGAAAAAAAGTGATGCCACTTTCAACTCGCAAAACTTCCATTGCTGAAAAAAAGGTATTGGGTCATGTATCCCCCCCCTTCTGTAGATGAAAATGACTTATTATGCTATATTATTACTATTTTTCATTCCATATCAGTTACCACACGACATGTGTCACTGAAAATCAGAAAAAATTCCGTTATCGGATATGGGCAATCTAACTGGGATCTTTCTCATACAAAAACGACAGCATTCAACCCCAATCTATGATTGTATGACATTTAGCCAAATATGTCCTATTTGCTCTGGGGGCAGTCTGGCGTGCGGTAACTTGTCAGAAAGCAGCTAATTAGATCATGTCGTTTAGGCTGTCACTTAACAAACGGTCGAGTGACTGGAGGACATGTGTGGATGCTAAATAATGAAACAAATAGTTGTATCCTCTCGTTTTAGGGTATGATAGGATATGTTTTGTTTTAATAGCTTTTTTTGTTGAAAACAATATTTAACATTTTATAGAACTTTCAATCATTCAAACAGTGAGTTAGGATTATTCAAAAAGGACAATTATTCAAAGGGAATGTTAAACAATTTTAAAAAAAATGCTATTTTCCCCGTTTCGGAGAATTAACGAAGTTGCATGAATTGAATAGTTTTTCGTTTAAAAAAATAGTTGGGAGATTGTTTAACCATTTCATTGAACTATAATACAATTATTCAAAACGTTTGTTTAAGACCATTATAACGCAAAGGGTTTGAAAAAAAAAGAAGCAAAGTGTGCATAAAAAAAAGCAACAAAATAAGCTGTTCTTTTAAAGTAATCTAAAGTATATTATAGTTTCACATGTGACATGACGTGGGAGTTAACTATTCAATGGTGCAGATGTATAAGATATGACGTTTATTGAATAGTTTTCCTTTAGGTTGGACTTTCCTATGGAATAGCAAGAATTATTTTTTATTACATTGAAAATGTTTCCTTAACCTAATTTTCATTTATTGAAATGTTTCTGAAAATGAAAGAAAAGGCCTTCTTGTTAATAGCATGTTTCTGAATATTACACAATATTATTTCCGAAATATTCGAAAATGTTTCCAAAAATTCCATGCACTGTAGCTGAACATATATTTAAAAACCTTTATAATTTTTTACCGTGTATTTTTGTTTAAAAATTTTTTGTTTTGGACTTTGCGTCAACGAAACTTGCTATCGCTTCAAATTCATATTAAATTTATCTAAACTAAAGAAACATTGTTTATAGTCAGAAAAAGGAAATATATTTGGCATTAAAAGTAAGAATTTTTTGAAAATAATTTATGCTCTTACTCCTTTAAGTCCCATTGAAACTGTAAATTTATGCTTCAAAATATGCACCATAAAAAGAAATAGACATACTTTCTAAATATAAAAATCGAGAAATGTGACACTTACGGTGAAATATGCTTATTTACATATTTCATAAACCTAGCATCCCCTCCCCATCCAGTATTCAAATATCTTCAACAAAAATGTTCAATTTTCGACGCATATATTACAAAATCTCAAAAGCGAAGGTTCATTTCCATATATGCAGTCAAGTTTGGTATCAAATATTTAGAGATATATGTTTGAGCATTTGCAAGAGCAAAAACATGTCACCGTCGGAGTATTTTCACCAAAAAGCACGGGTGCTAGAGGAATATTGGTTGGTTGTCATGACAACAGGCTTCACTTGTTTTTGCAAGGATGTGACACGTTGCGATAAGGTTTTTGACAGAATGGTAACATGCGCTTGGTTGGTTTCGGGTTACGTGGGAATGAGCCAGATCGACATTGGGTCTCCAAACAAAAATTCCTCAGTGTTAATCTAAAGAGAAAATATTTATCTTCTAAGCCACATTTCTCAGGCTGTATTGAATATTTTTTGAAACATTTTTTTAATGATTAATGTCGATAATTTACAGGTCTTTATAATACTACTATTGGAATTGCTTCGAATAATTCGTGTAACATTACTATTTATTGCAAAATTTAAAAAAAAATCCAACCAATCCTTTTTGTCTTTGTACAATTTTGATAAAAACGTTAGTTACTGCTTTTTTATTCCCTCATTCAGTGAAAAGTGGTAGAATAGGAAAAGCTTCGAGTTAAAAGATAATCTATAAAATTACGAAGGTGAATCTCGTTGGATGTTTGTTAAAATGGAATTTTTTTTATTTAACGAGGATGTTCCTGCAGAAAAAGGAAGGATTTTAATCTTTTTTGGAAAAATTTTCGAATTTTTAATGAATTTCTTTAAAGATAATATGTTACACTCTGGCTTGATATTCTGTGTAACAAAATATATATTTTCAAAAAGTATTTGTCAAGAGTCAGAAGAGATTTTTCCTTCATATTATTTTATGAATTGAACAATTTCAATCAAAACATCTATGGTTTTAAGGTATTAAACGCATTTTAAGGTATTTGTTTGTATATACCATAATATATAAACAAATTTATTATTGCATGTATATTTTCTTAAACTTATAAATTTTATGTGCTTGCATACATAGGGATTGCTTATAATGCTCAATTAAAACTTGTAAGGAAATGAAAAGCCTTATATAGCTCTTCGAAATATTCTATGTTTGTAAAATATTTTGTAGCACTAAGAAATATATAAAAATATCACTTAAGTTTATTTCTTTGTCGAAAGACTATCCTAATCGAAAAACAGTTTTACAGAAATTCAGACGAAGCTTTCAGTTTTCAAAACTTTTGTTGACAGTTGATTTAATGTTAAGAGAAAGTTGGAAATAAAACTTTTAAACAAACTACTATCCTCGAGTTACTATATAATGACATTTATATTTGTAAGTGTATTTAAAAATATAAAAAAATGTATGTTACTTTTGTTTTAAATATTAGAATTTGTATGCATATTTTATCAGAATGAATTAGATTATTATTATGAGAGTATTATTAAATTGAAAGGTGAAATAATGCCTAGGAAACGATGAATACAATGTACAACAGTTTTTAGAAGTATATTAGTATTAATAAAACAATAATCTCTTTGTTATGATATAGAGAAAAGCACCCTGCAAGTTTGTTTCTTTGTTGAAAGACTATCCGTATAGTAAAACAGCTTTTACAGAAACAGTCTTAAAGCTTTCTACTCGTAAAAAACTTGTTTGCGTCTTCTGCTTTATGTTAAGTTTTAACGGTTAGATACATAGCGTTAATTTTTGCGATTTCGATGTAAATTAAAATTTATATTTGTATATGATTCATTAAAAACATTAAACAAACGTCGTATATTTTTAAATTCAAAATTTTGTAAATATATTTTGAATATTAAATTTTGTACTCGTTTACACAACTTTTTATATTTATAATTACTTTTGTGTATTCGATCTATTAACTATTATCAGAAAATTAATATGCAATTCTTAGAAATAGAATAGTGTCTACAAAAAAGTATTTTGTAGCACTACCTATTTGAGAAAAGCACCCTGCTAGTTTGCTTCGTTGTCGAAAGTCTACCCTAATAGTAAAACAACTTTTACAGAAATTTAAAGTTTTCGATTAGAAAAAGATTTGTTCGACGCTTTTGATTATGATTCTTCGAATTAACCATTAGAACAGTGTTAGAATTTTTTTTAATTTTTACCTGCCCAGTGTAGCAAGTTGTTAGAAAAAGTTTTCTGTGGTCAAAAATTATACTCTGCATTAGACTCTTTTAGTTACGTTATTATAATTGTCTATAACTTAAAAAATTTCTAAAAATTTTATGTATTAACACATTTTCATAAATATTATAATTTATGTGCATGTATTTTTATAATTCATTTTAACTAATGAAGAAAAATAGCTCATTTTTAGTAAAATGTCTGCTTTTTGGAAATAGTCAAGTATGAAAATTTTTTATTGTAGAACAAAATTTATAAAAACTATACTGTCAATTTAGTTTTTATTAAAAATATTCTTAATGTTAAGAGCGGTATTCTAAATACTTCAGAAAACCGCGACTAAAAGTTGTATAAAAATGTTCTACTGCCACGAATTTTTAATTTTATTCGAAAAATTATAAATATACTTAAATTTCTTACTGGAATTACGATATGAAATAAAAGCTAAACGTAAAAAGAAGTTTTAGTTAAGAAACACTTAAATAGTTTGATAAAACTAAATATGAAAACTTTTCATTTAATTTTTACGTTAAACAAATAATACTAAATTATAGATTTTATTCTAGTCTTCCCTTGTAATAAAACGTCCAAAATGTTTCTTTAAAAAAAAAATTCCGTTCTAGTTGTCTTAGGATTGATTCAGAATATGGAAACTGTTGGTTTAAAGTCGAAAATAATTGCTAAAGTTACTACCACCAAACTTTAAATTTCCAAAATTACAATATAAAGATAACTTTCACGAATTATGCAAGTGAAATCAATTGTTTGATTTCACGACACTTTTCACTTAATGGAAAAAACTGAACGAAGACATAAGTGCAATTAAAAATGTCTACGAGCCCATGCAAATTCTCCTCTTATGTGATAACCACATTATCTGGCGTGAGTGAAATCTTTTGTTTTATACGAGAAAAAGTTAATTGCGCCTTCGATTTTTCCACTTTGAAGTAATGATAATGACTTGGGCTTATAAAGATGTTAAATAATAAAAAATCCCATTTTTTCACACTTGCTATGAAGAAAAAGTAGTGTTGAAAGGAGCTTCATCTTCTTAAATCCTCGGCTTTTAACTTTTCGGCTAAAAACTTTTATGTTAACATATTTTTCAAACATATATATTTAAAAAGTGTTTTTTTGCAAGTAGTTTTCAAAAAATAAACAAATCGTGGATTTAAAAAAAAATATCAGACTAAATATAGCTATGTATATATAGAACTTAAGCACCTTATTCAGGATTCACAACTTCGAAGTGTTCCCTTATGATCATAAAATACACCCACAGTTTAAACTTTTAAACTTTATTAGTTGGGTGAGGTTTTATTTAACCCTTTTAGTCCCAGTGATGAAATTTGCCATCATCATTTTTCTGATCATAATTGAAAAAAAAAATAAAGCTGACATCTATTGGGATAAATAAAAAATATTTTCTAAAAGAAAAAAGTTTGATTAATCGAATGGTATACTTTTTGATGTCATAAATGACTATAGACGATCAGAGAAAATATTTCTAAAATGAGAATGTCAAATTGTCATTGGGACTGAAAGGATTAAACCCCAATGCTCCTTATATTCTGTTTTTATTAAGTCCACTATTATAATTTTTTTTATCATACGGAACCTGCATTTGGTAATTTATTGGTTATTCAATGTTTACCATCAAAATTAAAGTGCTATTAAAATCAGTTGGGTTAATTGTTATCATTTATGATTAAATTACATAAATTGTATGTTCATTGATTTTGTTTGATATTTTGTAATTATTATCGCAATTTCAGTTGGAGATCTTGTACATTAAGTCATATTTAACTATTGATTCAAATTCAAAAATAACTTTAAATAACATTTCAACTATACCTACTGTTACGAATTTGTGTACTTGGAAGTGGATTAAAGACCAGTAGACGAGATACTTGATAAGCATAGAGATCTTAATAAAAGTATTAGAGTGGAGGTCACGTGACCTATCTATGCTAACGACGGGACGAGCATGGGGGCCGCCATCTTAGAGTTCGAGACCAACTTTTTTAAGTGGAAATTGCTTAGAAAAAATAAATTTAATTCTAAAATACTAAAAAAATACAATAAAAATACTAGCTGCATTTTGGTATATTTTTAGTGACTTTAAAAGAACTTTTAACGCTTTTCTAGTATTTTTATAATATTTATTTTGTAATTTTAGAATTAAATTTTATTTTTTGCCTAGCATTCTTTTTCTTTATATGATGGTGACACTGGCAGCTTGCAGCCATCGCCGTCACATTAAGAAGAAGAATACGCGAAAAATAAAATTTAATTCTAAAATTACAAAATAAATATAATAAAAATACTAGAAAAGCGTTTCAAGTTCTTTTAAAGTCACTAAAAATATTCCAAAATGCAGCTAGTATTTTTGTTGTATTTTTTTAATATTTTAGAATTAAATTTATTTTTTTCTAAGTATTTTCCACTTAAAAAAGTTGGTCTCGAACTCTAAGATGGCGGCTCCCATGCTCGTCCCGTCGTTAGCATAGATAGGTCACGTGACCTCCACTCTAATACTTTTATTAAGATCTCTATGTTGATAAGATTTTGTTTATTATGACTGTGGGAACTGTATTTATAAGCTTTTAACAAACTGTTGACAGATGCAGGTCAATAAATTCCTCATAAAAATATACATCGATATAATCAATAAATAATCGATTTACAACCCCTTCTATTGATATCTACCATTCATACCTATAAAATGCTATTCTTTTTTTATGTTTTTTATTCAAAAACTATGATTTCTATTGTTATTGTTGATAAATTTTTTTTAAATAGGTATACATTATAGCAAGCATTAAAAACCTTTTTAACAAATAGCTTAAAATTAAAATGAGTAAAAATATACCACTGTATGGTGTAAACTCACATTAGTGAGCTGGTCTCTAGCATGAGATGGAATTTCATGCATTAGTTTTTCTTCTGATTTTATTTTATTGTAAAAAAATCACACAGACATAAGTTAAGTCGTAGTAAGAGAACATAAAAAATACACACAAAAATAAATAACAAGCTCTGTAACAGTAATGCTATTTAATGGTGTACCAATTTTTTTTAAAGAAATTTTATCCACTTTCTAAATTTTAAAAACAAATTTAAAGATTACCTATGTGTAAGAATTATTTATTTTTTGAAAAATTAAATTAAACTGTTGTTGATAAGTAACATTAATAAGACATTTCTACTTGAACAGAAGAAGTCATTAGAAAAAGCCATTTAAACATTCTGCTTAACTTTTTTTTTCTACAACGAAACACGCTTTTTGTACTCATTTCATAGAGAAAATTTCGAAAACAACTGTTTTGTAATCTCTTGATTGCTGAATATTTCTTTATTGCGTTTTTTTTTTATCGCACTTCGGTTGTAAATTGAGAAATCATTTATTTTTCGATTTATGCTATTGGAAAATTTCGCGTTTTTGTTGCAATCGGAGATGATTTGAAAACGAAGAATGTAAAAAAGTAATTGAAGTAACAAATGGATCATTGAAAAGTAATTTTAGATTACGGCCAAAGAGAACTGATATGTGCGCTAATATGAAAATTACTTTTAAAACGGGTTACGTTAAATATCAATTTCAATGGAATGTGTTATTTGAGGGGGAGATGTTTTAATTTAAAGTGATGTATTAGTAAGTGATGAATTATTGAATAACTAAATATAGTTGGATTAAATGGTCAAATATAAATTGGTAAGGATAAATATTTATAAAAGTATGAATCAAATTTAAATAAAAATGTTAGCTTCTCGAATTAATATTATTTATTTCGAGGGTTAAAATTAGTTAATTTCACCTTGAAATTTCATAAAAACAATTTTAATAAGTTTTTTAACAAACTAAATCATAATGTCTTAAAATTAGTTTATTTTATTGGTCTTATGTAAATAAATATCTTATCAATTTAAAACTTTTTAAAGTAATGAGGCTCTGTTCGAATGGCAAAACTTAAGCAAACTAGTCACCAGAAGGAGTACAAAAAGAATTTTCGGAAAAAGCGATAACTAAAAAAATAACATTCAACTTTTTAAAGTTAATAATAAGAAATAAAAATAATTCTTTACTTACAGTATGATTTTTTACTTCTTAATTCAAACAACTAAAAATATTTTGACTTTGAGAAAATTTTGTTTTTAAATGTCAACTTCGATAAAAAAAAAGTTTAACTGTGAACTTGGGCCCATGAGCACATTTAAATACCGAACATTTTCAACAAAACTTAAAAATAAATTTAATTTTAAAACATTCCAGTTTGTCCTTATTTATAACCAACCATTTAAAGCTCCAAACATCAAACGCGACTTAAAAAAACTCATAAAGGAAATAGCTGCCATTATTAAGCTATCAGACATGGCTAAAGGTTCTCTGATTTATGAACCCGAAGCGGAAATCCTCGGAGTATAAAGAAAAATAACCCTTTTTGGCGAGGAATTTCAACAAAGGGTGCTCAAAGAGAAACACTTAAAAGATATCAAGAGCAATTTAGGGCTGATTCAAAAGCGAACTGTTGGGACTGTCAGATAAATGTTTTCGTTAATTAGTATTTTATGATAGCAATTTAGGTGTATTTAATTTTGGGCCGTTTATATGGCGGGAAGTTTATGTTGTGTGATTTAACATTTAGTGAAGAGAAAAGGTAGTGGTGTATCCCTAGAAAATTGCTTTAAAAAGTTTTATGAATTAGTGAATGACAATTCGCTTGTATAAATGTTGCTCCTCTAATTTATAAGAACTAATGAGTTAAAATAAAATTATAACTTCTAAAAGTGTGATTGATCATTACTTAAGTTCAAACACGACGATAAGCATGATTAACACATGAATTTGCATAGTATGTGATACATTGATAAAAAATTATTGGTAACACGTGTTCTGTATGACATCAGGGATAGATTCGGGTTGAATTTGAATTTTTGTTTTGGCGTTTATATAGCTCCACTTTTTTTAAAAAAATTATATTTTATTTAAATGTATGATGGTTTTATGCTTTAAATCAGTATTATTAGGTTTTGTCACATATTCTACTGAGTAAAGTTAATTTAAGTGACTGAATGCACATTTAGTAAAATACTACTACAATGTTGATATGGAAAAATGATATGCTTAGATAATAATTAAAAACTACATAAAGTTTGATTTATTAAGAACAATTACTCTTCTTGCATTACAAACATTAAAAATACGTTGATTGAACAAAATGAAACGATGGATAATTTTAGAATGTCCTAATCAAAGACTCTTACTTTCAACGACGTGCTTTTCGAAAAAAAAACCTATTTACTTTAAGTATTTTCTACATATGATAACACCTAATACTCCACTCTGGCTGGGAATTTCAACAAAGGGCGCTCAAAGAGAAACACTCAAAAGATATCAGGAGCAATTTAGGGCTGATTCAAAAGGGAACTGTTGGGACTGTCAGATAAATGTTTTCGTTAATTAGTATTTTATGATAGCAATTTAGGTGTATTTAATTTTGGGCCGTTTATATGGCGGGAGGTTTATGTTGTGTGATTTAACATTATTTAGTGAAGAGAAAAGGTAGTGGTGTATTCCGGAAAATTTCTTGCAAAAGTTTTATGAATTAGTAAGTGACCTTACGCTTGTATAAGTGTTGTTTCTTTTTTTAAGAACTAACTAATTTAAAAATTGGAACTTTTAAAAGTATGATTTGTAGGGAATTAATCACTTAAATTCAAACATGACGATGATTAATATTTTTAGAAAGACATATTTTGTATGAAACAAAGAAAATATTGAATTTTCAATTTATTTTTCGGCTTTTACAATGCGTAATTAAGTATATCTCAAATATATATCTTATTTTAATTTAGGATACCATTATGCCTTTAAATCAGTATTTTTAGATTTGATATATGCCGAGTAAAGTGAATTTAAAGAACATTTATGTACATTTTATAAAATACTTCTGCACCATCAAAATATATAAATGATGTGCTTTTCGACAGTAATTAAAAATTACATAAGTTTGATTTATTATAAACTTTAACTACTCTTGCATATAAACATCCAAATTATATTTATTAACCATAACAAAATAATGGTGAATAATTTATGGATGTCTTAAACAATGATTCTTACATTTTATGACCCATGCTTAGAAAAGAATTATTTCCTCCAAATATTATTAACACACATGACAACACCTAAACTTTTTTGACTCTAAAAATGTAAGTTAAAAACTTATCTGACTCTAAAACTGTAAATTTATGTTAAAGAAAGCTTTCTCTTCGTTAAAAAAATATCTTTTATTATGAGTTCGTTAAGAATTTCTTAGGGAGAACTTTTGAGTTGAACAACACAAATTAACAACAGAAAAGTTTATTGTTGTTGAAAATATCGATTCAGAAATCACAAGGAATTTTATATTCTGTCATTTTGAAATTTTTAAAGGAAATTTTACCAACAAAAGAGAATGCAAGCTTGAGCAACCAGATATTTAGATGTAGTTTGAACCCTGTTAATTCGGAATTAATTTAAAATACTAATTTTAAATTTCCTATGTAGAAAGTTTGATAGAAAGTTTTATATTCTTATTCTTCCTTAACTCTGTTTTCTCGAGATTCAAGCATTTTGACAAGATAAATTGACAATGCGTGTGCATTTATCAGCTGCATCAACATTCCACGAGTTTGACGTTAAAAGGAGCCTTGATAATCAAAGTTAGAAACTTTGGATTATGCTTCAGATAAATCTGCTTATAATACGCAATTGTTTAAAAGTATTGTGCCTAGGTTTAGTTTTAATGCCAAAAAACCCAATAAAACACTAAGGAATCATATTCACAAAATAAAGTTAAAGGGTTTTATCAAAACATTGATACTTTTTGAGTGACGTCAAATTTTATAATTAAAAAATTAATGGAATATACTGTTACCTTAAACTAAATAAGTCATTCTTTAATAAATGTTAGGTTAAATGGATAAACATGAAAACATGGTTTTAAGTGTTTAAAAACGTCTAACACAGAAATATTACTCCTCCTGGTGCAGTTACTTTTGTATAAATTTTAATTTAAGGTTGATAAGCGTACCTTAGGCGGAATTTTTTCTAATCTTCATCAAACCACAACTAAGTAGATTGCTTTTAACTTTGTCGTATTAAGCTTCGTTTAATGTGAATAAGCGCAGTTGCGTTTACGCATATCATTCATAAAGAATAATAATCAATAAATGTAGGGCAGGGGTAAGGGTAGATACATATATATTCCAGCTTGTGTGCTTGATCAGAGACCCGCTTTAAAAGCCTTCATCAAGTTTTACAGACACAGAAAGAATTTTGATTGTCACAGAGAAAGGAAGTACATCAAGGGCGATGGAGGGAATTGAACCCGCAGCAGTTACAGCTCTCAGACTGCTGGCGTAATGGTCTAAACCACTCGGCCATCCGTGCCTCTTTATAAATGTATATATGTATTTAAGCAAATTAAATGCTCTCCTACATTCATTCCCCCTCTTTGAAACATTCTAATGTTCTGATACAATAAAAATGCACATTCCACAAATTTTAAAGACGAAAGTTAGAAAAGCATCCATCACATTTATTCAAATTATTCGCAATACTTATCCTTTCTTAAGTTATGTCAAACACCGTCAAAAGGAATCATATATTCGCAAACATTAGAGACGAAAATTTATATTTGCAAATATCACAAATGAAAATGAACGAGATTTGCGTTTGCTTCAACGAATAACGAATTGTGGTGACGTTTAAGACATTTGGGCTATTTATTATTGGATTTCTTTCGGGAAATTGCGCTTCTTTTGTCTGGGTATTGTTGTTGTGAATGATTCGGTTGAAAAAGTTGTAAACAACACGCAAGTCGCGAGTAAACCGGATATGATCCCACTGGCGCACCATTTGATAATACTCTGAGAGAATTACACTGTAAAAAAATCTGTTGTTTTTACAGTCAACTTTGACGGCAGTTACTAACTGTTTTTTTACAGTTTAAAACTGTAATTTTTTGCAAAAAAAAACTGCAATTTTTTACAGTAAAACTAATTTTAACAGTTAGAAACTGTTAATTCGGCAGGGAAGAACTATTAATTTAACAGTTTGCCCATGCTAAAGTAAAATATCCAATACTAGCCCTCTCGACCGAGTAATTACTTTGTCTCAGACGGTTCAGTATTGGCCTCTCACGCAAGAGGTTCCTGGAAGAGGTATGGACCGGGACCGTTTTCGATCCAGGAACCTCTTGTGTGCGAGCCCATACTGAACCGTCTGCGATAAAGTAATTGCTCGGTCGCCATGGCTAGTATTGGGTATTTGTGCTTAACGGTGATCTCGATCACGTGACTCTTTTTACGTTTAATTTAACAGTTCCTCCCTGTTAAAATGGCAGTTTTCCTGTAAAAAATTGCAGTTTTTCTACAAAAATTACAGTTTTAAACTATAAAACACAGTTATTAACTGACGTCAAAGTTGAAAGTTTTTAAATGTAAAAACAACGTTTTTTTTTACAGTGTAACACTTTCATTTCCAATTAAAATGTTAACTATAAGTTTTTAAAATAAGTTTTTGTAAACTTTATATATATTGCATAAATTGTTCTGGACTATGGACCACATTTGCTTTATGTTTTGATTATTTTGATAAACTTGAGCAGAAAGCTAGTTTAGCGCGGCAAATTTTCTTGCCAGTTGTCGTTGCTGGGTTAATCAAAAAGTTTCCACATAATTAAAATAACTGTTTCCTGATACTGTACTACTCACATATAGAAGGATAATACTTATAAAAATGTGCATCTTTTATTACTTTGTTTAAAATGTGACCCTTGATTTCACCAAAAATATAGTTCTACGTAACTGCAAAGTCCCTGTAGTGAAATGCTTCACCATATTTTCGATATTTTATTGAACCATATATCAAGCTTTATTTTTGAAAAACCTGAAAAATGGTTAATCTGAATACCGGAAATACTAGGAAAAATAATTAAGGTAAAACCGAGGACAAAATTTTTAACAGTGGATTGTTGAATTTTTTTTTCAAAATCTGACGTTCAGAAAGGAAACTGAAAAATAAAGACACATGGATTGACAGGCTATCGGAAATCTCTATGATGTCAATAGGCAACTTTCCATTTTTGATGCTTTAGAATTGAAAACCGAAAGTAGGTTAAAATATATAAGGCTATATATAAGGCTGCAATAGATATATTTAAAGAACGAAAAATAATAATATTTATGAACACAGTGTTTTCTAAAATGTATTGTTTATATTTCCGAGTAAACAAAATTAATATTTAGTGAGTTTCTAAACGTTATAACTCAATTTTTGTGAAAATGGTAGGTACATTTTCGTCAAACTGTTTACGATAAGTTTGATTTGAACTTTTGTGGAATACTAATATCGATTTTTATAATACGCAGACAGAGTTCAACTCGACTTGTAATAATTCTTTTGACAATTCTTTGGAAGAAGGTGTGCTTAAATTCCCAGACTTATTGCACGAAGTTCGTTAAGAAGCTAAACAAATGGAAATTAATTAAAGGTATATTTTCACAATCGTTGCGTTTCTAATTCTAAATGAGTATTGAACATTATTTGGCAATGGCCAAGTGACAAGTTCTATATGGATAAAAGATAGTTCAAATAACATTTCCCATTAATTGCCAAGCCTAAAATATAATCGTGCTAATTTGACTTTGATACTTGCAGGCGTTAACACGCGCAGAGATCAGATTAATTGATATTCCTTGCGTCAAATTTATAGTGTGACTCGTGTCAGCTCGTCACTTGACTATGGTTTTAAATTATGAAGCTCGTCATCAATAGCCATGCAGTTAACCTCATAGCGTGAGCCACCTAGATGGGGCCAAAAAAATTTACTCCCAGTTTTAGGGAATTTAGAATAGGTATAACGTAAATAACTAGATTGGCAGATCACGTGACCTCCAATGCTAACGATGGAACGCGCATGGAGACCCCAGAAGAGGGGCAATTTGGCCAGTGTTGCCTTCTCTTTAATGAGAAAAATACTATGGAGTCATCGAAAAAATACCCTCAAATTCTAAAATTACAAAATATATCATAAAAATACTACAAAAGAGTTTCAAGTTTTTTTTTTTAAATCACTAAAAATATTCCAAATTCCAGCTAGTATTTTTATGGTATTTTTTGAAATTTAGAATTTGATGGTATTTTTTTCGATGACGTCGCGGTACTTTTATCCTTAATGTGGTGGCAACACTGGCCAAATTGCCCCTCCTCTGGGGTCTCAATGCGCGCTCCATCGTTGGCATTGGAGGTCACGTGATCTGTCAATCAAGTACTTTTTATGAAATCTATGGAAGTTACGCAGTCTTCAAAAGGGTAATCCGACAAACGCAGCCCCATTTATTAAAAAGATAGGGGAGACCGGGGCACAATGGACCTAGGGGCACAATGAACCACCCCTTATTATTTATTTTGTATATTTTCCAAATTAGCTCTTATTATAAATAAAAGATGACATAACAGTCTTGATCTAGTTATTAAGAAAAAGCATGTTGTTAGCTCACACATTTGCCATTTTTTGTCACTGATGTGTATTAACCAGGTAAAAGTAAAAAAGCTCGCTCCTAGAAATTATCTTCTCCTCATTAAAGTAACAATAGTTGGACAAAGTGGCTTAGCTTAGTTGAAAGGCAAGATGTTTGTCTTTCTTTATAATCTATAAATAAATTTCTGAAATTATAATATAGCATATTTTAATTTTGTTTTTCGTTCAACTACAATATGGGGCACTATGGACCACAAAATCTGGGGTACAGTGGACCATGGTCCATTGTACCCCATGCAACTTTAGAAATACTTTTAGTATCAAAATAAAATAAAAAAAATATTGATGCAAGTCCTTCCGAATTATTAAAAGTTAAATTTGCTATAATAGTAAAATATTTTAATATATATCCTAACATTCACTTCTGAATGTAATAGATTTTCCCCCATCTACTAATAGGTAGTGCCTTTTTTTTAAACCAGAAGTGACAAATTATTGGTGAACAGTTGTTTTAGTTCATGTATTATGACTTCAAACAATACATAAGTGCTTTGAATGAGAAATGTATTTTTAAAATCGAATGTGATACTAGAGTGTTAAATTATTTAAAACAAGAAGTTTAGAAATTTGAGTTGGTTGTAAAATAAATTTCAACATTTATATAACAGAAGTACAATATCCTAAATTTTTAAATTAGTATTTGATTACTGTTGATTTTCTTACTAACAAAAATTTGAGTTATTTGTTGTAGTTCTAAATAATTAAGTAACAAATTTTCTCAGAATTGGTAAAATGCACAAAATTGAAGTTTTGTTAGTAAAGTTTTCAACCACAATTAATTTTTTTAGTAAAATATTCAACCACATTGATTAAGGGAAGACTTTAAAAAGGTTAAAAAATTAATCTCGCATAAAAACGAAGATTCTTCGATCGACAGTTTGGCCCTACACTTTTGGTGTTGTTGTGTATAGTAATAAAAAAAGTGTTTTAACTTTAAAGTGATCTTTTAATTTTGAAGATAAAATTTAATGCTTTTACTAATTTTTCATTTGCAAATATTAGTGTTCGATAATATTTTTTTGTTTTCCTCATCTTTTCAATATTGACTGATAGTATATTTTCTCACTAAAAGATATTTTAATGCAATTGGATGCTTAAGATTCAAATAAAATACTTATTTTACATGTATTTTAATCTTTAAAAAGAGTAGATAAATTGTTTTCAGCAAAAAATAACATGGTCCATTGTACCCCGTGATGTGGTCCATTGTACCCCGAACCTGGGGTACAATGGACCACTTTCTCACTTGTAACAAAAAATTGAATTCAGAAAAAAATATTTTAAAGTATAGTTTTTAGGTAATGTATTTTTAAACCAGGATATATATGTAATATATACACCTTTTTCTAAACAAGTGGGATGAATATTTTCGTACTTATAGCGCAAAAAATGAAAAAGTGGTCCATTGTGCCCCGGTCTCCCCTATATCTTCACTTTAAAACTAAACTTTACCTATTGACCACTCATCAATACTATACAAAGAAACTCAATAAAATAATATCAATTCCTATAATTTTTATACACAGAATTAGGACACAAAAGCCTCCAGCCGACTCTTTGTCACAAATAAAACCATCAAACAGATTTAGAGATGAAAGAAAACAATCACCTTCGATAAAATCCAACGCCATCTTTTATTCGTGTGTTTGTCCCCAATATTCTTTGTTATCGTCTGAACTTTCTAATAAATGGAACAATGGACAGACGTTGTAAATTCCAAAAGAGTTTTCAAGTTCAGTAATCGAATAAAGTAGTTTATTGAAGGCAATCAATTTGAGCGAGAGTCGCCCATGTTAGAAAGGATAAGCTTTCGTAAATTAGAGGAAAACCATTAACTATGACAAGTTCTATTTCGGTTATTAATGTGATATAAATGTTCCGGAATTGATTCGATTAAAAAAAATGATTTCTTTAAAAATTATGAATGCAGGTAGTATATTGGAAAATTTGAATGAAAAAATCGTTTGAAGGTTATTAACAAAGTTATCAACTGTTCTGTTACAAACTATCCCTGGTAAATAAATTCAATTGTTAAAGAAAAAAAGCAGTAAAAACAGTGCGATATTACTTTTAATTAAAATATTTACATGGTCGACAGTTATAAAAAGATCTTATATTATTGAATTTAAATTGAATTGCAAATGAAATTATTTTGTTATTGCATTTCCACAAAATGCTAGCGTACTTGATAGTGGTCGCAAGTAAATATTCACTGATATTTTTCATTATACTTAATGTTTTATAAATGTTTTGTGTAAATTAAAATAATGAATCCTTTAAAAGAAACCATTTTCGATTTCTTATCCATCCAGCTTCCTTGAAAGCATGCTTGTAGAGACACATCTTCCAATTTCTCAAATTAAATTCTTCGACTATTGAATTTGAATTGAATTCCAAATGAATAGTTTTATTACTATATTTTCACAGAAAATCGGCGAACGTGATACTGATAACAAATCACAAAATGCGAAAATCATGGAAACTGGTATATCATTAAGCCAAAATGGGCCTGGGTAAAAGAACTATATCAAGTTGTCCTTTACAGTTACTTCGTCAAAAACTGCAAGGGTTTTGTGTTCCTTCTATCAATGTTTTTGAGCCAAATTATGTGTATTTAATTCCATTCGACATGTAAGGTAAAGAAGCTTTCCGTTTCGTTACACTTTCCATTCGGTTCGGAAGGTGGCTGTTCCGAAAAAGGGGAACAAAACCTGATTAAATTCCAATTTAAATTGTTTTAAATAATTTAAAATATGTTTAATATCTTAATATAGTAAGGAAAATTTTAATATAGAAAAGAGGGATATGATTTATTTTAAGTGTGAGCTTTTATTTAAAAATTAATGAAATCATTGACTAAATAATTCAAATTTGACTGATTCCAACCTTCCGACAAATATATATTCAAACTAACAGATTAAGTCTAACGTCATTTATCTCAAATATATGTATAGCTACCTTTCAAACCTTATATTGAAACTCACCCATCTTCACTGGACCGTTTACTTAGTGGCGCTTAAGAGAAATCACTCATTGATTCCACAAGATACCCCTTGATTAGTTAAAGCATGTATCTCAATATGCGCTTCAGCATACCTTTGATATATCGGCTAGATTGCATTGCATTGGAGGATGTCTGCTTAAGATTAGTAAGTAACGGTGAGCTTTAAAGCATCTTCAAATAGTTGATGCTTAAGGTTTTTTGAGTAAAGGTGTGGGAAGATAGGACAAATTGTAATTTATTTAATTAAAATAATTAAATAAGTTGTAATCAAACTTTGATACAATCTTTCACTTTAATTTAGACTATGCTGTTATTTTCGACATCTGCTTAACATTACAATAACCTTGTGAATACCAATAACACCTTTATTTCTAAATAAAAATGTTAAATTTAAGTTTTTTGAAAACTTTTCATGTAACTTAATTTGTCCTATATAAATTGTTCAGGATTAAGGTCATTATTTGTTTTATATTTTGTTTAATTATATAAACATAAGCCAAAAAAGTCATTAAAGCTTGACTTTTTTTTTAACCATTTTTCGTCAATGGGTTAACTACGATATTTAATTTAAAAATCCAAATTTTTTATTCTTAAAACAAATCTATTTGCAGTTTCGAAGTTCGATTTTTCAGTAGAAAATAATGGCAAACTTGAGGATTTCAAAATGTTATGATAATTTTAGAGTTTTATATAATAAATAGGAATCAAAGTTAAGGAAACATGAACTCGTAGTTTATAACAATGGCTTCACAAATATAACACTAGTTTTGCAGAATCAAATGGGCCTAAAAACTTACAGTAAACTTGATTACGATATACTCTGAATATGTTTTCCATAAATTAATGAAAAATTTACTGGCAATTTCGATGCCGAACTAGTTCCGTTATTTTGCGAATCAGTTACGTTTTTCGGGACCCGTAAATGTGCATGTATGATCACCAGAAACTAAAAACGGTGTCAAATAAACGGAAATATTCCAGAAGCAAAATTACCATCCAAATTTCCCATTAATTGAAGGAAGAATTAGTGAAAGAGTGGTGCTTATTTTTCGTTTCGCATGAACATGCAATATAACAATCGACTCAAAAATTGGATCTTTTCCCAACCTTTTACATAACTTTGTTGTAAACTTGGTGTAACGTTACACCATAAAATTTTTGTGGAACTATTTGTTACAGAAATACCAACCAACAATTATTATTTTATTTTTTTGTATGGGAAAATATTGAATTCAAGTAGTTCCTCCCTAGTGGGATCACTAATATGCCGAAGTAACAACCATGACTACTTAAAACATTAGACCCGGATGGCCGAATGGTTTGAACCATTACGCCAGCAGTCTGCGCTCTGCAACGGATGAGGGTTCGATTCACGCCTTCGCCCTGGGTGTATTTTCCTTTCTGTGCGACAGTAAAAATTCTTTCAGTGTCTGTCTTACTTGATGAAGGCTTATAACAGCGGGTCTCTGATCAAACACATAACCCGGGACATATATATGTACCTACCCCAACCAAGAATCATTTTATTATACGCATTTTGTATACACAAACTGTGAAAAAATGGTGAAACGTTAACTCTATAAAACAGGCTGCAGCATGTGATGCCACCGTTTTTACAAAGAAAACGTTCCACCAAATTTATGGTGCAACTTTACACCAAAGTTTTGCCGTGTGGTCTGATTTAGATCCCTTTGAAATTCAGAATATCCATCTCAATTCATTCATGCTGCTTGACAAATGTTTGTTTTGATCCAATTAGACGCCCAACAATGACTAGGTGCCGTAGCATCCTTCAAAACTAACGACTAAGCCTATATGTCTTAACAAGGTCTTTCTGTGATATCAGAGATTGTAATGTCAAACATTACGCCTCCAGTTCTTGGTAAGCTATCTATCTACATTTGTGCCTAAATCCTTCGTCACTCACCGAAGATATCTTACTGATTTGTTAAAGTATGAATTTCAATATGTGCTTTAAATAAACTTGTATTATATTAGCATATGGATTGCATTGCATATTGGGGAATTTATATTAAAAATTAGTGTGCTGGATGGGCTTTAAAGTTTTTGTAGTTAACAAAATTAGGATTTTAGTATGGATGTTACCGTTAAAACCCGAAATCAGCTAAAACCATAATTAACTAGTGATATATAGTTTTAAATTATGCCATTAGTGAAGAATAGTTTTCACTAGCTAGAACTAGACCTCTTTTAGTTAACATTAGTTTTGACTAGTTGCATTGGTTAAACCAGAGTGGAGGGTCTTTCAATTACCAAAACACCTTTATTAGATTTTAGTAATAGTTCAAATGACTAAACTAAATCAAACTTGTTATCCTAAATCGTGCTGTTTTCTGCTAATTTCAGTTTTATCTAACGTTAGTTTTTTTATAGTTAAAACTAGTCTAAAGTAATCTGTTTCATCAAAACCAGCAATAGTTGGGGATAACTGGTTTTAGTTTTTGAAATGCGTTTTAACTTATGGCCTCAGTAAAAAGTAGTTCTCACTGGCTCTAGCTGACTTCAGGTTTTAACGATAACATGGATATGGGAAAGCAAGTCAAGTTCAAATCATTAGAAAGACACGCATATAAGTAGAGATATAAAAACACTTTAAAAAAAAACAAAAAAAATCTTGAGAAAATACCGAACACGAAGAAATTGTTGAAACTAAAAATAAAAATTGGCAAAAAAAAAACGCAGGAGAAATAGCGAACCTGAAAATCAGAAAACTACCACTATTCAAAAATTGCTACCTCGAAACACGAAGTAAAATCAACAACTGAAACAGTTGTAGCTCCGCGATCAAACACTGCGAATGATAAAACAAAAGTTGCATCATATACCAACTTATTGACGGTGGTTTCTTTACAAATTTTAGAGTTCAACTAATGTTTCTTAGTGTGTGATCGAAATCATCTCTTAAAGATTTTTTTGAAAGAAAATTTATTTAAAAAAAATCTCTTAACGATGTTTTTTTATCACTCACATCTCAACAAGGTGAGAAGATGCCTCAGTATGCTCTAGTTCTTGCACCATTAAATCTAAACTCTCTCCAAGATATGAGAACAATATCCCTCTAAGGAATACAGATGTATAAACGCTTCACCTGACTGTCAGGTTTTCTTGCAACACATTAAAAAAACACCTCTAAATTTAATATTTTTATTAAATTTTAAAATTTGATGCATGGAAGAGCTATTTATAACCATATAATACAGAAATATAGTTTTTTTTAATGTGATAAATTAAATTTTCGGAATTTTTTTTAATTTAAACTCATGCAGTAAAAACAAGTTTACACTAAAGCCAATTTTCTTATTCCTCATAAGGATGTTGTATATACTTCAATCACTAACTTAACACCTACATCCCCTATAAAAGTTTAACAAATGACAAATGAAAGTGATTGCGCCCTCTAGAAGGGAAGAGTTTAGCCGTTTTAGCCCATTACCCAGCTCGCCAGAAGAGACAGTCACAAGAGACACACAAAGATGGATGACACAAACACACAGACAAATAACAACATAGATTGACAAGCACAAACATCCATGTCTTACTGCGATTCGATACCGAGCCCAGCAGCTCCAACCTATAAAAGTTCTATCTTCGAATTAATTGGAAAATACTACGCACTACTCATATCAAATATGTTAATACACCCTATGACTAAACACATGTCTTCATGAGATCATCCAGTGATCCTTAGTAGAAATCACTCATCGTTCCCCAGAGATAAAGCTAAATCATAGATCTTAATATACGCTTCAACATATTCTGTTTGATGTACAGCCAGCCAGATCCAATTTAAATATGAATCACATTGGTATTCGGGACTAATAAGCTGTGGCTTTGAAGCTTGTTGAAGGAAATGATGCTTTTGGTATGGGATTTGTAACAATAAGGTCTGGTAAATGTACCGATAGACTTTAGAGTATTGACACCGGGGTCTAGTTTGAATGTTCTCGGTTGTCTGTTTCTAGCCTCCGTTTGACCCCAGGGATTGTTTACGTTTATAGTTTGCAGAGGGAAGTACTAGCAGTGCTGTACTTTAGCTTGAAAGAAATTATTGCTGTTTTTCTATTGTTTGCTACTTTATGCGTCAAATTCACAGAAATCAATCGTTTTGGTTCCGTTGGTTTCATGGTCCTGTCCATAGTGTGTATAATGCTAGTGCACACAAAATCTGATGTGGTTCGAAGTCCTGCGTAGCTCAGGTGTTGGACTCGTCACTCTCAAGCGAATTGGAAATGCGAGGACCGCGTTGCCAATTTGCATTGCGTATTCCTAAAGCGGCGTTATTTAACCAAACCAACGCAAATTAAAATTTTGTGTTCAATATACAAACGACTACGAATCAATTGTAAAATTAAAAAATTTCTGCTTAATAAAAAGAAAATCAAATTTATATGCATGTTTATTTTTAAGAAGAACTTAAATTAATTAACCAAAAACCGTAAAATCTAAATCAAGAGACAAACTCCTAACCCAATTATACGAAGCACAACCATTGCAAAACTTGACGAAGCAAGCTAATTTTAATTCTGTCATCTTAAAAATTAACCCCAAACCGCAAAAGAAAACTTTTTAAATAAAGATTTTTTGAAGCACTTAGTTTTCGAAAAAGATAAAATCGAAATTCGACAAGGATACTATAGAACTAAAAGATGGGGCTTTCCAGCAACGGGAATGCCTAACGATCCCTTTAGGGGTCGGGAATTTATAGATTTTCCTGGGATCAATTTTCCCTAGTATCTATCGAACGTCTGTTTCCAAAAGACAAAATGCGTTTTTGGTTGGATTTCTTTACGTTCGATTATCTGGAAATCGCCTGATAGTAATCGAAACTTTTTTATTTCTGGATAAGTTTTGGGTTACGTTGGACTTATATTTTTGAGTGGAGCTACAGTCAAGTCCATCTTCAGGAATACATATATATTTCTTCTCATACGCACCAGACACACAATTGTGATTGAAGAATTATAATGGTTGGTTTGGTTGGTTTGACATATATTTTCAGGCTTGTGTGGCTTGGTCGCAAGGACCCGCCGCTCATAAGCCATCGTCAGTAGTAGACAAACACAAGAAGCACACATCATACACTAATGACGATGTTGCCATCTGTCGACTCCTCACAAATTAAGGACTTGTCACCTGAAGGGATGAGGGAAATTTTCTCCAGGAACCTGTTCCTTGAGTGAACGATATGACCACTGGCCGACTCAAGGCTTTCGGTGCCCATACAGTTGTACACGGGCACGTACTCTTCGGTACTCGGGTTAGGTCTTCAGTGGCGAACGTGGTCTCGAACTCTCTATTTCAAGTTCTTCAAAGTTCGAGATCTTGACCACCCCATATAATGGGTTAGGATGGTTAAGGTTGAACGCTTCCGTCTCTCTATTTCTAGCCTCCAAGGAGTTTTAACATAGCCAAATTACGCCACGTAATTTAGAACCTAGGTCAAGTAATAATGTGTTACAGGGGTTTCCTTTACAAATTATACATTTATTTGTTATTTTAAAGTCTTTTGTAACACAAATCTGGTTGGATGGTTCTTGTACTGAGTCTATGCATTTATTATTAAGCTTTTTTTAAGTAATTGGGATTATGTAAACACAATTTTTGTAATATTTTAATTATTTATTATAGTTTTAGAAAAGTATGAAAATAAATTATTAATGTTTAAATTATATTTAAAAATATCTTCACCTAAAAATATGCTAATAAATAAATCCGTAAAAAGATCTATCACATAGCACAAATTTATAATCCAGAGTATTTAATATTGTGCTGTAGTATTGTTGAACTTTTAGCTTGTAAAATTTATGGCGTGACATACACCAAACTACCAGTAACGACTTTATATAGCCATAGTGCTAACTTTAATACAATCAAACTCACAGCCACCGTTCAAAAATTTGAACGGTGGCAGAGATTATAATTTTCAAAGAATCGATATGCACGACTAGTCATATATAGCCATATCGTCCTTATATAGCCATAGTGCTAACTTTAATACAATCAAACTAACGGTGGCAGAGACTATAATTTTCAAAGAATCGGTATACACGACTAGTTTATTGTTTTCTTATCCCGACGATCAACGATTCGCAATTTTATCCAAGATATGGAGAAAAGTGGTTCGACCGCAAATTGACTTTGCTCGTTCTTACAATGACTCCAACATTTGTGGTTACATGAATATAAGAACGACGGACCTTAACCATTCATCTAAATAAATCACAGAATCATTTATCTGAACAAACCACACATTTATTGACCTAAATAAATCATACATTATTTATCTAAAAGATATAACTCATATATTCATTTATCTAAATAACTCATACATTCATTTATCTAAATAAATCATAACTTTTTTCATCGGAAATAAATCACATATTTATTTAAATAAAATAGTTAACTTTACTTTAATGTGGTTCAATAGAATACACAGTTAAAAATTTGATGCTAGGTTTCACCAAAAAATATTGTTTTTAATGGCTTCAACGGAATTGTGGTGAAATGTTTAGTAATTCTTTTTTTGATACAAAATGCAATTACAATACTCTTCTTTTCGTTTTTGATAGCTAATCTTTCAATCGGAATTTTCAAATTCTGATATCTTTATTTTCAATTGTTTCCTTTTTAGTTTGAATGTAATCAATGACCATAAAGTTCTAAAAATTGAAAATTTTGTGCCTGAAAGAATTTTTTAAATTTGGGCAAGCCAAAAAAAAAGGGTAAATTTTTAGTCTTTATATTCATTATAAAATATTACTTAAAGACGCAAATCTTAAAGTTAAAGGAAAATAGTGAATGTCACTTTAAAAAATAGTCCTCAATTCACTTGAACTGATGTATCTACCTGGTTATAAACCATTAAAAACTTAAAAAAAGCCATAAATTAGAGCTTATAAAACTGATTACGTATCAGGAAATGAAAAACCTTAACTAAGACTTAATAATAGTAAATATAAGCGAAATAACATAGAAAATCAAATCAAAGAAAAGTTATACTAATAAAAAAGAGCTGTGAAAAACTTTATTATTAATTTAAGATTTTTCATTTTTCTTTTATGAAAAACCCCAACATTTTTTTTTCATTAGTCAATGACAATCGTAGAAATTTATTACTACAATTCTTTTTTTTCAAGCCACAAATCTCGCTAGGGATAAGAAAAGTTTCCTACTAGTTTTTTTGAAGCTCCTAAAAAATAGCCCTGTATATTACAACCAAATAGCATTTGATTGAATGCAGTGTTCTTTTACAGCAACCCTGAGAGGTGTCCTTTTTTTTATGAATATTTTTCATGTCGAGGTGAAAAAAAAAAACTTTTATCTTGGAGACAGTCAAGAAATATAGTCATGCTTAAAGAAATGTTTCATGTTTGCGTCCTTGTTTTTTGCCTTATTTTATCTTTTAAACTGTGGCTCACTGGATTCGATGACAAAATTTACTCTTTCAGTAAAAAAAAAAAAAAACTTTTCTCGAAGTTACTTGTCACTAAAGTATGAGAAGAAAATCTATTCTTTGACTTTTAAGGAAACATTCAATGGGAATTAAAAGTTTTACTTTATACGGATTAATAATATTAAGTTAGTAGTAATATTTTATGTAATATTGATAAATTTACTTTTTAAATTATTGTTGTAAAACACAAAATCAAACTGTAAAAACGAGATTTTTCGTTCGTCTATTAAATCATTTTTTCAAAAAAATGAAATATTCTTTTATTTTATTTAAAAAAAATTGACATGCTGGCTTATTTAAAATAATCATTGACATGCTGGAGAATTACGTTCGTTTTTCTGTCCATCCGTATACTGCTTTCAACTTACACCCTATCGGACGATTTTACTAATAAATTTTTGTTTGAAACGTATGAAACCATTAGAGTAGTATTATTACACTGTAAGAAATTGGCATGAATTTACTAACGATTACTTAGTAGCTTTACAGGTATCACACCATTTACTAGAAAATCACCTGTAACCAATCTCTGATAGTAAGTATAATAAAGAAACTACTGTAGTAATACTAAGTAAATTGATGTAACGCCTTACAGCGCCCCCTGGCTATCTTTTCTAGAGATTATGACGAATCGATATCGCAACGATAAAAAAACCTAAAAACCTTAGGTTTTTTTTTTATTTTAGTATATAAAAATTGCGTTAAATTATTTCGAAAACTTCACATCCGAAAAAAATGAATCTTAAAATTTCTTAATCAATAGCATAAAACTTCTTTAACGATCAAGATTTTAATCTCTTTATTTACACGCAATCAAAATGCAAGTCCCCGATAGCAACGAGGACTAACGCGCAGTTCCACGTTGCGAGACATGCGGATACCGAGGATCTTGGGTTCTGTCCTTACTCCTTCTCTAGAAATTCGTTATAAAACCTGACTAACAGAAAAAATAGTGGTGCCCTCTGGTTTTAAACTTTTGTAAACAGTTTACTACCAGTCTCTTTGTAAACATACAAGAAAATCCCTTGCAAATCTACTACAGTTTTCTTAGTATAACTTACTAAGCTTTAATTAGTAATCTACACATATTTCTTATGTAACATTACTAAAAAAACTTATGGAAGCTGAGTTTCCTAAAGAATTCTTAGTAACCTTACAGATATTTTTTTAGAGTGTATGGTCTTTGGTTTACCCGTGTGTCTTTTCCTAACTTTCAACTTGAGCCCGACCGACCAAACGTACAGTTAAGCAAAACTTATAGAAAATAGATATCTGATGTCAAACCTTTTTAAGATTTTTTTAAACTTCCAAATAGATTGTACCTGGGACCTGGGGGTATGTGTGAATTAGGTACCAATGTTTTTATTCCCCATTGACAATACCCACTTTCCATTTTTTAATGCATTTGATATGAAAAAAAATGAAGTAGGCTAAAATAAGAATAGTCTCAAAATATGTTTACCTGAAGAAACTCAGGTGTTTTAAAAGTTTTAAACTAAAAAAAATTAATGAGGGTTTGTTTTAATTTTGATTTTTTAGAAATATTTAGTTTTTGTGTATATAAATTCTTACTACAAACAATTACTTTTTAATCAAAATATATTTATTATAAATCCCACTTGAACCTAATACTTAATTCCCCAAAAATTAAACTGCGACAAACTTGCCAAAATGAACATAGGTGTTTTTTTTTCGTGGATACTTCATCTTTGGACAAAAATGATGGATCGTATTTTACTTATAAGCCTATACAAAGGAAGGTAATCTATTAAATTTAATGATCTTTGCTTCTTTATTCTTTTGCTGTTTTGCTTACAGAAGCAAAATTGATGCGTGCTCATTAATTTTACAGTAAAAATAAAGCTATTGAGGGTTTTTCAATTTAGGTTAATTATCGTAACTCTTAATGAAAGCTAATTATCCTTTGGTATGACTTTAAAAAATTATGTTCATTGATTTAAAAAAAATTATAAAAATTTGCTGTCTACGCAATTTGTTCAAGAGATGCATATAAACATTAATTTAACCGTAAATAACTTATCGGGAATAGGGTACAAAATGTGTTTATTGTAATCCCGTTTATTCAAAGGATTTATTATTATCATTAGAAATTCAAAAATTATTCAGAATAACACTTTAAATTTAATGACTATTATAAGAGTTCTCTATAATGAAGTAAAATATATTGTGTACCAGGATATTTTACAATGATTTTTTTTTTAAAAAAATCTTGTATATTTTTTTATAAACACTTAGGAAAAACTTATGTTTTAAACAGCACAATTGGAACACAAGTATCTATCATTTAAAAATGACAACATTACAATAATATGTTGCTCCAGTACAAAAATTGCTTTGGAGACATAAGAGCACAAATTTCTGTAATCCTGACCACTACTGACGATATTTAGAGGACACAAATATTATATCCATGTGCGATTGAAAAAAGAAACTGCAAGCTTAATAGTTTTCTAAAATATGAATAGTATTAAAATTATAACATCATTTTTTATAATTACGTGAAAAAAAGCCGACTTTTTCATTATAATTTCAATATCAGACGCGTGCACAAAGCTAGACTTTTTGAAACAGTGAAAAAAAGTACTTTTTTATAATTGCGTGAAAAAAAGCCGACTTTTACATTATAATTTCAATATCAGCCGCGTGCACAAAGCTTGACTTTTTGAAACAGTGAAAAAAAGTACTTTTTTTCACCCAAAAGCAGTGAAAAAAAGACTTTGTCGCACTCTTTTTATAAGATGCCAACATTTCAAGTAAAATTTCGATTTGATAATACTCATAAAATCCAATGATTTATCGATCTGCTGTATTTAAAAATATTATGCGCGTGAATTATTTTTGAATCAATGATTTTTTTTCTCGCGATGGGAATATTTCTTAAGTCACGCCCTTCGAACTGCGAGTTCATTGGTTGCTTTCTTTGACAAAATGTTGAAACACGCTTATTGGTTTTTTATAGCGTCACGCGCTCCGAACTGCGAGATCATTGGTTGTTTTCCTTGACATCTCTTAGTCTATTTTAGTCTAATTAGCACGTGAATTATTTTTGAACCAATGAGATTTGATTTTTTTCACGCAATTATAAAAAATAGTGTATGAAACACGTGCGAAAAGTAAACTTTTTAAAACACGTGTCTTTATTTCACTCGCTCGTACCTCGCTCGTGAAATAAAATCCACTTGTTTTAAAAAGCATTACTTTTCGCACTAGTTGCATAAATAACTATTTTTCACCCAAAAGCAGTGAAAAAAAGACTTTGTCGCACTCTTTTTATAAGATGCCAACATTTCAAGTAAAATTTCGATTTGATAATACTCATAAAATCCAAAGATTTATCGATCTGCTGTATTTAAAAATATTATGCGCGTGAATTATTTCTGAATCAATGAATTTTTATTTCTCGCGATGGGAATATTTCTTAAGTCACGCCCTTCGAACTGCGAGTTCATTGGTTGCTTTCTTTGACAAAATGTTGAAACACGCTTAATGGTTTTTTATAGCGTCACGCGCTCCGAACTGCGAGATCATTGGTTGTTTTCCTTGACATCTCTTAGTCTATTTTAGTCTAATTAGCACGTCAATTATTTTTAAACCAATGAGAATGGATTTTTTTCACGCAATTATAAAAAATAGTGTATGAAACACGTGCGAAAAGTAAACTTTTTAAAACACGTGTCTTTATTTCACTCGCTCGTACCTCGCTCGTGAAATAAAATCCACTCGTTTTAAAAAGCATTACTTTTCGCACTAGTTGCATAAATAACTATTAAAGCACCGTATATATTTTTTAAGTCTTAGTATAGCGTTTTATTCGAAACATTAAAGAGCAGATGGGGAACTACATTTCGGAAGAATGCATGCGTGATGTGCCTTCAACACAATTTTCGTGCTAACCATCCATTATTATTTGGTCACAACACAATTTTTGGATTGTTTCAACACAACATGTAATAACTGGGAAGAGCATATTATTTTTGCATTCGAAGTCAACGCCAGATTTTTTGTAAGCATAATTAGACTAAATTTGCAAACAACAGTTAAAAATAGTATTTATTCACAAATTCTACACTCCGTTCCAACTTAACTTGGGTAAAAACAAAGAGTAAAAAGGCAGACTGCTATAATCTACGTGGTTAGTAGGTTCTTTATTTAAATAAAACATCCAGAGTGAGAATGCATTAAGGTTATTTATTATGATTAAGTAATGATGGATATTACAATAATTGACATAGTATTAATTAACATCTCTACAGAGGATCCGAAACTAATCTGTTAACTCTATTCGGTTTACGGGAGTTAATTGGTACCTGGGAACTTTGCACCTCAGTCTTGCAAAGCGTCTTCACTGCTAGGCAAGGGCGTTGATGGAGAAGTCTGATGAATGAGGCAAGGTAGTTGAGGTAAAGTCTCGGGAGCCGGGATCGCATTGAAATGGGATCCCATCGTCGGAAACTCGGCCGCGGAGGTTAGGTGATGAACTGCGGCATTCGGATGTGGGATTCTTCCCAAGGCTATTAAGCAGTCAAATCTCTGAAGTCTCTCTCTCTTCTCTTCTGACCCCGCATCACCTCTTCAGATGCAGAAAACCTAGACCCTCCTCAATCGCTCCCATTCGTTAGCTGGGGGTCAAGGGGTCAGTTATGTAAATATCTATTCCCCCCTCTTGTGTCCTTATTGGGTATAGGGGGTTAACATCACGCCTCCCTTATTTGGTATTACCAGACTTCCTGTCTGGTCAACAACTCAGCCCTGTCATTTCTACGTTGCCATATCCTGTTGGCTGGCTTGCCACATTTGGCATGACCTGTCAATACTCTTGGATATTGACTGTGTCATTACTCCCCTTCTCACACAAAACAAAGAAAGTTTGTTCGCAAATTGTCAATTACTCCCAACCATAACCGAAAGAAAAAGTCCTATAAATTGTTTTTAGGTAAATCCTGGATCCCCTGAGGAGACTAATTTTCATAACATATAACAATGGTTATACAAATAGTTACAAATGATTACATATATGGTAACAAAATTCTTTTCACCTAATTGCACATAAGTTTGCAAAAACAATTATCAAAAGTGAATGTAATATTTTCACTAATTATCTAGAATAATATGTTTACATGGAACTACATTTAAATCATCAATACAACAGTTATCTAAACAAATAAAAAAAAAATTTGCTCTTTGCAAATTTAGACAACTTCATATTTGAATTTTGGAATTTTACCAGTCTCTACTTTCATATCAGATCATGTTAATGCATATATATAAATCTCTTTCAAGAAAACATGAAGATATTTATAAAACTTCATTAAGGTAATTAAGAGACTGAAATACTCCTAAGTGTTACATGAAAAAGAATGCAATGTTCATTACACACACATTTATAACTGAAACCTGTTATATTTTGCTTATAACATCTTAGAATTCCAAATATGTATACATGTATATATGTTGTATTACTCAAATAGTTCAAAAGTTCATAAATCAAGGTATATGATTCAATATGACACTTGAATTTAATGTCTTTATAATGCAAGCTGAAAAGTTTTTCTAAAAGTTTTAGTTCAACAGCTTTGACAACAATTCACAACAGTTTATTAGTTGTAGAAAATAGTTCATGTATTTAAGGTTTCTGGTAGTTGTAAAGTCACTGAAATGTCATTATTTATACATTAATGAAAGTTCTAATAAAAATACCTGAGAGCTGTTCAGAAAAAACATTGGAGATGCATTGCGCTGGAAAAAAAAAACTGTAAGGCAAATCATAAAACACTGCTGATGATTGTTGGAAAAAAAAAACTTTAAGGTACATCACTTTCTCTCTTCTCTTCTCTTCTCTTCTGACCCCGCATCACCTCTTCAGATGCAGAAAACCTAGACCCTCCTCAATCGCTCCCATTCGTTAGCTGGGGGTCAAGGGGTCAGTTATGTAAATATCTATTCCCCCTCTTGTGTCCTTATTGGGTATAGGGGGTTAACATCACGCCTCCCTTATTTGGTATTACCAGACTTCCTGTCTGGTCAACAACTCAGCCCTGTCATTTCTAGGTTGCCATATCCTGTTGGCTGGCTTGCCACATTTGGCATGACCTGTCAATACTCTTGGATATTGACTGTGTCACAGACGGAAAAGTGCGGTTGGTTCTTCAGTTGGAAACTCTTGTAAGATAATATTTTCTTACAAATTTATTTGAATACAATTTAACCAACATACACTTTTCATTCTGATAAAACTGCCAAATTTTCCCAAATATTATTTAAATCTGTTGGACCTTAAACAAAACTAATGTTTTGAACACGTTTTCTGGATGGATTCACAAATAATTTATGGAACTCTTTACATGCGCGGAAGGATCTTCGCCCTAGCATATTTCTATTTACCCAACTTAGATTGGCAAAGAGTGTATGAATATAGAGACATTTTCATAAATTATTTTTTAATCTGATTTAAGATATACTTTTCCTTTTTCTGGGATTGTAAAACTTTTGAAGTTGCAGAAATTTCTGCCATAATCTGCTTTTGGGGAATAGCACTTAAATTTATGGCTAAGTACCAACATTTCCTTATTTGGATTTTAAAGGGATTAAAACCGCGAAACTCGCTGAAATAGCTCCTTGGCTTTTGTTTCACCATGATTACCGCACTTACACTTAAGCATTTGTGCAAGAATGGTGAATACAAGTTAGTTGAAATAAAAATATTTCTTTAATGCACGAGTTAGATTTTCATCTACTTATTGTGTTTAAATGGGCCATTTCACTGACAATTGTCACCAGCTTAATATGGAGGGTTCAGAATACAAATGAATCAAGTGCTGTTATTGTCGAGTTAACAACGCAATTGTATACACTCTTAAAACAAACGAGCGAATTTAACTCAATCTGAGTAATTTTCACTACTCCAGCCTTGAAAATGCACTTCTCCGAAAGGAGTGGATCCTTTGTGTGTTAAACCTCCTACAGGATCACTCCAAGCGAGTGATTTTTACTCAGTCTGAGTTAATATTAACTCCTTCCCAGTGTCGAAAATGCACTTCTCCAACTGGAGTGGATTTCACTCTTTTGTTTTAAGAGTGTAAACTAACTATGTAGAATTTCATTACAATAACGAAAAAAGTCTCGGTTCAGCTAATATCCGTTATGCAGCGGCAATTAAGAAAATATTAAGAAATAATTTTATTATAAAGATTTAGCTTTAACCCTTTCAGTCCCAAAAATTTACTACACTGCAGAAACATCTGATATTCACAAAATAAGCTTATTTTAGGTCAAATATACGAATTCCATAAGAAAAAAAATTCATTAAAAATTTTTTTATGCTTTTTGAAACAATGCTAACATTTTTTAACTGTGGAAAACAACAAAATAAAAAAATATATATTACCTAAAACACTTCGAGTTCCATATTTTAAGGCATCTGACCATATTATTAAAAAAATTTAGGAATTATTTTAACCAAAATAGTTTAAATTGTGTTTTAAATATGTGGAACTGAAGTGAACTTATCAAAAATCAGAGAAACGCTTGTTGACTATTTTCTAAATAAAAAAATAGTAGTTCTGACTTCTATTGAGATTAATGTAAAATATTGTCTGATAGAACAAAGTATGAAGAATCGAATGATGTGCGTTTGGATGTCATAACGGGACATAAAAATTTTGAAAAAAATATTGAAAGTGATGATGCCAAATGGCATCACTGGGACTGAAATAGTTAAACCTCCGAGAGATAAGCAGGGGCCGGGGTGCCCAGTCGGTTAGGCACTCGCCTAGCATGCGAAAGGTCCCAGGTTCGGGTCCGGGCATCGCCAAAATAACTGCCGTTCTATAAACGGCCCGTGCAGCCAAAAATGTCCGACGAATAATATCCCGTGTAAGGGAGTGCACGTTAAATATCCTTCAAAGTCATAACGCTGCGTACGATGTCGCCTTAACGGTTGCGTTGGGTGCCTATTCAGTAGGGTGAATCGAAAAAAACAAGTTTTTGATATCAAATTTGTAATAGTGCGGAAAAGTTGCCTTATGTTATTGTTAGTATCTGTGCAAAATTTTATTGATCTGAGTTAATATCTTCAGTTGCCTCTCAGACCATTAATTATGCAAAATTGGCTAATTTCATTTTTTTTCTTAAATATTATGAAATCGGAATCCTTAATTTTAATAGTGCGGAAAAGTTACCTTATATTATTGTTAGTATGTGTGCAAAATTTTGTTGATCTGAGTTAATATCTTTAATTGCCTCTTGAGACCATTAATTATGCAAAATCCGCTAATTTTATCGTTTTTTCAATATATTTTTTAAAAAAAATTTAGAAATTGAATTTTGAAATTTTACCAGTGCCGAATAATTGCCATAGTGCTCCTTAGAGCGTGTGCAATTTTTTATTGATGTTGATTAATTTCTTCAGTTGCCTTTGGGGGCTGCATATCTGGCCAAATTAGCGAATTTTGCATAATTAATGGTTGATTCTGTATTTGAAAGTCTAATCACACACGACCGTAGTTTGTTAAAGTTAAATTTACTCAGCTTTCTGGTTGAAGGGTGAATCAAAATGCTTAGAAAAGCAGTGAATATTTAAATTTAGCTCACGCTTTTGACTAGCTTGAATTGTTTCCTAATGAAATTGTGTAACAGTTCCGTATTGTATTATGATCAACTATATAGTCTCTTCATACTTGCTTGAAGATGTTCACCACAAGGTAAAACTATACTTTTAAATCTATTCTAAAATAATATTGAAAAAGTTAAAAATGCCTTCTTCGAAAGGATGAAAAAAAAAATTTGTGCCTAAAAAAAACCAATGGTATAAAAATATAGTAACCTCGAAAACATTTGTTTTTCCAAATATATGCTACCTGAATTTTTAATTTTAATTTCCACTTTCCGTTGTCATTATGTAGAATGATGGTAATCCAAAGCGGTGCATTTTTTATGTGTACGAATTTTAATTTACTAAGTAGTTTCGATATCAGGAAACGCTGTGGGAAAATTAGTTTCGCCAAGTGATCAATTGTCCAAAAAGTGAATTCTTAGACCTCAATGTGTGGGTTAATATGATAAATTGACATTTGTCACACTATAACACTGGTTGCTCAAGAAATACAGTTTTTAATTTGTTTTGCAGCGATTTACCCCATTTTACTTACTTAATTAAAATTTATGTTTCAAATATTTGCCATTGCCTATTTTAAGCTTAGCTGTGTAATTAAAAATAATATATTACGGTGTAAAAATGGTTGAAAAATAAAATGCACTTTCGTGATGAATTTATTTTCATTTTTCCCTTTTCTCCTATCTATAACTAAATTACACTGGCCAACATTAAAATGTTATTAAATGAGTATGAATTACCATTTTAGTCTTTAATGTTTTGAAACCGAATACTACCTTAGTAAAAGCCCCGCTATCATATCTTTTCCCTCAAACTAACAATAAATGGTTAAGGAAATGTATTTTAAATGTTACTTATAAGTACCGTAAGGACATAACTGGGTGGAGCAGGATAGCTATGTAAAAGTTTTCTGAAGAATTTACTCTACCTTTGTATACTTTAATGCACTAAAACCGAACAAGTTAGTAACAAAGTTCTCGCTCCCCCATTTTCTTCAAATTAAAATCTTGAAAAATAAAACCGCGGCCTTATTAGTGGTACGCTTTTTTATTATGTTAGTTAACATAAACTTGCATTTCCTTGGGCACTGGTGGTTTCCAGTGGACAAATGACAAATGACTTTGATTGCACTTTAGAAGGGAAGGGCGTAGGCTAGCTCATTACCCCGCTCGCCAGAAGATAAAGCTAAAGAGACACACAAAGAAGGACGCCACAAACACATATACGAATAACAACATTTATTGACAAACACAAACATCAATGCCTTTACCGGGATTCGAACCCGAGCCCAGCAGCTCCAAAGGCTAGTACGCTAACCATTGCGCCAGTGGACCGGCATGCTTTCAGTGGAAGTGTTTCTATAGCCTTTCAAAGGCGGCAAAGCAGAAGGACGTTTTAATAATCAAAAAACAAACTAATTGCGTTTGAAAGTTGAGGCTCTCAAAAGGAACACAACAAGAACGAAATGCGTGCAAAATTCGAAAACGATTCGTTATCTAACCAATAGTTTTGGTTAAAAATTCGTTCAAAATCGGACAGGAACTGACCTCAAAATTTGGTGTTTTAGATTCAAATAATTCCTTTCTCTGTTATTAATTTTCCTACACAGTTGATTATTTTTAATTGGAAGCTATGCACGAAAACTTTCCATGATGCTTTTTCAAGGTTCTATTTATTAATATTTCGGTTTTATTAGTATTTCAATGCCCTCCCCATGTACGATGCCACTATGAGGTTGAGTTATGTTACTTGCTTAAATCTCAGCCTCTATTCCTTATCACAGCTCAAAGCAACGAAGCCGATCCCCAATAGATCGTGCACAGCTTTAAATCTTTTGTTCCAAGTTAATCATGATACCAATATGGATCCATTAGAAGAATATACCATTTTTTTTTCAATACTCGTTTTCAAAATATAAATCAATTACTTATTATATCTCAAATAATATAATAATATAAGGTGGTTTTCAAAATAATGGGTTACCCATTAATTTAAAAACTCCTACATCTGCAGTTCAAAAGAGGGAAATATTACTTTTAATCTAAAATCTCGATCTTTTCAGCGGCGTTAAATCTCTTCCCATTTCTCCAACTGACCCCAAAAAACACCAGCCTAACCACATTACATCGCATTAAAGTACAACGTGATACGGCATCATTCACATAAATATTCGATGCCTGTTGCTTCCTTTCTTGCTGCTGGATGCAATGAGATTGCAGTGGTAGAGGTCTCAAAATGTTGGGTTCTTTTCGAAAAGTAGTTGCTGACCTTCTTTTTGGCAAGTAATTTAAAAGTGAGAAAAATATTTAAAAAAATTGAAATAACAGATCTTCCTCTCTTTTTCTATTTTTTTATTCCTACTCTCGCAGTAGAAGCCTGCGTTTAAACGCTCCTATTAGGTCGATGTAGGGGATCAGAATTCCTTAAGCCACATACAGATAATATGACTGGTTTGTTCAATTTGGCTGATTGTTTATTTAAAACAACAAAGAAAAAACCTCAATTGTTTATTAATTTCATCCTTTAACTGTAAATTTCTTCAAGATACTTAGGTTCGTGCCTTACTCTACCAGTCGTCTTATGAACGAATTTGTGCTATAGAATATAATGAATCCATAACTGTTCACGAGAGTTCGCGAGCCTACTGAGACATAAGTACTAAAAATTCTTCAGATTGTTAGGTTTCGACGAAGCTAGCCATATCGCTCAAAGTTTCGTTTAGTAACATCTCAGGTGTCGATCCCGTCACTTGACCGCTGCTCTAAATAATGAGACGAACGTCGAGCAGAAACAGACTTCCACCTACATGGGGTTGCTTAACTTTACGAAAGCCGCCACCTTCGCTATGGAGCTAAGAAGAAGATGGAGATGGTGCCAAGCAAAAATCCATCCGAAATCCGGTTTGAAAGTGAAGCTATCGACCACTTTGTAGTAAGCCCAGACTTGGCCATTTTCTTACTAACTATTACAAACTGAAGTAACATCTTATTTTCTTACCTGTGATGTGAATTTCTACCATCTTGTTTCAAATCTTATGCTACAGCCTATAACTGCGCAGTCATTTTTGATTCTTATAACTAACGCCTTTAAGAAATAAAATAATGCGTTTCAGAATGGAACCAACTTGAGTTAGCGATTTGTTTATGCTTTAGGTAGGTTGGCGACATTTTGAAGGCTTCACTTTTTTCGTACCAATCATCTGTATTATTTTCTTAGAGCTATATGTCTTAAGCTCTTGATGTCTTCAACCAGAGTTAAGAAGAAAGACGGAGATGCTAGGCGAGAAAACAAGTGAAACCTTCGGAAAATCGCCAAACAACCCTAGTAAACACAAACAAACCGCAATGTCGCCAATTCGATGTAGTACGCCATACAAACTCCGCTGTAGAATAGCGCCAAACGCCGAGAGCGTTTGTTTGGGCTTATTCTAAGGCGATTGAAAGATTCACTTGGAAAACCTTTTTTTATTGGCTTTTGCTCATCAGCTTCTTTAACTCTAAGCTTCACCTCTTGGTGTCTTCAACAGATCTGGAAACTACTTATCCCCAAGTGCGAGCATAAGTAAAAACAACACATGAAAAGGATAATTGTGTTTTTATCTTGAAGGTCCCTATCTCAGCCCACTGGCAGGAACATCAATTTCAGGATAAAGGGCTTGTTGTTGTTTTCTTGTTCAGGATTTGTAGATGTAGCCTTGTGTCTCCGAAAAGGAGATGGCAAATTCCCCTTGTAACAAGTGAATGGACGCCGGCTCCGAAATGGGCGGTGTTTAATGGGGTGTGTTCTTTAGAATAATTCGTTCAATCTTGGGTTTTATATGGAAGAAGTATTCTGGAAGCTAGAACTAAATTTAGATGTTTCTTGCGATTTTGTAATTGTAAATTATGAACAACAATATTTTAAACTCGGTGTTCTGAAAAACAAAGTGAGCCAATGAAGTTAGTGGAAGCGGAATGCTTCAGATGATGTAACTTTTTTGTTTTAATTTTTCTCTGTTGCGATTTCATTGGTTGCTTCGATTTCACTGTGAAAATGACCGATATAGATGAAATCAGATTTTCTTTCTTAGCAAGCTATCTTTTGCAAACAAAAGTTTTGAACAACAAACAGCACATCAAGAAGTTCGCATTTAAAAAGTTTAATAAGTAAAATATTCCTGGGAAACTCATTTTCGAATACCAAAACACAAGTAATTCTAGACAACAAATAAAAACTAACCGTTGGAGCTGTTGCCATCCATGACGGAAAACAACCCCATTGAATTTTTTTAACTTTAATGTCTTAAATTCAATGTTTAGAAACGCAAGTAAACCAATGAGATTAGTAGAACTAATGTAGACATTTACAAATTTCTAAGGGAAAAATTAACTTTGGAATTGCTTCACTCACATCCTTCCGTATTGCGAGACAATTTAATAAAATGAACCCGCCTGATAAAAATTTTAACGATTTGAAAGTATTAATAGTCAACTTGACCAAGTTGAATATTGAAGAAGAGTCTCAGAGCGTTTGGACGAGTTGAGAACGATTTACCAAGTTCAAATGCAGCAACAATAGCTGCTGTATTATAATAAAAGTTCATTATAATACACTTAAAATGCAACTAAACCAAAGTCTTGGCCTTAATTTGTGATAATGAAATTCATTTTGTTCTTCGCGGGATATTTTAAAAATATCCTAATATTTTAATTTTTCATAGGCTTCTTTATTCCGGTATGCTTGAAAATTTTCAGCTTTTTTTTTATCTACTTTACTTATTAGAAGATTAGTCTGTTTAATATTTATGTAATTCCAAAAGTTTCTTTTAATTGAAGATGAAAAATAGCTCAAAGGAGAAATGTCGTGTAAGATAATTTAGAAATTTCATACAGCTTTAAAAATAAAATTATTTAGAATGCAAAAATGAGTGTTTAGGAAATGGGATTGCTTCACGTCGTGGGTGGTGACAACAGTTCCAACGGTTTGTTTTCATTTGTTGTCTGGAATTACTTTTGTTTTGGTGTTTGAAAACAAGTTTATAAGAATATTTTACTTATTAATTTTTTTAATGCCAACCTCTCTATGTACTGTTTGTTGTCCAAAACATTTGTAAAAGAAAGCTTGCATAGAAAGAAAATATGACGTTCATCTATATCTGTCATTTTAAGAGTGAAGAGTAAATGCAGACTTCTTGTTGTTCTGTTGGTTGTCCCAAGTATCTGTTAAAGAAGGCTTGCACAGAAAGAAAAGTTTCGGTTAACCTATATTGTTATTTTGATAGTGAAACTCGAACAACTAATGAAATTGCAGTGCGAAGAAAAATTAAAACAAGAGCTGCGTTACGTCATCTGAAACACTCTTATTGTAATTTACGGCAACTTTCTTACACAATGAAAAAAAAAACTTCTACAGCTTTAATCTGGTGAATTACTTTAAAAACATTAATTTTTAAAAATTTTATTATTTTGATAAATTACAAAAAATATTAATTAAATATTTATTGTTGTTTAACAAGATTAAAGCCAGATTTACTACTCCATACAAATTGAAGATTTTTACTAAAAACATCCTGCCTAATAAGTTTATCTATTTTCTTCAAGTTTGAGTCTCAGTATATTCTAATATATAATATATATATTCTAGTCTCAAGAGGACAACTTCAAAAAAGTTTACGGCTTTTGATTATACGATCCAGCAAATCATGCTCTTACATTTTTATTTCTTATTGCTTACATCCCATCAAATTGATCGACTAGTAAAAATTTAGCATGATTGGATAAGTTTACAGCTTGTATTAAAGCCTAAACGCATGTGGTCATTAAACGAAAAATCCTTTTGGGGGAAATGCTATACCACTGCTCAAGGCTCCAAAAGTAAAACTGCTATTGACATAATGGAATAGAAGTTGTGATACGGTCGTAAAGGGAGAACACATTTTTATTTCTTCTCGGTACAAGCAATGTGGGGATAAAAATCAACAAAGGGTTTATTTCTTTGGGGAATATTTTGTTTCGGATAGTTTGACTGTCGGAAACACGAAAATTGGGGCTAAGTTAGAAGTATTGTCCTTGTGTTGGGAAAATTGTGAATGCACAGTTGAAGACCTTCGTGGAAGAACGTGCTTAGTGATAAAAATATGAAAACGAGAAAATGAGCTTTGGAAATTTTGTTTTGCACTTAAATATGTTAAAAACAGAACTTACAAACGGTGAAAAATATATTTAAGTTATGAAAAAGAGAAAACTTGATACCTTTCAAAGATGGAATAAAATGTTCATTAACACAAAAATCCTATTTTTTTCAAAATTGTCACTTAGCACGTTCTTCCACTAAGTTCTTCAATTCTTTGTTTATTTTTGGTAGAAAATTCATCACTGTTTGGCTAGATAATATAATTAAAGGATGGTAACAATACCTTGTGCATTGCATTAAGTTGTTCAAAATGTTTCCAAATTCGTTAATGTGATACGAAAACAAAAAAAAACTGAGATTATATGATTTTAAAACCTTATAATGGCATACATCACTAATCTGAAATTCAAATATATGTAGGTGGATTTCGCCTAATGCACAATGCCGAAGGTCTTAAGATCATCTCTGTTTAATTCAAAACATTTGTAGTTATGACAGAAAGTCTTTTCGATGGTTATGGACAGATGATGAAATTATCTTTTAAAAAAAACTTATGTAATTGCTAACTTATACACTGTGAATTCAAATTTTGTCTTTTTGCTGTGGCTCTTATTTATAACTGTTAGATTAATAGTAACTTATTTTTATTTGTGTAAAAAGCATCTTAAGATCTTTTGATTGGTACATTCAATTTGCATTCAACCATGATTCATCAAAATGGTGTGCCTAATCAACACGACTCTGCAAAGTTAACAACTTAAAGGTTTACCTTAACTTTGAGATACAATTTAAATCACAAAAATACTTTGCAAGCGCTTTATGGAATCGTGTGCCATTTAAGTTTTATCCAATTTATAATACAGAGTGTCCGCAATAGAATGTCCGAGTTTTAATGGTATATTACAGGAGTTTATTTTATACTAAATATAAAAAATAATTGAAGGAAAACTAACCTAGTTTTTCCTATGAGTGCTCAATGTGTGCGTCTTTAGTGATACGACACACTTTCAAACGAAAATGCAATTCTTCCCATACTGTCTGCAGCAAGTTCGGAGTAATGGAAGCAGTAATGAATAGAGAACACTGCAACTGTGAAAACGATTTAACGGTGCAAGCGCATGCGCTTATCTGAAACTGTTGGAGTTATTCACTCTTAAAACAAACACTCCTAAGTTAACTCAGTCTGAGTGGATTTCACTCCTCCAGACTGGAAAATGCACTTCTCCTTTTGGAGTGGATCCTTTGTGTGTTAAACCTCCGACAGGATCACTCCAAACGAGTGATTTTAGCTCAGTCTGAGAAAATATGCATGCCTTTAGGGTGTCGAAAATGCACTTCTCCAACTGGAGTGGATTTCACTCTTTTGTTTTAAGAGTGTTCTTTATTCGTCACCTTCAACCACAACTGTCGAACGATTGCAGCTGATACTATTACAGTTTGAAACGTGGACATTCTTTTACGAACACCCTGTATAAGAAATTTGAACCGTGTTCTTAAGACTATTACCTAACTGAGTCGTTCATTTAAAAAATTCTTTACATGCAACCAAATGAGCATTTGTATTCCCTCATTAAGAGTTATTGATAGACTAGAGTAAATGGTTTATACTTTAATACTGAGATTTTTTAATAAAAGTCTTAATAAATACTAAATGGAATTGCTAAAAATACCTTTAATAGGAATTAAATAGCAAGTTCAATATACTTACGATCTTTAATGTCTACTTACATACATTTTTTAAATAAATTTCTGTCAAGTAAAATAATTTTCAGAAAAAAATATTGTCTGACACAATTTTCATTGAGTGAGCAATGAAAATTTAACTCAAATCAAGTAAAGAGTTCAAAAGCCAGGAAATGATTATATCAGAGAATAGAATGATTCGGAACTGCCCAAGAAATCGATAAAAAGATTTTTTTCTATCTTTTCCCTTCCATTTCTCCTTACAAAAAGAATAAAATGAATCTAAAAATGGTGGAACCGCATTTAAAAGACCATCCAATTATAAAAGTTCCACTTCGTCTAATTAAAGTGTCTTATCGTGTTGATACTTATCATCCCCAAATCAAAAGTTACGCGCAGAGAGTATTCTGTTGTTATGATAGCGGCAAACAGAATTGTCTACTTTAATTCGACGTTGTTTAACTCATCAATATTTATAGAACAATGGTGTTGTTTCACGTAGTAAATGGCAGCAGCTCCAGCTGTCTTGTTTTAATTTTTCTGGAAGGGGCTTGTTTCGCGTGGGATCTGGCAACAGCTCCTCGGTCTTGCTTTCATTTTTCTCGAATTACTTTTCCTTTGGTATTCCAAATTGCGTTTTTAAAGAATATTTTAGTTGTTATATTTTTAAAATTACAATTTCTTTCGATGCAAGTTTTCATTGATAAATGATCAAAACAACCAACTGCACAGCAAGAAGTTGTAATTTTAAAAAAATAACAACTAAAATAACTCAATTTTGAATATCAACAAAAGTAATTCGAGAAAAATGAAAACAAGGCCGCGGAGCTGTTGCCATATCTCACGTGAAACGAGCCCATTACTTTCGTTTCGGTATTCGCGAAACTTAGTTTTCTAAGAATATTTTAACTATCAATATTTTAATTCTGATAGTGAAAAATATTTTCTTTCCGAACTGAAGCGAATAGTGGGCACAAACTTTTCTTTCAGTAGAATGAAAGCTTTTATTTGTTCGCGAATCACGCTAAATTGCTGTCCAAAGTTTTTCAACAACATCAACGTTTTGGTAATGCTTTTCATTCTTGAAATTGATTTTAATTAAAGCCAATAAAGTCTAATAAATAACAGGAATAAAAACAAGTTTCTCATAATAAACTCTGAAATGGAACAAGCAGACGACAAAAACCACACAATGAAAGTGAAACCAAAGAAATTGCATCGAGGAAAAATGTAAACAAAAGCTTCACATAATTTGAAACATTCTCGTTAGAGCAAGTGGATTTTTAAAACAATTTTCATTCACGTCTAATATCTTGATTTAAAATGTTTTACTGCCTGAAAAAATTAAGTTAAGTTTAATTATTTTAAGTTTCGTCACGCTTTAACGCTTTTTGTTAAGTATTTATTTGAATAGTTTTAAATGTGACAGTTTTAATTTGTTAAAAATTAATGAAAATGAATTTTTGTTTGTTTTTTGCTTGTCATTATACTGTAAAAGTAGCGGAGTTTTAAAAATAAGTTATCTTGCAATATTTATGAACGTTTCGTGTTATTCAGTATTTATTTCTTGTTGTCTAAAAGAGTTAAAGGCACATACCACGCCTCCATCATCCATTGAGGCTTAAGAAGACCTCTTGAGGAAATTATGGCCCAAAATATACATAAATACTCTCCAAAAGCTTACTAAAACAATGTCACGCCATATGAAAGCAGTTACTAGGACTCAAAGTGACAAAACAAAAATTAAGGTCTGCTATTTTTTTGAATACGTAGTGGATGTTCATTGTTCAATACATTTTAATGATTTTCCACTATTTTCGATTTTACCAAGTTTTTATACCTTTTAGCTATGAACAGTACTTTATAGTACATTTCACAATATTTTCCATGAAACTACACGTGTTTAAGTAGTGTGTTTCTCTCTCTTTTCAGAAGCCAACCCGGATGCGAAGCGCCTGTACGACGACCTGATCTCGCGCTACAACAAGCTGGTTCGGCCGGTCATCAACGTGTCCGAGGCACTCACCGTGTCCATCAAGCTCAAGCTCTCGCAGCTCATCGAGGTGGTGAGTACACTGGTGCACGCTAATGCCGGTCTTGCAAGTGAAGAGTACACGGGAAGAACCTATTGGGTAGAAATTTACTGTACGGTAACTATTGGCGAACTTTTCGAAATCGCGCCAAAAGTCCGTATTCTGGCGACTTTTGACGTCATGCTCTCTTCACAACGATGAAGTTTTCTGGCAACCATATCTGGCTGTTCTGGGTTTCGGTCAAAGTCAGATAGGTTGCCACAATAAACTATTTCTCGCCAAATCAGAAAATCGCGCCAATAGTTACCGTACAGTAAAGGTGATCCACCGATTGATTTATTAGGCGGACGCCCGCAATTGCCTGCTTGGCGAACATTGGCGGCAGAAAACCGGTTTCTCTCTTTCTTCGCCACTGGTCCAAGCGTCGGGATCGTCAATCGCCTGAATCTTGGTAGCTAGGAACTACAGAGATAGCAGTTACAGAGTGGAAGATCACGTGACCTACAACACTGACTTCATTGGGGCTCTTCCGGGAGCTTCTTCCGCGTCCCGTCGTCAGCATTGGAGGTCACGTGATCTGCCACTCTCTTACTCTAACTATGATCTCTGTGGTAGGAACTGATTTCCTTACACAAGTTTAGGCGATCACTTGCTATCATCTCCAAAGTGGTCTGCAAAGGAAACTTCTCTACAAAATCAATCGGTTTTTCCCGTGTACTCTTCAAGTGGGTTAGAACAAAAGACTATAGAGTATTACCATGCAAAGTTATACTTTTTGTAATGTATGTCACGTTTGTAAAAAGTGAATATCACTACAACCTTTAACGTTAAATGAAAAAAAGTTGTGGTATAGTTGATCTATACTTAGACCAAATAATGTATTACTAAATAATGTAACGTAGTTTATTTAATTTGGTTTATATTTAAATTTAAGAAGCTTTTAATCGTCTCTTAATACGCGACTTACACTAGAGTTACATGGAATTAGCCTATACTATTAATTTCAATTACTTAATAAGAAATTAAAAATATTGCGATTGGCAGAAAAAGAGATTTTGGTGTTTGCTACACGTTTACAAGGGTTTCTATTCTAAAAAAAGTTGCTTGTGACATGAGTCTGTCTGTCTTTCTTACTTTATAAGACATATAATCATCCTTTAATTTTTGTATTAAATTATTAATTGGTAATTAAAATTCGCATAGTGTTACACACCATTAGCTTTTACACTGAATTCTCCATCAAATAGTAGCTCTGTTAGGAAAAAAACAATAATATTTTTTTGGGGTTATGTCAGAGCAACTACGATCCAATTCCACTTTTGCCCTGGCACTTTTTCGTTCCCAATTTTTTTAACACTTCGAACCAAATTCGAAAGCAGTCTAATAAATACTAAACCATAGAATACAAATACAACACTGATTGTTTTGCGACGAAAACGGTCATCAACATATATACCCAACCCAGATAAGCAATCTGCAATCTCTCAGCGCCCACAATAAAGCTAGCGCAACTACAGCAATTTAGCTGCAAAATAACACTGTGCAATCTGGCAATGGGATAAATCGAATCGCTGCGATAACCATGCATACTATATCAATATATACTCTGCATCCAATAACCACTAAGGCACCTCGACACGCAACAGCCCATCATTGCTTCGAGCACACCTCCTCGATCGAAATGGACCATTCTCGTTAATTATAGCTATATTGCCTTGACTAGTCCATTGTATGAGGAAAGGAATGTGGAAGTATTAGAATGAATTGTTTTGTGATAGATGTATTTGAATTGTCGAAAGGTGAGTCCATATAATGAATAATTTAATTTGAAATTTATTAAATTTTATGGAAAGTTAAATGATTTTCGCAACTTAAAATTAATTATAATTTAACAAGGGAGTTTGTTAATTAATAGATTTTAAATGATGCTATGAATTTTTCACAGTTATTAATCAATATATTTCTACTTACTACGAATGCATGTGTGCATAATTAAAATTCTTAATTGACGATTCACAACTTCCCAAGTATTCAATATGGGAGTGGATTATTTTGTCGTTAATTAAACAAAAAATAATCCCAAAAAAACGCGTCAAATTCTTGAAAAAAGTTTTGTTACCTATACTGTGTACGCTTATTGATTCTCAATGTTTTTTCATGGTTGATTCTATCAAAGAATCCTTTTCGGCTCTATGGATTAGGCTTCTTTGCAGCCTCGGCATATTTCCTGGAAATGAGAGAAAAAGAAAATTGTGCCGTCATCCAGGCGGCTCTCACCAACAATTTTGAAACTAACTATTAGCTTGATTCCAAATAGTCTTAGGTCTTTGTGGATGTTCTTTAGTATGCAAAATTACTTTTTCAAAAGAACCCACTCTAGGAATCTTTTACATGCCCCATAGCGATATAAAATGTTCCCTTTGATTGTGAGTTGTGCAAATACAATCTTCATGTAATAGTTTTTGATTTTTTAATCAATTTATCGATCAATTCTAGGAGAGATTAAGGTTTATATTTGTTCGGTGATTTTTTTTCTTGAAATTACGAGTAAAACCAAAAAGAAGCACCACAAACCGTGAAAAGGAAAGAGTGATTTGAAGCTCAAGTCATGATGAAAACTTTTAAATAGCAAAAGTGAATTTTTTAAAATTGCTATTAGTAATTATATACAATACAGTTATTGGAAATCAGTTACATTTTACAATTTACAGTTATAGGTTTTACTAATATAATAGAAGCCGAAGAAAACAAAAAACTTTCTTACTCTTAAAAAAATCTTTTTTTAAAAAATTTTCTAGAGGAAAAAAACTATGAAGTAACAAGTTCAACAATGACAATCCCCCCCCCCTCCCCCCCTCAAAAAAAATAGAAACAAGACACATTGAATTGAAATATCATTTTCCATGACAATAAGAAACAAAGTTTTAAGCTATTTTTTCTCAAAAAATCTGCTTTCTCGACAATAAATAGGAAGTCTGTAGATTCACGATGTCATACTCAATTTGTAAAGTGAAACGCAATATTTATTTTATTTCGTTTCTTGCTGCTTGGAAGCGATCCAATCTCGGGCCCGCGATCTCCCAGCAAAGCTATTATTATTCACGTAAAGTATTTCGAATTTTTATTCAAATTTATTTTTATGGAAACGAAATATTTGAATTCTTCTTATTTTGCGAACAGTTGCCGTCTTATCAGTTATATCCAAATTAAACCTTGGTTGTCATATTCAAAGTTACGTTTTGAAATAAATGCAAAAGAGAGCTACAAATCACAATGTTGTTGAAATTTACAAAGCGTACTCGTAGGCAATGGTACAGGGAGGGAGGGAGTACAAGGTAGAAGCATATATATTCCGACTTGTGTGCTTGATAAGCCACCCGCTTATATAAGCTTTCCATCAAGTAAGACAGACACAGAAATAATTTTTACTGTCACTGAGGTTGGAAAGTACACCCAGAACGAAGGCGGGAATCGAACTCGCATCCGTTACAGCCTACAGACTGATGGCGTTATGGTCCAAACCACTCGGCCACCCGGTTACCTAGGCATTGGTATCGGTTATAATAAGATAAATGGCTCGATGGAGTGAGGTCAACATCCTTAGCGACTTCATCCAATCGAATTTACCATGATCAAAAGTCTTCATAAACGGACCTAATCTTATATATTAGTAAAACTTTGTAGAATGTATTTTTAAATTCTTCTTTTCCCTTCTTCTTCTATTTGAAACATATTCCGGTTCGAAGAAACCGACAAAGAAACTTTACTTACTTTTAATTTTATAAGCTTGGTTACCGACTCAGTTGTGAACCTCGTAACTTGTGGCCAAAATTCAAAGTTATGAATTATAAGTGGCTGCGTAAAAAAATTTCTTGAAGACTACAAATAGACAAATGAAAAGTTCATATCCAAATCAAATTTTTATAAGACGAGGAATTATCTCACATATAACTCCTTAGAAAAACATTTATGGCAGAAAAAAAATCAAAACTGGTTTTAAAAAAAAAACATTGTTAACCTGCTTGCAGTTCAAGAAACCAAGATAAAAAGGTTCCTGTGAAATTAAATAACAGAATAAAAAAAGATACTTGTTATTTCTTTAACACTTTCTTAACCTATCGCAAGTGAATGTCAGTTTTGTTTATTCCACTGCGATTGATGGGTTCTTAAGGTAAGGGAAGGTACTTAAAGGACTATCTTCTAGTTGAATTTTTTATTAAATGTTTAATAAGTTTTAAATGGTCGAAGTTCTTTCCAAGCATAAAAAGCTTAATGGACATTTTCTAAATAATTTATCTCTCAGGCGCTTAGTTTTTTAAAAGGTTTATTTTCGAGTTGCTAGAACGAAAATATTTTGTTCTTTAGAATTAGACATCGCAGAAAACATTTGTGGATATAAATATAAAAAAAAAATGTTTACAGCTGGGGAAAATTTTTTTACCCCTTCCCCCATTTTTTCTTTATCGGTTGCTATTAAACGGGGCCACAAATCACAGGAGTTACTAAACCACAGTGGCTTCATGAGAATGTAGAATAGTTATTCTTATCAGATGACTTATGTTTCAAGAGCACTATATATTGTTACTCGGCCTTTTTTTACTTTAAATTACCTCAGGGCCGGATTTCTAAATAGGCTAAGTAAGCTGTAGCCTAGAAACAAATAATTTACATTAATGCGTAATTCGTAAACGTATATATTGTTTTAATAAGTAGTTGTAAGCATGGTAGCTACGAGGGCTATTGCACACTCTCCCCCTGATCCAGAAGTTGAAAAAAGAAAAATAGTAGAACAGTTTAAAAAATGTGCCTATCATTTCACTTTCAATTTAGAGTGTAAAGGTACATAGATAATTCTAATATGTAGAAAGAAAAAATAGTTATGAAAACTATATCGGGCGGCAAATCGATCGTAGCCTACAAGCGGCAAATATTTAAATCCGGCCCTGATTTACCTAATATGAATATAAGGCAATGAAAGCACTGCAGTGGGGTGGAAAATCTGAAAAAGTTTTTTTTTAGTTTTATACGAGTTTTCTAAAGGGTGTTTCTAATAAAGTGATTTTTAAGTATTGATCCGTCGGTCTGAAACCACACTACAGCTCGAACTGAAAGAGCTACGGATCTCAATCGTGGTAAGCGGGTTTCTAATACCTTTCGAACTTTATAATGAGGTTTTCGAAGGAATTTCGTGTGCGCAAATGGTAGCTGCCATTGAGCTTTTTAGGTTTTGAAGTTATTGAAATTACCTTATAGGATATATAATAACCATAAAATATGTATTGGTTTATTGAGCAGCAATTGAACATCGTGGTGTAGTACGAACGCGCCCCTAATAGTTTCATAACAGACAGCAAATGCTTACTTATTCAAAAATATTTTTATTAGAATCTTTGCTGATTTGATCATACGAGTTGGTTCTTAACTAACAATATTCTGCTGTTCGCTTTAGCGATAAGTTAATTTAATCAGAAATCCATGAAAAATTTAATGAAAGTTCAGATTTCTCATTTATTTAATGCTGAAATAACAAAGAGGTTTTATTCTATTTCAGCGAAAAGGTTATGTACATTATTACTTTTTCTGCATTTTGTAGTAACTATATGATTTATGAGAAACTAAATAAAATGTTTATATAAGAAATAAAAATGAATTTCAAGTCATTCCTTTCCATGTGTCAAATAAGTGGAAAAGTTAGTAAATGAAATTTTGCCGGTCTTTGAGAATTAAAATGCTAGTTGTCCGTATACGTCACGAAAATTGCTACCCTATGAAATAATTTATTCTTTAGGTTAAATTTCGTTCAATCATATTAAGGGGGTAACGGACACTTTTAACTTTTTTCTTTAATATTGCAGACATCAATATAACTTTTTTTCCATAAATGTATACTAAATATACTTACACTTTTAGATAGTCAAAGGTTTAAAATTATCATTATTTATTTTTTTTAAAAATAAAATGTGTCAAAAAGTGATGTCTTTTATTTTTGTTATAAGTTAAAAACTTATTTATTGGCAAACAAATATTTAGCATTTTTATAAACAGAAAAATGTATTGAACAAACTGTCTCTACCGATTTTTCTTATTTGCCATAGTTTTTTTTTAATAATTTCACAGGTTCACTTTTTTTTATAAAAATTAATAAATAAAAAAAATAAACTATTTACAACTAATCCCTATAGACAAATTAAAGATATATGTTTGAAAAATATGAGTGGAAAATAACTACACATCTCACGTTCTACTGCAGATATAAATAAAATTTTTATTTTAAATTATTCTAAAATATTTGTGCTATTTTTTATGATACTAATAATTTTTTCTTATTTTTTTTTGAAGATTTTGTGTCTATACCCCCTTAAGTTTGTAAAGGGGCCTTTGTTCTGTAAAAAATGAAATGATGATACGGCCATTTAAATTTTCATTTGGTTTTGATTTCAGACAGTGATATTGTTTAAAATAAAAATACTATCAATAAAGATATTCCAAAGTAAACAGTTATTTCAGGAGTTAAACAACAAGTCAGGTCGTCGTTTCTAAAAACTCTTAATGAAAACAAAATTATGTGATACATAGAAATTAAGACAGCAAGCAATTTAGCGTTCATTACCATTTTCAGCCTCGAACTCAAATTAAAGAAGTTTTGGTTTTTTTTTACACAGTTAATCACAAATAAGGAACTTAATGCATTTTTTTGACAAAATTGAAATACTTATAATAAGTTTATGCCATTTCATAATTAAATAATAGATCTAAGCCCATGGGCAATTGAATATGACATATTTCCTCCTTTGGACCCGATGTTTGAAGTTATTAAAATGTCATCTTACTTGAGAAGAAGAATAAAATTCTCAAGTTAATTACTTTTAAGTATGTTCTTGACAAGATAATTAGTTTAAAGTCTTAATTAAAATTTCTCTTGGATTATTTTTAATGTTAATTTTTTTGGTTAATTTTTCAGTAAAAAATACATATTCAAGATCCAAATTTCAGTTGAGTATCGTAAATCGGGATAACTTTGGACTAAAACTATTTTTATATAATTTATCTTCATAAAATTATTCGATTTCAATGTGTTCTATTTTTTTAGAAATGTGACAATATTGGTTTTCATTTCAATTGAAAAAGATTTTAGTTCAATTTTTGAAATATTTTCATTCAATTTGAAAAAGATTTTAATTTCTTTTGAAAAAGATTTTCAATTCGTTTTTTAAAAAAAATATTTTATTTGAAAATATTTTCATTCTAATTTGGGCAAAACTACAAATAACGTTTATATTTCCTCATGGATTTAATGCCAAAAAGTTATTTCTACGAACTCTTGTCTGAAACATCCAAAAATATTTAATATAGTTAAAGAAAACACTTCATACTATTGATTATCTATACGGGACGAATATGAAACCAGTTTCACTAATGGAGAATAACTCTTATGGTATATTTAAGTTGGTCAAAGAGATACTTTTGACGATGAATCAGGGTGCAACTTTGGTACGAGATGTATTGATTTCCTTATGTAACTGATATATTCTATTTTACTGATTGTTGGCTACGCTTTAATTTTAGGATAGGTTTTAGTATGCTATTGGTTTAAGTTTCTTCGAATATTAAACTTTATTTTTAAAGGATCTTTATTATTAAAATATTAAATAGCTACGAAACTTTGCTCTATAAATATCTTATTAAAAATATGCAATTTTTAAAGAGATATCTATAATACAAGCTATATGGCGTTTCATAATTTATTGTTTGTATGGTCGTGTCCATTAATATATCATGTGTTCAGTTAATAAAGATATTCACCATAAATATTAGAAAAATGCTAAATTTTCCCTTTTTTATATACGTGTTTCCTAACTAATAGGTATTTATCTTTATGTGATGAATGTGTTTTTTGAAGCAATGTTTTTTTTTATTTCAGAACCTCAAGAACCAAATCATGACCACCAATTTGTGGGTTGAACAGGTAAAAAAAAAAATTTTAAATTCTTGCAAATTTTTTTTAATCTATCAGCCATCGCCCAATCAACAATACGATCAATACTCTCTTTTGCGATAAGATGGACAAACTTTTTTTCCTTAGAATATGGTATTTCTTAGCAAGCTAAGAAATTGCGGCAACATTCCAGTAAAGATGAAACTCATTATTTGAATCCTGATCTGATTGACTAGTAATGTTCAAGTGGCCATGACATTTTTTCTCGTCGGTCACTCGCCAGAGAAACAAACATATGCATTCAAACATATAGAAATGAATTCTAAATAGCTGAGTTAGAAGAACGTACGCCTCTCATTGTGAGCGATCCTATTCCAATCACAGCCATCTCACAAATGATTTTGTTCTTAGAAAAAAACACCTTACTTACAGGGTTCAATTGTAATTTAGGGTCACTGGTTGTAATATAAACGACAGATAGTTTTTGTACGACAATAGTATTTAAAGGAGAACAGGCAAAATATTAATTTGTGGTTATTTCGCAGGTGCTGTTAACAACCAAAAAGGTTTTTCTTTACATTAAAATGAAAAAATTATATAAACTTTTATTAATGTATTAATTTTTTTCAATGATGTACATTATGTAACTAGGTGGATAAGTAACTAGTATGTTCTACGGTTGTCTATTTTTTTCCCCTCCATACAGAAATTTTTCAAATTGAATCAGTAGTAGTTTGAAGAAGAAAACATGTATGTTTTTCTTCAGAAACGTTTTCACTTTTTCAAACTGCAATTCATCTGTATATTTTCAGATTACATGGGAAAAAAGGAACGTTTACTTTGACTAATAAGCAAATAAGTGAAGCCTTTATTCTAAAGAAATTGTTAAATCTTTTAATTTGAGTATTTAGACAATTTGGAATCGTAAATTCCATTTTTGAACTTATTTGGACACGGTACATATGTATCCAGCAAGAAAGCATACGTTTGATCCATTCCATTTTCCACAAAGAGAAGAATTATGTTTAGAAACTATGTGCCTTTTTTTTCGATGAATCTTTCCTTATTCCACGACATTAACTTCGGTAGATATCGTCGCTATCTCGACCATTGCTTTACTGACTATTTCCTGTCAATATTACTTTCTGATACGAAATCTTCTGTTATGCATGGTTGAAGGAATTTCTAACACTCCACTTAAAATCGTATGCAGCGTGATTTAGTACCATGGCAGGAAGCTTGTAAAATGTAGGCTGAGATTTGATAGCCAAGTTTATAAATGCATAGGGAATTGTACAATCGAAAATTTCTTCATGATATTATATTACGGGTAGTAAAGCCGAAATATGAATTAGAATTATATCTCATATCTGTGACTCCTGCTGTTTTAGAAATTTATAATAACAATATGATACAAAAAAATATTATTCTACACCAAAACCGACCTTAAGTTTGCAGTATACAAATGTTCTAAGAGAAAAAGGGTAAATAGTTCTCATTTATGAGTGCGATAATCGAATACAAAAGGTATTTCACATTCAATAAACAAATTTATTTGTTATTTCAAAACATAAATTTATTATTTTTATTAGTTTAGCTTCAGTAAGAGTGTTATTTTAATTATTTTTTTCCTTCGATTTTGACGTAACAGGGCGCATGAATATCAGGGTCGAAGGAGCAGCCAATAGGAGCAGGCCAAATTTCGGCACCAGCAGCGTTGTTTACGCAGATTCCTCCTCCTAGTACATTTCTCTGCTGCAAACTTAAGCTAGGTTTTGGTGTAGAACTGTTCACTAAACAAAAGGCGTTTTGAACGAACATATCTGAGGGCAAGTTAGTTGTAATTTCCATTTTAATTTTGTGAAAGATTTATCCTTTCTGCTTTGTGTTTCAGTACTGGAATGACTACAAACTGACCTGGGATCCGAGAGAATACGGAGGAGTGGACATGCTCCATGTACCATCTGATCATATTTGGAGGCCAGATATCGTCCTCTATAATAAGTAAGCATTGAATGCACTGATACCTAAATAAATAAATATGGCATACACTGATACCTAAATGAGTAAGTATAAATACAAGGATACCTAAATAACTAAGTATAAATACACTGATACCTAAATAAATAAATATGGCATACACTAATACCTAAATGAGTAAGTATAAATACATTGATACCTAAATATATAAATATGGCATACACTGATACCTAAATGAGTAAGTATAGATACACTTATATCTAAATGAGTAAGTATAAATACACTTATATACTTAAATGAGTAAGTATAAATACACTAATACACTGATACCTAAATGAGTAAGTATAAATATACTGATACCTAAATAAATAAATAAATATGGCATACACTAATACCTAAATGAGTATGTATAAATACACTGATACCTAAATAAATAAGTATAAATACAATGATACCTAAATAAGTAAGTATAGCATGCACTGTTAAAAAATTTCGTGTTAGGTTTCACCAAAACAGGTTCTTAGTAGCTGCAAGGGCTGTGTTGTAAAAAATTTTCACCATTTTTCGGAATTCAGTTGAACCAATTTTAAGTCGTGGTAATGGCTCAACCTAAAAAAACCAGAAGTATAGTGAAATGTTTCACCACACAGCGGTTACAGCTACTAGGAACTACTAGTTTTTGGTGAAACCGAGTGCGAAGTTTTTAGCCGCGTACTTCTAAGAACCAAACTCTTTTTCATAATTTTAAAACTCGAATCAAGGTAGTTTTCACTTAGTTAGGTTCACTTTTTAAGGATGTGAAACAAAACAATGAGTTCGGATGCTGATATAAACCTACATCATGCAATAACTTTATTTGGAGAATACCAGTATAGGTAGTATAATTAAACTGTTGTTACTTATAATATTTCTGTGGAGCCAACCGATGGGCGAAATAACTATTCATTTAATAGAATGGCTATTTGATAACAAGGGACAAAGAATCCAATACAAAAGGAACTAATTCTAAAAATTTTGGCTTAGAAACTATTCAGTATCACTGCTGTTGTTTCAAGAAACGGTGTACAAATTTAAGACTTAAACGCACATTTTTTATACAAAAATTAAAATCCTTTTATTTCCGATACCCAAAATATTACTGTATGAAAATTTGTTTTTTAAAAAAATATAGGTTTATTTTTTGTGTTGAAAAGGTTATTGAACTTAATTTTTTAAAGCTTTGATTATAAAAATTATAATGTTTTAATGACTCATGGAGTTTTTTTTTTTAAAGTTCTTGCCTGCAAATATTAAAAATGCTTAATACGTGAAGGTTTTTTTTACAGGAAACCAATGAATTTACTACGAAAACCAATGAATTAAAGATACTAAATTAGTTTAATATGATATTTGATTCAATTTCAAAAAAAATCCACACATTTTAAAAAATTATTGTTAAAAAAAATAGCTTATTTTTGCTTAAAACATTTCAGTTAAAAAAAAAAGAAGCTGCTTGAAACTATGAAAGATAATAAGATATAAAACTGTTTCCCAAAAAAAAAAAATGTAAAAGCACCATTCAAGAATTGCTTTTTTGTGATATTTCTTCGAAATTTAAGCGAAAATCTTAAATCGCATTATAAGAGAAAGTGTGTTACCAAAATAAGCTTTTAAGATGTTAGAAAAACCCAAGATCCTTTGTTACAGCCTGCCACTTTTGTTAAAATTTCAGTTTGTGTTTTATAAATTTTGTTGAAATGTTCTATATGGTGTTCTAAATACCCTCAAATAGAATCTCTTTTGTGTAAATGAAGATATTTATTCACATTATATAATTACAAAACTTGTATTTATTTAGAAAAGAATTTTAAAAGCATAAATGGTTTTACAATTTTTCAAAAAGATAAATTCTTTATATTTGCACAATTTAAAATATTTTTTGTTGACTATAGTATAGGTTGCAATAGGCAATAGTATATAGTTGGTTATTTTAGTATAGGTTATTTTATGGCAATTTTTGTCTTGTTTTTATATTTAACTGTTTGTTTTTCACATTTGTTGTAAGTACAAAAAAAGCAACATACTTATTAATATCTGTTTCTTAATTTGTTTTTTATCCACCGTTATTTAACTTTTCCAGCCCTTTGATGCAATTTGAAGTACTAAATTTGTGGGTTTGTTTCGTATTTCTATTAAACTATACGGAATTCTCGCCTAACTTCTGTACACACATCTATATTTTCTTTTAAACCAAAAAGATTGTCTATCGACTTTATTTATTAAATTTCGAAATTAAGTCTCAGCTTCATTTTGAGAAAGTTAATATTCACACAAAATATACTTTATTTTGAATTAATGTAAATATTGGATCTTTACTTTTTTGGGTTCGAAATGTGACTAATTTTGCGTTTTAAAAACTCGTTTAAAAGGCGTTATCGTGAATTTCGGAATAACATTTTTAACTTTTTAGGTTTACATCGACATATTTTCAGCCGTTTTCAAACATAAAATTTTAATTCGTTCAAAATATTTCTTAATTTTTTTAAGGAAGAAGTTAAGACGGGTTTATAACAAAGTTAAGGTATTTTCTAATTAACAACGTTTTTTATTTCGCTAGACTACAAAATTAACGTTACTAAACCTAAGATTGAAATGCAATGTTAATTAAAACTAACCAAAGTGCAAACAATGCTAAATATTCAGTTCCTTTTTAAATCATCCCAACCCACGATAGCGTCTCATGGGTTAACGATTGACGAGCTTAGTGTAAGAACGTTCTAAATAACAAAAATTTGAAAACGAGAAGATGAGCTTTAAAGTTTTTCGTTTGCATTAAATTCGTTAAAAAAAACGGCACTTGCAAATGGTAAAAATTATACTTAACCGCAAGTTCATGATTAAAGTTAAACTTGTTATCTTTTGAGGATGGAATAATAGGTTCAATGGCACAAAAATCTCATTTTTCTAAAAATGTCACTTAAGACTTTTTCCCACTAAGCTCTTAGATTGGTAACAGTAATTGATCGAACTCAGACAATCGTACCATGGCAAGGTACTTAGGTACTTGCGAAAGGTACTTAGAAGCCATTTTAAAAGTAAGTTATTTGTGCCCCGGCGTTATTTTTATGTCTCTGAATTCAGTTTCTAAAAAAGCAAATATTTCTGGGGGTTCACTCTAAAAAATGAATGTTCAAAAACGACGAAATTGTCCTTAATTTTGACGATTCAATTACTGGCAAATGCTCCGAGTTTTCGTTTCCTCAAAGTGAGGAAATTTGAATCGTTATTTTTATGAGGATTTGAATGTCGTCTAATCTAAAGAAATATTTCGTAATTTTTGAGCATGTGAGTACAACAATGAGATTCTGTTTCCTAAAAATCAGAGACCCGCTTATAAGCCTTCGTCAAGTAAGAAAGACGCAGAAAGAATTTTTACTGTCGCAGAGAAAGGAAGTACACCCAGGGCGAAGTAATCTATGAATGAAAGCAGGAATGTGAAACAAGCTAATTGGATGATTGATGGTAGTTTCCGTGTATTTTTCAAACATAAAATTCAGCTTTAACGAAAAATTTCCCAAAACGGTATTTTTTCAGCTCAACTCGCAAAATGCCGTATGTTTATTCAATATAAAATTTTATAGACTTAGTTTTTTATTAGCTAAAGGAACTTATAAAATATGTTTTCTAGTGAGTAAACTCTAATTCGAAATTTCCTCAGAAATAAAAGGACTATAGGCGGCAAAAAAGTAGATTCTGGGAAGAACTAGTTTTAAAATTTTCGCAAAACTTTTATTGGTTAGAACTCATTGTTGGCAAAAATGAAATAAATGTTTCTGATTAAAGCTGTTTTCCATGCACCTACACATCTATGTAACAGTACGCGATGATTAATTTTTGCTTCCACACTATATTATAACCCCATTATATTTATATTATCCACACTATATTTATATTATTTCACACTATATTTATAACGTTAAAATTGGAAGGTATTAGAATCGTTCATTCCGTCTGACTGTCTGTCGGTCCGTTCGTCATCCTTTTTCATATGCCAAACTTCAAAGGCTACAGACGCAAGTGTGATGCGTCAAAAAGTTCAGAGCATCAAAATTAGAAGAATTAGAAAATCTTACAAAAAATTCAAATGCAAAGTATTTTAATTATTTTTAAAAAAATGTCAAATTTAATGCTCATTTAAAAAGTATAGGAAACCATTTATTTTTACATTTAAATTAACATTGTCATTTCCATTTCCATCAATAGCTTCTTTTTAATTATAAATTAAAAGAAATTTATTTTTGAAACATAATTCCGTTTGACATGACTTTAAATATATTCCACAAAGCGATTCTTAGATTACGTGTTAATATGACATTTTTAATACTTCTATTTAAAAGCGAGGAATATTAAATTTTTTTAGATATATCCATAAAATATTTTAGCAAACGATAAGAAATGATTATTATTAACTTTTTAAAATAAAATAATTGAAACTGTCCAGATTCAGCGTGTAATTGTATAATATATAATTAAAACTGTGTTTGGCGCCTTTTTTTAAATTGAACACAAATGTTGTGTGGAAGCTGGCTGAGTGACAAACTCTCTCACAACCCTACTTGCTTGTCTTTTATAATGAAATGTTGCATCCATTGCCCTCCAGTCTTAGTTCCTTTCAGATCAAAATGATCAAATTACACAATCACCATACACAACACTGTCTCGAAGGTATACAGTGGAACAATCTTTGTTTCTACACAATGACTCAGAATCCCATTATCGGAGATGCAATTAGGATGTCAAATGTCTTAAGGATCATTAGTGAGTGATTTTAGGAGAGATTCGTTTGTGCATCGACTAAAGTAGAATTGTTCTCATATTACAAGAGATTGAATTCATCATACAAGAGATTGAATTTCGAAAAAAAGCTTTTACTTTGTTATAATATGGTGATTTATTATTATAATCAAACTATCTATTTGAAGCATTTAATCATTTAAGATCAGCTTTTTCATATTTTGGCCATGCAATTAAATTAGGTTAGGTTTTCGCTTTCATTTATTTAAGTGTTCTTCAAATCTGACATAGTTTGAAGGATTTTGACAACTTGTTCACGGATGATATCTAAACTTTTTTTTAAACAAACCCAATGTTGGTTTTTTTTGTCGTATAGAAGTTTGCTTTTCTGGATGTGTGCAACTTATTAATTACATGTTATTATAACATGAGTATAATATGGAAATATTTTGATAAGAAGGATGGAGCAACATCACACAAGAGCAGCAACTTGGTTGTGTTACTTTTAGTTATCAAATATACGGTAATGAAATAATGAATATGAATGAATATACGGTAATATACGTTAATGAAAGTATTACAATGCCAGAAATCCCTCTACAGCTTGAACTAATAGAGCTACGAACTTGAAATTTAGTATACGAGTTCCTGGTACATGTCGAACACCATTAAAAAGTTTTTGGGAACATTGCGCTTGCGCAAAGGTAGCTGTTACATAACTTTTTCGTTTTAAAGGTATTGAAATTACTTCAAAAGGGTTACCCTCACTTAGATTCATAAATAACAAAAAATACAGAAGAAAGTTATTTTGCAATTAAAATAATTTATATGCATAATTTTGAAGATGGTAGTTAGTTATAATTAAGACATAATTTTGGTAATTATTCACAAACTACAGATGGCAGCACTAATGGCATGTAAATATTTAAATAAGATTTTTTAATTATAATTAATATCTTTAAAATTATACCTCTTGACTATTTTAATGGCAAAATAACTTTCTTCTGAATTTTTTTGGTAAATTTTCTTGAGTGCATGTCGTAACAGGGGCCAAAGTTCTCTTTTTGTAATTGTATCGATATCTGTTACCATACATTAGACCCTTAATTGAGTGTTTTTGGGGGCAGTGCGGACGGGAACTTCGAGGTGACCTTGGAGACCAAAGCTCAACTGGACAACAGGGGGACCATTCAGTGGAAACCTCCGGCTATCTACAAGAGCTCCTGCGAAATAGACGTCGAATACTTCCCATTCGACGAGCAGACGTGTCTCATGAAGTTCGGCTCGTGGACATACGATGGATTCAAAGTAAGGACTTCTTTCTTTTGCCTCCACCGACGGCTCCAAAACTATTGTGGAGTTCAACCTTGATTGTATGTCTCTCTTTTTCTGAAGATCTCTCTCTCTCTCTTAACCGTCCATCACTGAGTAACTATTAAAAAAATTCAACTTGAAATAGTAATTTTTGGCCGATTTTGAAATCGGGAAATTCCGGAGTTTCTGAAAACTTTGGTGAATTAAACTTTGGAAATTCTTAAATATTAAAAACAGAATTCTGGAAAACATCAATCTGCTAAAATCGTTAGACTACAAGTACAGAGGCTATACCCAAAAAATAATGCAAAACAAAACCAGTGCAGATTTCAAAAGTTGGCTGATTTTTCGACGTTCTGCTGTACTTATTCGAGAATGAAAATTCTCTATTATCAGAAATTCTTGATTATCCGATCGAGGTTCACTGTACTTTCAATATCTAACTTCCATCCGTTCTGTTGACAAAATAAGCTCTAAAAGAGGAAGGTTAGAACAAGATGAAGATTCTGAGCTAGGACCAGAAACTTAAAACATTTCGCAAAAAGGAAGCCATGATTCCCTTTCCACTATACACCCAAACAAATGCTTTAAGATGCAATGAGTCCGCTCTAAAGCAAAGTGCCTCAGTGTTAATCCAATGGAGAAAAAATGCTTTCTAAGCCACATTTATCCGGCTGTATTAAATATTTTTACATACGGATTTTTATGTGATAAATGTATCTGATTTACAGGTTCCGACAATCCCACTTTTTGAAATTAGTACGAATATATATAGATATATTTTAATCTTCAATAAATAATTTTACACAAAACTATTCAAAGCAATTTCAAAAAGTGGGATTATAGAGACCTGTAAGTTATCTACACTTATCATTTAAAAAAACACGCTTGTAAAAATATTCAATGCAACCGGAGAAATGTGGCTTAGAAAATAATATTTTTCTCATTGGATTAACACTGAGGCACTTTGGTTTGGAGAGCCACGGTCCAGTGGCTCATTCCCCCTTAAATGTCAAAATATTTCGATCTGCTATGAATATATTACAATTAATAAATAACATTTTGGATAAAAGAAAACGTTAGAAGTTAGAACACCCGCAAAAATTAATTGAAATTGTAATTAAAGAATAAAATCAGACTTTTCGGATGAAAAGATAGTGAATAGAACAACTTTTCACTTTGATCTTAAAAAAAAGAAATAGCTTGGCAGCTTTTCTTTCAGAAACTAAAAGTCGCTTTGTTTTTATCTGACTGAAAACCAAAAAAAGCTACTTTCGGTAACAGAAAACCGCCAAATTGTTCCACGAATTTAAAACAAAGCGAATAGTGGTTCCGTTCAATTCTAGCTTATTTTTCAACCATTTGAGGGATAAGCAAATGGGATTTCACATCGATATTCACTATTGTGACGAATGCAAGTGTCTTAAATGTAGTGTTCAAAATTGCAATATTAAATTTTATTCAAAAGACAACTGCAACGAGAAACTTAGTATATTAAAAGGAAAAACAAACCTTTTTTATCAACTCTACCTATAACTCAAGTTGTTGGAAGCAAAATTTACAATCCATGAAATACGGTAAATTAGATTCACCAACAAGTTTAAATATTTAGCGTTATTCGGTCGAAGTTGTTAAGTACACATGTAAATTAATTCTATTAGAATATTTAAAGTTTCCCTCTTTCCCACTTCATTCTTCGAATGCTTTGAAATAGCAGCCTCCAAGGAATATTTAATGTTTCTTAAATAAATGTTTATGAAAGTTCTGAATGGAAACAATCTCTCTCTCTCAGAAAATAGACATTTGCATACAACAAACTTGAGAACTAAATACTACGTTAATTGAAACATAAAATCTGTGTCTAAACTGTTAGGGCTATTTGTAAAAATGTTTAGTTTATGCATTTACTGTCCCAGAAGATTTTCGTAATGTGAAATAAATTTATTATTTTAAAATTAATTTTCCAATAGAATATTTTAAGACCATGCCTTGCCTACAAATTAATGTCGTAAAAACTTAAATATAGACTATAGTTTTATAATATTTAGTTGTGTTCTTGATTCACTTCTGTCAAAAACTTTACCAAATGATTATCTTCGTTTTAAATCCAATGGGACTGCCAAAGAAAGACACGTTTCAACAACGACTTTCACGATTGTATTTGCTGAAGGGCCGATTTGCAAATCATGATTCAATGAGCTTCTGGGGGACATTTAAAACCTTCAAAGTAGACTTCTAAGAAGAAAACCGGCTTCCGTTGAAAAATAAACAGCTACTCGCCCCTTTTTCTGTGATTCTGTTCTATGGGAAGAGTATTTCTAGTCTGCTTCTGTTAAGTTAGAATGTAAAAAAATTTCATAGTAGCAAGAGTTAAAACTATAAGGCTACTTTTAATACTTTATGTTCCAATAACAAAGAGGCTTGTTTGACAGTACTGGCAATAGGTAAGCTAAGGTGTCTTGAGTGGCAACAGTTGACAAATGACATGCGTCCCCTAGAAGGGAAGGGCATAGGCTTTATAACCCGTTACCCTACTCGCCATAAGTGACACAGGCATAAGAGACACACATAGAAAAGATGACACAAACACAAAATTTAACAAATAACAACATTTATTGACAAATACAAACATCCTTGCCTTACCGGGATTCGAACCCGAACCTCCAAAGGCTAGTTTCCCAACCATTGTGCTGCCGGTTCGGCCAGTGGCAACAGTTACATATAAGTGAAAATAAGGTCTCGATGGTTAATCAATGTTGTGGGAGGAGTTTATCAAGTTAAATCACTAATCAACGAAACCACCAATGACGTTCAGGGATGAAAGCAGGACTGATTTACGTCACTTGAAACAAGCCAATTAATCTTCCACCCAACGCAACGTCACATAGAGCCACATCGTTAGTCAAGATTTGGACTTCTTAAATTCAGCAAGCACGTGCGCCTTTGCGCATTGTTGGGTTCTGCCCCATAATACTTAGAAGAAAAGTATTTAAAAAAATAATGATGTCGACATCTACATCTTTTTTGCTTTATAACCACAAAGTTTAATAAAAAAAATAATATTTTACACAAGCAAAAGTTAAAGATAAAACTTAATTTGGCATGTATAATAATGGAAAATATAATAATAGTTTAATACTAAAAAACAGGATACCCCTATTCGACATCTTTAACTTTTTGCACTACCAGCAAAAAATTTAATATAAAATAATAATTTCTACAAGCAGATGTTTTATACAAAATTAATTTGGTAAATATTTAAATAGGGAAGTTTTTATTACCTTCTGCCCCTGTCTCAAAGAACGGATAAAAATAAACGCATTGTTGTAACACTAATATAAAATAATAATTTCTACAAGCAGATGTTTTATACAAAATTAATTTGGTAAATATTTAAATAGGGAAGTTTTTATTACCTTCTGCCCCTGTCTCAAAGAACGGATAAAAATAAACGCATTGTTGTAACACTCATATCTTTCAGTAAATTTATTCTACGGTAAATTCGGTCTTTTTCGAATCCATTCTTTGTACTACTTTCGTTCGTGTTCGGGTTACTTAAAGTTCTTCGCGAAATAAGAATTTGAGTTACTTTTGCTGCTCTTATTTAATAAAAGACCATTTCTTCATTTAGGAATTTAGTCTTAAACTCTTGAGCAGTAAATAATAACGTGACTGAAATTGAAAGTGAGGGTAAGTAAGTTCAATGTTTTACGAGAATTTTTACACCCTATTCCTGAACTCGCCAGGCTGACTCAAAATTACTTTAAACTGCCTGAAGCACACAGAGATCGAAACAATCAATTTGAATGGATAAAATGCAAATTGTGGTTAGAATTTTTATTGTGTGCAAATTGTGAGTTTTCTTTGCGAAATGTGAACACAAGTTTTCGATCACGGACTGCATTACATTAATATGCTTGGTTTATGTTTCTTTAATTCAAATTTTGCTTTGACCAGAACTCTTTACTTAGACTTTCATTTAATGAAAGAAAATTTTGATATAAAATATTTATTTGCTATTATTTTTTATGCTAAAAATTAACCCATTAACGACCCATTCGTCCATTTGTCCTATTGATATTTCCTTGCCGGAAAAAAACGCCGATTTCAAGAGTTTAAATATGTTTCTTGTTTAACTTAATTTGCTTTACATAAATTGTTTAGCATTATGGTCATTCATTTATACACAAGTTTATTAATAAGATAAACTTAGATAGAAAGCTCATTTTGGCATTGCACATTTTCTTAAAGAGCTAAACACATAATCTAAACATTCGTATGCTACTCATATAACCTTTTATGTTTATAAATAACTTTTAAATAAGCTCTTACAATCAATAACTTTAAATATCTTAACACGTTTTATAAATTTGAAACATATTAACTAAGCCAGATACCATTAATTTTGTTTATAATTTGACCTGAAGCTACTTAAAATATCTATGAATTTAGCAGCTCATGGTAATCGATTAAAACCATCAAATCGTAAGTTTAGCCTATGTATTTAAATGATGTCTCCGACTGTGTGTAATACGCATTTATTTAACGCCACGCCATATTAAAAATTTAATTCGAAGTAGAATTAATTTCAGAAACTAATGTGGTGTGTAAAATGGAAGAGGCAGCTTTTGATAGTGCTCTGCTGAAACTCCAGAAGAATTTCTTGTGAAAATGCATTTATTTTCTTTGTTCGTAATTATATATTTTTTTTAATTTGCTACATTAAGACTAAATTTGTGTGATACATAAAACTATTGTCCGAAAATGGCTGGTATATGGTTTTAAACATGTGTATTTCCCAAAATATACTGATGCCTAATTAAATTCTGGGGAATATGTCGAGTCTTCAAAATGCTTAATCCGCTACGAAATATAGCAGCCCCATTGGGAAAAAAAATTATCTAGCTTAGAAGCTGTCCGCTTTAACTGACTGTTAAGAAAAAAATATAAAGTAAAGTATTCTTTCTGTGTCTTCACTTGAAATAGAATGAGAGCCGTCACCTAATAGCCACCCACCTGTAGGTAACGGTGCGTTAATTAAAATGGATATTTTTTTTTTAAAGAAAATACTTGCGTGGGGTGACTACTCAGTGGTTTTCCCGCTATCAAAACGTGATTTCAAAAATGGAATATTCATTTAAAGATCCTTACCCCAACATAAATTTCCAACATTCGCCTATTTTTCGGAGTGCAACAAGTAGTACGCTTAATTAACGCAAGTTTTAAAAGAAATTTTTTTCAATGCACGTCACATGAATCTGTACTGAGGCTTTCTGTTGGAGGGATTCAATATGATACAGTCTAAACCCAATAAACCGATTACGTAGAATACGAATTACTTTTCATTCGAACTACATTAGGGTTCCCAATCGTGTCACATTTGCCAATACCTTCTCGGATACGTCAAATTACATTTAAAACGAATAAATTCTGTGGGTCTCTTGATATTCGAATTAACGCAGTTTGGCTGTATTTTAATGAGTAACTTGCATTCTACTCAAAATGAAGTACTCATACCATTTTCTGATACATTAGAAGCTGTGGATTTCGAGTATCAGCTAAACAAATCTTCAAAAATAGTTAGTTTTACTCGAAATGTAGACATTAAAATTCCATGAAACTTCACGTAACCGGAAACAGCTTTTGACGTAACATGACATACTCTTGGAGATTTTCTAAAAAATGTGCTTCAATTTGTATCGACTTCAGTGAAATAAACATGCAACATTTTTAAGAACGTTCTGTCGAAAAGTACAAACTACTGTCTTAAATCAGTTTTTAGAAATAAATTCAAACAACATGTCCCCAGTTTAGTTGTTTAAACTGAATCACTCGCGACATAGATATTTTGCAATTAGAGGACTGTTGGATCAATCGAAATCTACATAGGCAATCTACCAAGTTTGATTAAAATAACTGGAACTTAGAATACTCGTTTTTGCTAAAAAGTACATTTTTTCCGATCTGAGGCCATTCAAAAAACATTTCGTATTTTCAACATCTATATCTCATTAAAGTTTAAAGAAAATAGCAGACCAATGAACAATAAGTCTGACATGATGTCCTATTACAAAAGAATTGTGAGGTTTTTTTTAAGAAAGTGATGGTTCGCTTTCTTTAATTTTAATCACTGACTAATTTAAATAAACCTTTACTAGTGTGAATGATAACGTTAGACGTGTTTTTGGAAGGACTATTGTTCGCAACACTCTCATTTAACACTTTCATTTTTGACGATTCATGAATCCTCAAGCCTCATTTTGTTAATTTTGAGGATTGTTTCGTCAAACTATCACGTGACTACTGAGTAAACGCGAATCCTCACTTTTACGAACGCGATTTGACGATTCTGTATCTTGATTTTGAGGAAACTGTAACTCATAGTTGTACTCACATGCTCAAAAATGACGAAATATTTCTTTAGATTAGACGACATTCAAATCCTCACAAAAATTACGATTCAGATTTCCTCACTTTGAGGAAGCGAAAACTCGTAGCATTTGCCAGTAAATGAATCGTCAAAATTAAGGAAAATTTCGTCGTTTTTGAGCATTCATTTTTTAGAGTGTATATCTCATTGAACTTTAAAGAAAACAGCAGACCAATGAACAAGAAGTCTGACATGGTGTGCTATTATAAAAGAATTGTAAGTTCTTTTCAGAAACTGATGGTTCGCTTTCCTTAATGTTAATCGCTGACTAATTTCATTAAACCTTTACTGGTGTGAATGATAACATTCAACATTTTTTTAAAGGACTTGTTCGCAAAGGAATTTGAAATTCAAGCAACTTCCGCACAGTAATCGGCTTCTTTCAGGTCGAATTCTTCTTTCATCTTAATTCTTCTTCTTTCCAGGTCGATTTACGGCACAAGGACGAGGTGGAGGGCACCAACCTGGTGGAGATCGGCATCGACCTGTCCGAGTTCTACCTGAGCGTGGAGTGGGACATCCTCGACGTCCCGGCCATCCGCAACGAGAAGTTCTACACGTGCTGCGAGGAGCCGTACATCGACATCACCTTCAACATCTCCATGCGCCGAAAGACCCTCTTCTACACGGTCAACCTCATTATTCCGTGCATGGGCATGTCCTTCCTCACCGTCCTGGTGTTCTACCTGCCCTCGGACTCGGGCGAGAAGGTCAGCCTCTCCATCTCCATCCTGCTGTCGCTGACCGTGTTCTTCCTGCTGCTGGCGGAGATCATCCCGCCCACCTCACTGGTGGTGCCGCTGCTTGGGAAATACCTGCTGTTCACCATGATACTCGTCACGCTCTCCATATGCGTCACGGTCGTCGTGCTCAACGTACACTTCAGGTAGGGATTTTCTGTGCCTTATTTTGTGTTGTTGTTATTGTGCCCATGATAATTGAAATTATGTAAGGCCAAAAGTATTGATGATTAGAGTCGCCAGGTCTTGGGCCTGGAGACTATAAAGAATATCCTGTGATGGTGCGCCAAGGTTAAAAAGAGAGGCAGCAATTGCTTGACAGTCAAGCAGGTGGTCTGGCGTAAGTTGTGCCTTATTTAAACCCTTGAAATCGACAGGTGTCATCATAGTGCGTAGTAATTCAAAACTTTCGATCATTTAGTACATGGAAACTGAAACAGTTGCAAACTCTACAGTAATTTCACGTTCCTCCACAACTGCCGGGATAAATTTGCAATTATTGGTGGAAATCCAGCAAGAACTTATATTTGAGTTTTCTGAAATATGTTGTTCCAAAATATATGTTTTCCATTTCTACATTCTGAATTACTTTATGCTTTGCGGTCGTCGTGAAGTGTGCTCAACGTACACTTCAGGTAGGGATTTTTATGTCGTGGATTGTTGTTGTTTCTCCAAAGTTTCAAAGTTTGTTCTCCCACAAAAAGTCTCGAAGCAGCTCAGGGTTTTCAAAAAGGTCGCTCTTCTCCAAATCCAAACAAGAGAGCAGATCTGTGCGAGTATCCCTTGATGAGTCTGGTGATGGTGGTCTGCAATTGCCTGTCGTCCTTTGATTTCTGTACTTAGTTTTTGCCCCCTTGAAGTTGTTCTTTGTAATTCTCCACTCGTCTGACATCAATCAGACGAGCTCCAAAAGGTTGCTGACAGATAAAAAGTCCATGACAGTCAAAGGGTCTGATGTTAAGTCCTTCTTTTCAAGTCCAAGACACTGCATTATATGTTCGTGAGGCGCCTGAGCTGCAGTGCACTTGCTACAGTTTTATAATGTCTCGGCTTCATTCACGAATTGAAGGCACTTTATATGCCCGCTTGCAAGCCTGGCCAAAGCGGTCTGTGGGCTTCTGTAACATTTAATGTTTAGCGGAGTGCCGGGTCCTTGTCGGGAATACCACTGAAGTTTGGGTGGAATACGCCATGAAGCATCGAACTTTTGTTTTTCGTTGGAAAAGAATTCTTGAAAAGTTAAAGAAATAGATTTAATTGTGGCACTTTTTAAGTCCACCTTTGCCGGTCTGTCTACGACTTCATTACCATGGATACCAATATGTGATGGAATCCACTGCAGGTGTATGGTATGAGGTTGAATAATCGATTTTAATTTATGAAGTATAAAAACACTAGTATCATCATACACCGAAGGGCAGTTGCTCAGATGTTGTAAGGAGCTATGGCTGTCTGATAAGATCCACAGTTCACCAAAGTCAAGTTCTAAGGTCATAAGCCCCTCATTATCTGCAAGATAGGTGACATCACCGCGGTAATACTTCAAAACTTTCGATCGTTTTGGACATGACAACTGCGCTATATTTGCCACAGTTTCAAAATCTAGAATAATGGCTCGTTTCCTCACAGTTGCCTGGATGAATGTGCAATTATTGGCGAAAATTCATCAACAACTTATTTTGAGGTTTTCAAAAATATGTTGTGGGTTTCTAATTCTTTCATTACAGACAAACCGAAAATATTAACTAATTCAGTCCGTATTGTTTTTAAGTCATTATATGCTTATCATACTTCCATAGTTTTCTCTTACATATTCTTACTAAGCATTAGGAGTATTTATACCGAAGCATTTCTTCTAAACATGTATCTAATCATAATTAATAAAATGAAAACTACTTTAACCAACTTTTATCGAAGTGAATATACATGTAAAGCCGCACATCCAATACTTGAACGTTTTTGAAAATTAAGGACATAAAAACAAGTTTCAGTTTACCTTAACTTCGTTTTGAGGAATAACTTTTTTTAAACCAGTGTAATGGCGAACAGTTTTTATAGTTTCATTCCCTGTCCTTTCAAACCACAAATTGAAGTGCAGCATACGTCAATGTCAGAAGCGTCTCATCATGTGTATCTGCCAGCCTGTCTTTTGTGTTTCAAAATTTATCTGCGAACATTTGAGAAATAACTTTTGAAAAAGAATCGGCATAAAAATGTGCTTGCATTTATAGCTCTTATTTTTTATGAATGGAAGAAACTCTGCAGGTAAAAAAAATAGGAGTCTTCGCTTAAAAACGACGCCACATTTCAAAAACAGTTTCAAATTTTCATAGAAAAAAAACCTATCCTGTTTCCCTTTAAAGAAGGTATGGAAATTTCTCAAAAAGTAAATATTTTCCTCAAGTTCAAAGAAACAGACATCGCGATGAAATATGTCCTTCTTTCTGCGGAAATATTCCCGGTGTTTCTTTACTGTCCCTCGGGAATAAAAACAACCCTCCGTTCGATGAACGTTTTTGTGTTCCATATTTTTTGTGTTTCCATTTAGTTTTTTTCTTTCGGTCTAAAAACCTGCCCACAGGGAACAAAAGACGAGACACATTCTATTCTACGGCGAGTGTTTCCTTCTCAGAATTTTCTTTCTGTTCCACGCGGTCAAGAACAGCTGGTTGCGGAAATCGGACATTCGATTTGAAGACGCAACTCCGTTTGGCTAATCTAAGTGCAGTTTCGCTGCAAATAAAGAAGCGTTTGTTTATGTGTTTCGGATGGAATTTATGAAATAAGAATGAAATGGTATTTTTTCGAGTTCTGTTTATTTTTAAGAAACTGCACATAAAAGTTATATATGAATCGTTAAATATTATACTGCATTCGATGTAGTTTGAAATATTTTGAACAATGAAATGCGCACATGAATCGTTAAATATTATACTGTATTTGATGTAACTAGTCTGAAATATTTTAAACAATGAAATGCACGCATGAGTCGTTAAATATTATACTGTATTTGATGTAACTAGTCTGAAATATTTTAAACAATGAAATGCACACATGAATCGTTAAATATTATACTGTATTTGATGTAACTAGTCTGAAATATTTTAAACAATGAAATGCGCACATGAATCGTTAAATATTATACTGTATTTGATGTAACTAGTCTGAAATATTTTAAACAATGAAATGCACACATGAATCGTTAAATATTATACTGTATTTGATGGAATTAGTCTGAAATATTTTAAACAATGAAATGCACACATGAATCGTTAAATATTATACTGTATTTGATGTAACTAGTCTGAAATATTTTAAACAATGAAATGCACACATGAATCGTTAAATATTATACTGTATTTGATGTAACTAGTCTGAAATATTTTAAACAATGAAATGCGCACATGAATCGTTAAATATTATACTGTATTTGATGTAACTAGTCTGAAATATTTTAAACAATGAAATGCACACATGAATCGTTAAATATTATACTGTATTTGATGGAACTAGTCTGAAATATTTTAAACAATGAAATGCACACATGAATCGTTAAATATTATACTGTATTTGATGTAACTAGTCTGAAATATTTTAAACAATGAAATGCACACATGAATCGTTAAATATTATACTGTATTTGATGGAACTAGTCTGAAATATTTTAAACAATGAAATGCACACATGAATCGTTAAATATTATACTGTATTTGATGTAACTAGTCTAATATATTTTTACAATGAAATGCGAAAATTTTATTTAATCGTGAATTTTTTTTACTAAAGAGCAATAGTTGCTGATTTGAAGTATTACATACACTCTTAAAACAAACGAGCGATTTTAACTCAGTCTGAGTTATTTTTCACTTCTCCAGTGTTGAAAATGCACTTCCTCAAAAGGAGTGGATCCTTTGTATTTTAAGCCTGCTACAGGATCACTCCAAACAAGTGATTTGAACTCGGTCTGAGATAATATTTACTCCATTTCCAGTGTCGAAAATGCACTTCTCCAATTGGAGCGGATTTCACTCTTTTGTTTTAAGAGTGTATTGTTTTACATCACTATTCCTTAAAAAAAAATTACATGGACTTCATTACTTAAAGCATCATGTGGAAACTATCTCAGACAAAAATAATTAAAATTGTTGTAAAACCCAAATCGATTTTAAAAATGTTAAAAGTGTTAAAAAAAATATTTAAAAGTTAGATTCCATTGAATCCACGTTTTAATTAAAAACATCCATTTAATAAGCCAACCGACGCAACATGACGCAAAAAAGTCATCAAATCAACCTATCCTAACAAACTACGCCTCTCTTTGCCAAACACTAGGAAGACAAATTATCCCTGTTGTGACAAAACGGCCAAGGAAAAGAAGAAAGCTAAGAAAAAAGCTTCTAAGAAGAAGAAAAATTACGGGGATTCCCCATTAATCTAGGAGACAATGGACTCCTAATTGCCATCCCCAGGAGAGACCGGTTGGTGGGGATAATAGGGAAATGACTGCTACAACACCTTTTGCCCGTTGAGGATTGATGGAGGCTTCTTTTAGGCGACTACTGGGCCCGAACTCATCCTATTCAATGGGAGAGGTATTCTCTGTCCCCGTTATTCGGTGGTCTAAATTGATTTAGTGTTAATCAAAAGGTTTAACTAACCAATGTAATTGAATTTTTGTAATAACAGCATTTGTTTTAGTGGATTGACTGGGAAAGCGACTTAAATAAAATTTTAAAAAAAGACATGATTTCACATAGCTGTGGTTAAAGCTGTCTTTCTCGATGAATAGATCGATACTATGAATGTGTTTGCCCATCAGTAGGTAAAGGTTCAATATCTTATTTAACAACATTATAAACCTTGTTTCTTTTTAATTATACGATACACTTACTGTTTGTGAGGTTATAAACATTGGCTATATTAATACCTTTTGCCGATAGAGGATTGATGGGAGCGTCTTTTAATCAACTACTGGACCTGAACTCATCCAATTGAATGGGAGAATTATTCGTAGCCTAAATTGACTTATTGTTAATCCAAAAGGTTTAGCTAACCAATGTACTTAAATTTTTGTAATAACAGCTTTTGTTTAAGTAGATTAGTTGAGAAAATGACTTAGCTTTTATAAATGCAATTTCATGGTTCAAACTGTCTTGTTCGCAAAAATAACGATAATCAAGGTACTATAAATGCGTCTGCGCCTAAGCAGAAAAGATTCGATCTCTTATTTAACAATATTTTTACAATTGGCATCTTTTTATTAGAAACGACTGTCTTAATACTTTTTGCCCGTTGATGGAGGCTTCTTTTAAGCAACCACTGAACCTGAACTCATCTTATTAAATGGGAGAGTTATTATGTGGTCCAAATAAATTTAGTGTCAATCAAAAAGTTTAACTAATCGATGTAATTGGATTTTTGAAAAAACATTTTTCTTTACCTGAACTCATCCAATTGAATGGGAGAATTAATATGTGGTTTAAATTGACTTCGTGTTAAATAAATGGGGTAACTAACCAATGCAGTTGAATTTTTGAAATAACTTCTTTTGTTTTATTGGATAAGCTGGAAAAATTCATTCAGTATTATAAAAAGTAATTCCACATAGATGTGGTTCAAACTTTCTTACTCATAAAAATAATGATATTCGAAGTACAATGAATGTGTTTGCCCATTAGTTGATAAATTTCAATCTATATACATAAATGGCGACTTCTGTTTGTTTGTCTGTATAGGACGCAAAAACTTAAGAACCACGCAACAGATCGTCACGAAATTTGGCACAAAAATTCATCTCATCTCCAGAACAAACATAGGCTAGGAATTTTTCGAATCAGACCATTCCTTCTATCGTTTTCGAACGTTTTAAGGGGGAAAATACACCACTTTCGCTCAAATCCGATCATTTTTTCTCTTTCGTGATGCCATCAGGCAGAAAAATTTAAATAAAACTTTTTAGAAAACAATTGAAATTGAAACTGTTTAATTTATTTAATATTTGTTCATTGCCTTCAGAAACTAGATTAATAATTTGAAAAAATAATTGATATGTTTTAAAAGTGATGCAATCCTACCAGTCTCCATTCTATTATTTTATTGTGCCTATGATTTTAATTATGAATTTTTTAAAAGCATAGTTAAGATTATACTGAACTATGTTGTTTTTTGAAAGTCATTGCACTACAGATGCATATTATGGTTTTATGTCTTATTTTTTCGCCAAATACTTTGGCAAACTCGCCAAGTTATTACAAAAAACGTACCAAATGGGCAATTTTTTTTTAATGCTGGTTGTGCGAAGTTCATTGCACGAGAACTGAATGGGTGTGTTGTTAGCCATATCTTTTCCTCGCCAAATTCGCAAAATAGTGCCAAATGAGATAAAAAATATTTATTCGGGAAAATACGATGACTTCATCGGTGAATTTTCTAGCGTTTTTTAAAATTTGATTTTTTAATGTAATATAAGTAGTTGGATTCTGTACTTTAATAACGAACGGTATCAGCAACATAAGCTTATTAGAAAGCAAATAAACTTATAAAAACATGCAAATCGTTTGCTGTTTGCTGGAGTAGCTTATTTTTAATTCTTGCTGATTATTTTTTACATAAATATATATTCTCTTTAATTTGAGCTTCTTATCAAAGGTATTTTTGAAATTAATAATAATCTTTTCTATATATCCAAGATGGGTAATTAAATTGAAAAAAATTACTGGGTTATTTTCATATCTTGTGTAACTCAAATGAAAGAATAAATAGTTAAATTGACTATTAAATTATTTTTTCACCTCTACCCGTGCAACGTCGGGCATAACAGCTAGTATCCTATAAAACAACATTATACACATTGTTTTTTTTTTATTTATATGACACATGTATGTTTTAGTGAGGCAATAAATAATTGATTGCTTGAGCATCTTAGCATCTTTTGCACGTTGAGAATTGGTGAGAACTTTTTTTAACTACTGGACCTGAACTCATCCAATTCAATGGGAAAATATTCTGTAGCCTAAATTGACTTAATGTTAATCAAAAGGTTTAAGTAACCAATGTACTTTTTCCTTAAAAAATGTAATAACAGCTATTGTTAAAGCGCTTTGGATGGAAAAAGGACTTAAATATAATTTTTCTTTAAAAAGCAATTTCAAGGTTCATACTGTCTTACTCACAAAATAACGATAATAAAAGTACTATGAATACGTCTGCTTTTAGTAGATAAAGAGTCTATATCCTATTTAAATACATAAAACATTGGCCTTTTTTATTTATTTGAAGCACTTGTTATTAGTGATTTAATAAGTAAATGACTGCTTGAACTCCATATGTCCGTTGAGAATTGATGGAAGTTTCTTTTAAGTAACTGCTGTACTTGAACACATCTAATATAGGTTAGGTTAGGTTTTGATTTATTGTCGCACTAGAGCTACACTAGGGCTATTGGCGACGCGACGGGCGTCGTATTTTGGCCGTACGCGACGGGCGACCTATTTTGGCTTTTTGACTGGGCTCCCCAGCCCTCTCATCTAATTTAGAGAGTTATTCTGAGATCTTAATTGATTTATTGTTAATTGAAATGGTTAACTTACGAATACTTTGATGATTGAATTTTTAAAAGGACTTCTATTATTAATGAAATAACTTGTAAACTGTATTTTAATTACTTGAACCCAAAAAATAACTTTTTAATATAGTAATTTGTTATAACTATGGTTTAAACTGTCTTACAAATATATCAATAGTCAAAGTACTATTGACGTGCTGGCCTTTAGTAGAAAAAGAGCAGCTATGTCCTATTCAACAACATAAGACAATGGCCTTTTCTTCTCGTTATTACAAGCTGCATATGTTATTAGTAGGGTAGTTTGAACTTTTTTTTTTACCAGATGAAGCAACTTCTGAGCCTAAACTAACCTAATTCAAAGAGAGAATCGAAATTAATTAAAATTTGAGTAGAAGTTTTAACACACTTACCGAAGATGCATTTGATTGAATTATTCGCATGACTTATTTTGTTTTAATAAATTACGTGGAAAAATGATTTGAAATATCAATATTTCACGCATAATTGAACTTAAAAACTTACAAAAAAATTTACGTTTATTGTCAAAAATTTTTGGTTTTGTAAGCTAAAAGTAGTGATGATGTAGCACTGTTGTTTTTTGCATAAAAATATAGAAAAATCTTAAGGTCACCATACAAATGTTCCAATACATTACAGTACATTCTTTAAAAACTATTCTTAAAGCTTTTCCAAGTTTATTCGCCTCTAAAAAACTAAATATCTAAAGTTTTATAATCGAAAACATGATCATTTGTTATTTTTATTTAAGGAGAACCGCCAACATAGAAATTCAAATTTTGTTGCCGATTTCAAGAAATAAATCAAAACGCTCCACTTGAATTGTTTCCGCTAGAAAAGCATCAAAGCAACCGTTCTGTTTCGTAGTAATAACCAGTTTTCTTCGATGTTATAAGCCTCATTTGCATGTCATTATGTTCTTTGTAGGGTGTTCAAGTTGTTATTGAAAGCTTGAGTTTCCGTTTTGATTACTGCAGTGAGCTGTGAATTTTTATTTGCTTTTCATTAAGACAAACTAAGTAAAAATAATCATTTGTAACAGCTTTATAATGTTGGGATTTTAACTGCTATTCGTTTTGTTTTAATAGAAAAATAAGCAAAAGTTTTGGTTTAAAATAACAATATCCTTTTCGTTCCATTAACTTAATAAATAAAATTTAAATGTACATTATTTTAATGCATTATTTCAAAACATAATATCTAAAGGTTAAAACTTTCAACCTATATCAGTGTTGTTTTAGATTAAACTTTTTTTTAAAATTAATTACATTTTTTCAAATGATAGATAATGACAAACTTCTTTTAGTTCTATAATTGCAGCTAAAAGTTTAGTTTGATATAAAAGTTAATGTAAAAGTTTTAAGTTTAAATTGCAACCTAAAGTTTATTTTTATTAATTATACTGAAATTATTTTTTTATAATCCTTAATTACTAAACTTAAATGATAATGTAAAAATGATTGATCATTTTCAATCATTGGTAATCACACATCCCTCATCATCAGAGAGCATTCTTAAAAGCTTAGAAAAAATTAATTAGCTTCCACTTAATTACTTAACTCGTGTTAAATTAAGCGAAGATTCGACTTGAGATACGTAAAACTTTCCAAAACTCATCAGCGACGGAATACCAATAAATATTTTAAATGTTTGCCGAAAACTAACAAAAGTTCCACGTCCACACTTAAGTTCGAATCGATATTGATAAACAACCGGATAAAGTTACGAGTAAATCGTCTTTAAGCGGACCGTAAATTTCGTAAAACATCTTCCGAGGTTACAGATATGAAGCCGAAAGTCGCTTTGCGCCATAAATTGCTTCGGATATTCAAATTTTTATAGGAGTGCTGGAAATGATGTCATGAATATTAAGAACGAACGCTATTTAACGCTTCCGCCATTTTTTCCTCGTGAAAGGATAATGGAATACGTTCAGAATTCCGATGCAGATTGCGTTGCCAGATTCGAATATTAAAAATATTACATTATGTTTCTTATGGCAGCTCGAAGCTGTAATGAAAAAATTCTTAATGTTATGGTGAAATCGGTTCTTCATTATTATTTATTATTATGATCGCTGTTTTTTGTGGCTGGTCTATTCCTAACCTATTTTAAAAGCATAAATAAACTTTTTCACTCTTAACTTTTGGTAACTGTGATTTTCGCATGCTAAAATTATTTTTGCAATATCACATTAGCATATTATTTCTTAAATTTAAAAGGGTTTCATCTATATCAGTTAAAGCACAAGAATATTGCTTGCAATCTATTTAGAAAATTCAAAAATATTTTACTTATGTAAACTCTTAATTCTACACACCGGTCAAAACTATAAAAGAAAACCATCTAAGCTCGGATAAGAATCTTAATTTTTTTTGTAAACATTTAATGACTTCTCTTAATTTTAAGTTTAAATTAAACTCTTATCACACCCCTAGTTATGATTCGGTGTATCTTCTATGTCAAATTTGTAACTTTCAAAGTAAAAGTGTATAATAGACGAACTGACAAATATTTTGGAAAACCTTGAAGGTTCCTTTCAAGTTAACTGCGGAAGTAAAAACTAATATTATTTTGTAAAGTCTGGTAACAAAATACTATATAAACAAAATGACATACATGCAATATTTAAATAACGACAAAGATTGTCTTATCTTTGAAAAATGACAGGTTTCGGAACTTTTTTAACGGATACGTGCCTTATCTCAAAAGAAATAAATTTTATAACAAGCGTTGAAAAGTTGTTGCAACGATAGAAAGATTATAGATGCTAAATTTCAAAAAACAATTATAAACAATGAATTTATATTTTATATTTCAAGACTTTATTATCTTGTATGGGGTTTTTGACATTGTATTTGACAAAAAAATTGGTTGAAAATGATTCAGCTCTACATTTAGTACACTTTTATTTTCTTAATGAATCTTAAAATATGTTTTTTTTTAAATTGTGTGTTCTACAGAGCAAGTAGCAAGTGTAATTTCGAATTAAAAATTACATTTTTACACAATTTTTCAAAGGCATGGAACTGGGACAAGGCAAAAATGGAAATCTATTTTAAGTCTTGTAGAAAAAGATTCATAAAAAGTAAACTACGTACCGGATAACTACAGAATGTCATGCTTAGAAACTTAAGCTCAGCATACACGGAGGAACTGGATATGTGAACCTTCGCAAGCTTCCTCCAAGACGTTACATAAAGCATTTTCACGTTTCTGTTATTGGTTTTGTGTGCCCAAGTGACATGCCAAACAAATCACCTAAGAGTGAAAATGCTTTCGGTAACGTCCTATGTCCTGTCCCTCCGTATCTTTCCATCAGTTTCCTAGTTAGCACCTGCTGGAGCAAAAAAAGTTTCTATTTTTAAAGTAATAAATTAAAACAATTGTCGAATATGGTTTCTTCTATTATTACATAAAATTAGATTATCATTATTTACTTTGAAATGAAAAGGCTTAGCACAGAAAAAAAACATCACAGTTTAAACTCTGTTAAAAATGATAGTTCAAGGCTGAATCAAAATATGGTTCAAATTTGCTGCACCCATGATTTGGTAGAGGGTTGAACCATAAAACTGTATTTTTTTAATTGAGTAACTATGGTGAGAGGTTAAACCATATGCGGTATTTTCCCAACGAGTAACTATAGTGAAAGGTTGAACCATAAAAAGGTTCTCCCAGTGCATAACAATAGTTAAAGGTGAAAAGAACGGTATTTCGTACATCGGGGGTATGCTAACGCCGTCGAGACTTTGGACCCCACAGATTTAACGCGCAAGTCTGCCCCAGTGTACTCGGGCACATCCATGATGAATTGAGGATTTTTCTATCATTTCCAGTAAGAGATCCGATTTATTGCATGATTGGCAGTAGGTGGGATTCGAACACCCGCCCTCCTGAGATGGCTGAATCTCTAGGCTGATGCCATAACCACTCGGCTACGGACGGGACAATTCTCAAGCAGAAACAGTACAACTCATGGCGTTTGTGTTTGAAAAACAGTTAAATTGTCGGTTGCAGTTCGAAGAAGTTGAACCGAACTTTCGTGTTATTGGAGTAAAGTTGAAAAAAAAATTCGTGAAAGCAGGTCTATTTTCAAAATGCGATATTTGGTTGAACCATTTTATGGTGTATCAGCCAAGGGTTCTTAATTTTTCACCAATATTTGGTTCAACGTTGAACTGAAATTTTTAACAGTGAGGTATTTGTCGAACATTCTATCGCCAAATGCTTATCACTTGACGGCAAACAGAAAACGTCTTTACTTTATTTGTCCTTGCGGAGCAGGGTTACTGAGCCCCTACTCCAATTCCTCCTCTTTGGCTTTACCCAATTTTACCCTTCAATTTAAACCAACAACTTCATACTGACTAAGCATGTTAACCCACTTCTCTTACACCATTACCTGTGACAAATCGCCACTCGCAATGCACCATCTCATAACTCACTTTCCGCCAATTTTCGCAAGAGCAAATACGTCATTTATAATACCAGTCGGCGACATTTATTTCCTCACATTGCGTGCTAAATGTGGTAGCTGAACCCCGCTATAAAATGAAAGAAATTGTTGCATTTACACAAGATTAGTTTTGCCCACTGGAATGCACTAAAAACGTTTGAGATGCCACGCAGTGAATTTATAAATCTAAAAAATATATAAATGATGTTTTATTTAATATCTTAACACTCTGAAATTTTGGCAACGATTGCTTTAAAGTTTGACTACAACGCTGCATTCACGTTTTGGTGATTTGGTGAATGCATTTGGTGATTATATTATTGCAAAATACTTTAAACTAATGTATTAAAGTTGACTCTTTCACTATCCATGGCGTCATAGATATGAAATCGGGAGCTGAAGTTTATTTGGCTAAACAAACTAAAAACATATGAAAACATTAGCGAAAAATCTCCAAGCTTGAGAACACAAACACTTACTGCAATTTACTAGACACTAGACATTAATTCTTACAAAAAATGTTAAAAATAGAAAATTCGAACTAGGCGGAGCGTGATTTGTTTGTTCGGTAGAAGAAAATGTTTGACGTATCTGCTAAGTCACCTTAGACGCTGTCGTTCTAATTTGAACGAATTACCTTCCGGGTAGTGGGTGGTATGTTTGTTTGGTAAACGACAACGTTTGTCGCAGCTGTGAAATCGCCATAGGCATGACCGTTCCAGCTGTCCATTGCCTTTCTGGTTTTGAGATTCTTGTTTCTTTCAGTTTTTCTTTTTCTGCAAAGTCACCTTAGGAGTGGTCGTTCTAATTTGGACTCATTAGCGTCAGGGTGGTTTGCTTGTGGGGTAAAAGAAAACATTTGTCGTAGCTGTGACGTCACCATAGGCGTGGTTGTTCAATACCACCTATATTATGAGGCCGGCGAACTAAATGCTTGACGTCAAATAGTGGATTGTTTCTGTCGTTTTGACCAATAATCATTCGTGACTAGATCTTGTATTTGAATAAATTTTTAAGATATGATGAATCAAGATGCGACGTCATCTTAAGATACGACGTTATTGGTCAGCAAATGGAAATGGGTCTACTACACTCTCAAAAATAACACTTTCACTTATGACGATTCATGAATCCTCAAGCCTCATTTCGTTAATTTTGAGGACTGCTTCGTCCAACTATCACGCGACCTTTGAGGAAACGCGAATCCTCACTTTTACGACCGTGATTTGACGATTCTGTTTCTTGATTTTGAGGACACTAAATCACATTGTTGTACTCACGTGCTCAAAAATGACGAAATATTTCCTTAGATTAGACGACATTCAAATACTCAGAAAAATGACGATTCAAATTTCCTCACTTTGAGGAAACGAAAACTCGGAGCAGCAGCCAGTAAACGGATCGTCAAAATTAATTAAAATTTCGTCGTTTTGGGCATTCATTTTTTAGAGTGTAGTGTGCCGTTGTGTTGCTTACACTCTTAAAACAAACACTCCTAATTTAACTCAGTCTGAGTGAATTTCACTCCTCCAGACTGGAAAATGCACTTCTCCTTTTGGAGTGGATCCTTTGTGTGTTAAACCTCCGACAGGATCACTCCAAATGAGTGATTTTAACTCAGTGTGAGTAAATATGCATGCCTTTACGGTGTCGAAAATGCACTTCTCCAACTGGAGTGGATTTCACTCTTTTGTTTTAAGAGTGTAGTTCTTCAGCCTTCTAATGTAGGTGGTATTGGGTTGTTCCAGTTGCCCATTGCCTTTCTGGTTCGTTGAGATTCTTGTTTGTTTTTCAGGACTCCTTCGACCCACAAGATGGCCCCTTGGGTGAAGCGTGTCTTTCTGCATCTCCTGCCGAGGCTGTTGCTGATGCGGCGTCCCACCTACCCAGACGACACGCCAAAGGTAAAAAACACATTATAATTCGACAAGATATATTTAATATATCGCACAAATCTCTATAACCTCTTAAGACCCGAGCAAAATCCTACACGTATATTCTTATGTATAATCTAAACATACTTTTCATACAAATATATGCTAAAAAGTAGGTTTTTCAAAGAAATTTTTTTAAAAATTCATATTCAATAGTTACTAGAGACATGCCTTAAACTCTAAAAATACATGTTTTCTGTGTTATAAATGCAACAAAAAAAGCCATATCACTTATTTGTAGTTAACATATTAGTTTGACATTGTTTTTAATGCAAAATGCCTTTAAATTAAAAACTAAAAGAATTTTTTTAATAGTTTTTTTTTTAATTAAATATTTTTTTAAGAACTCTAATATCGCATTGAGCCTCGTTCAACTTCATTTTTTTTAATAATTGACTGATACCTGTAATCAAAGGCTGAAAACTGATATTTGGATCTTCTTCTATCGGACCTGGTCAATTTTGGAACTAATTAATGTGTTAATAGTTTATGGGGATGTTTTAAAAGTGTTTCCAAATGGGGACGCCAGATAGCAAGAGGATAATGTTTGAGTATTAAGTTATTTCCTAATAACTCTCAATTATTGTTTTTCGATCCATCGAACAGTTGCCACGTTCTAATAGCGCCTTTCCGGCGAGTCAATAGATTCTTTTCTAGAGAAATTGCAAATGCATCAGAATTTATTTTGACTCCACCTTCTCACAACACAACCATTGAAAGTAGAGTCACTTCGTAATTAGACCTCGATATGAGAGACTGAATGCTTTTAAGCTTTTGGTAGCCGAGCATCGGCACCCAACTCCTTCCTTTTAAATACTACTTTAAAATGATTTCTTTACAACTGCATATCGTTGGATGTCCAATCTTCCTTTAATTCTGGAATGGATTAAGTAATAAGTATTATCTACTGTTTAATATTTGTTTTTTATTTCAACATATACCAGATCAAGGTTAGCGTAGGGTGACAGCTTAGGTGCGTCAGTCTCGTCACTCGACCGCGGTTTAAAGTTACGATGCCCGTCTCTAAACGCTTTCTTTTATCTCTAGTATTACGTTTTTTTTTTAAACCAATTCAAAATCGATTAAACCATATTGAATAATTGAATAGCACATTTTTTGTTCAGATACATTCTTACGGTTCAGGAGTTATTATTTTACAATATTCCGCTTTGATGAAGGATTTGTAGAAAACCCCGTAAAACTGGACTCACATTATTTATTTTGTGTAGAACGACATATTTCGCTGGGATATCTCAGCCAATTTCTTTTGAATAAAGCCAGAAGAAAAAAAAATGAAACCTGCACTCTCAGAAGATGAGAGGAAAGTAGTTGGTAAACTTATTTTGAAGAAGCTGAGTAAACTGTATCTGAGAAACGTGTCGATATCCACAAAATAAACCACTTGAATATAATATTGCATTGCTTTCTTCGAATTCTTTACTCTTTTCTTGTTTTTAACAACCAACATACTTATTGATCGAACCAACCATTATCCAGACGCTACCTATTCAAAACTGAAAAGATAAACTTCAGTTTCGAGTGAAATTCCCGTGTAATGATAGAATACAAAAACTTAACTCTTTTTTTAGCCTTTTACATAAGAATACAGGCATACAGATGTTCTTGTGGGACAGTGCTTGTACTTGCTATCTGATTTCCCATTGATAATAACATTTAGTTTTCACATCAAGCAACCTATGTCCAAATACGTATTTATTCTCTGAAATATTATTTGCACTTTATATAAAGATACAAATCTCAATTTTCATTCCGAGTAAAAATTTTCTAGCATATTTATTCTTAATATACATTCCAACCACATAGTAATAATAAATTAAATATTTAATTAGAGTTGCCCCCTAAAGACATGCAAATCTAAAATATAAAAGATTTTATTTTCACTACTGATAACAGTTTTTGCTGCAATGATATAGCGTTATAAAGTGTAACAACTTCTACAGGAACAGTGGGTGACCATTTCAACTATCTACAAACAACCACCCAAACAAAATATAGTATTAAATATAAAAGAAAATTATGCTTCTAAATCATTGTGAGTGCATAATTCTAATGATAATCTATGTTAAATTACCACATAATTGTATTTGTCCATATAAAGACACACAATTCTGAAATAGCTGTGATTTTGTTTGAACGCTGATAACTGTTTTTGCTGCAATAAAAGAACGTTGACAGTGTAACAACTTCTACAGAAACAGTGGGTGAACATTTTAACTATCTACAAACAACCACCTACATAAAATAGTATTCCATTAAAAAAATATGCTTCTAAATCATTGTAAGTACATAATTCTAATGAAAATCCATGTTAAATTACCACATAGTAGTATTTGTCCATATAAAGACACGCAAATCCGAAATAACAATGGTTTTGTTTCAACACTGATAACTGTTTTTGCTGCAATAAAAGAACATTGACAGTGTAACAACTTCTACAGAAACAGTGGGTGAACATTTTAACTATCTACAAACAACCACCTACACTCTTAAACCAAACACTCCTAATTTAACTCAGCCTGAGTGGATTTCACTCCTCCAGACTGGAAAATGCACTTCTCCTTTTGGAGTGGATCCTTTGTGTTTAAATCTCCGACAGGATCACTCCAAACGAGTGATTTTAACTCAGTCTGAGTAAATATACATGCCTTTACGGTGTCGAAAATGCACTTCTCCAACTGGAGTGGATTTCACTCTTTTGTTTTAAGAATGCACGTAAAATAGTATTCCATTAAAAATATACTTCTAAATCATTGTAAGTACATAATTCTAATGATAATCTATGTTAAATTACCACATAGTTGTATTTGTCCATATAAAGACACGCAAATCTGAAATAGCAATGATTTTGTTTCAACACTGATAACTGTTTTTGCTGCAATCAAAGAACATTGACAGTGTAACAACTTCTACAGAACAGTAGATGTAGGGGTGACCATTTTAACTATCTACAAGCAACCACCCAAACAAAATAGTATTCCATGTAAAAAAAAATATGCTTCTAAATTATTGTAAGCACATAATTCTAATGTTAATCTATGTTAAAATACTACATAATTGTATTTTTCCACATAAAGACAAGCAAATCTGAAATAGCAATGATTTTGTTTCTACACTGATAACTGTTTTTGCTGCAATAAAAGAACATTGACAGTGTAAAAACTTCTACAGAAACCGTGGGTGAACATTCTAACTATCTGCAAACAACCACCTACATAAAATAGTATTCCATGAAAAATATGCTTCTAAATCATTGTAAGTACATAATTCTAATAATAATCTATGTTAAATTACCACATAGTTGTACTTGTCCATATAAAGACACGCAAATCCGAAATAACAATGATTTTGTTTCAACACTGATAACTGTTTTTGCTGCAATAGAAGAACATTAACAGTGTAACAACTTCTACAGAACAGTAGATGTAGGGGTGACTAAACGTACTTCATTTCAGTACTATTCATTCATACATTCAGTACATTATATTTGTCACTCATTTATTACATTCAGTACTAGTTAATGCCATATCCTGCCGTTTTCAATAGGCTGTATAAACCTTAAAATTTCCCTGTTTTTATGTATGTTTTACAAAATAGGCTGAATTTCAAGCTGAGATAAATAAGTAGTAGAACAGACATTTAAGAAAACGTCAATAATAGTCCAAATCTCTTCAATTCATCAAATTTTAGACAAGATATTTTACTAAATTTAACATTTTAATGACAAACTTTTTTTAAAAATTTTTTTGACCTAGACACTTTGTTTAAGAGTGGTTGCAATCTACATTTTACGACGACAACAGGAGGAGTTTTTTGTATATGACTGTACTACTATTAAAAAAAATTAATTCTCTACAGCCATTCAAGTTTTCATTCTGTATAAAATTGGTACATTGCATAAAATTTTATAAATTTAAAGTCACTGTAGCCTCATAAAGCAATTTATAAAATTTTATAGTTACCTAATATGTACGAAGTTACATAATCTACAAGAAGTTTTTTTTAATTGAAACTTCATTTTAACTCGTGTTTTTCAGCAAAGAACCGATATCTGAACATCCCAGCTTGAAACCTGAACTTCAATATTTTTATTTCCTCTATAAACCAGAGCCCCATATTCCTTACCAAGAACTACTCACATTCTTTTATAACAGTAAATCCGTAGTTAGCGAAATGAACTATAATATAGCACGAAAAAAAAAACTTCCTAGTCCCAGGGCTTAACTTCGAATTGCAACTCTCAAGTCGATAGAATCTAATCTTCCAAATGTGAAACAAAAAAGAACTATTCATCTTAGTTTTTGCTTTTAATAATCCTCAATTACACAATATAATCCTCAATTATCTTAAAATATTAATTGAATGTCCAAATTTTAAAGTGGATTTTAATTTTCCATGTTTTGTATTTACTAGGAAATTTAGGTAAAAACTAAACTTTGTTTATAAGTCTTAAATTCCCTAATAAATTATAATTATTTTTAATAATGATATAAACATTTAAAAGCGATGAGTTTGGATACTTTAAATAATTCAGTGTTTTCATTCGTTTTACCTTTAATATAATCTGTTTTAGCATTTTTTTTTTAAACGTACTCAGATTTTCTTTCCCTTTTTTTAATTATCTTTATTGTGTTTGTACACTGTGTAAGATGCCTTTAATTAATCTGATGTACTCAGAGCTTTCTGTAGACTCTAGAGAAAACTATCGAATATAATTTCTGTTTCGTTGGTGGAAAGCCTTTTAACGACATGGTAGAGAGAATCTCGTAAAACATTTGGTCAAACAATTTACTTTAGTGACATACTTCCTTCAAGATTTGGCGGAAGACAGCAATATTTGCGGGCTTATAGTCATCACAAACGATATTAATAATCTTTTTATACCTAGCACTATTTTTTTTAATTTTAGATTCAAGAATAAGAAAATAGAATATTTGACTTTAATGAAAATTAATATTTTGATTGAAAAATTCAATATTCGACTCCTTTTTTTGTTGTTGTTTAAATTTTGAATTTGTTTACGCATTAAACCAATTTTTGACGCTTCATTAGTTATTAGATAAGAACCAGAAGCACTGTGCTCAATATCCGGTTTAAAACCGTAAACTCCGAGTTACGAGTTTAAACTGCCAAAAGTATGAAAACTTTGCGTAAACATAAATGACTTTTTTATAGTGTTACTTAAAATGCACTATGCCTAACAAAATTGTTAGAATTATCTTAAAACTTAGCTAGTTATTCATGTTGTAAAGCATAGTTTAATCTATTAATAAATTGAAAACTTATGAAAAATGTGTTTAACTGAAATTTATTCCTTTAAGAAGATAATCTTTTATATATTTATCAAAGACGATTTGTTCATTTCATCAAAATCAACATTTATCTAATTGAATTCAAATCTTTAATAACCATATCAGTTTTGAGGCATTCAAAAGAAAATTAATTTCCTTACATTCTAACAGAAAAAAAAATATCAGCTAACCTTTAATTGCATTTTCATTCTTTTTTTCTCCCTTGCCTTTCCCTTTAGGAAGAATTTTTCCTCTTCTCTTAAAAAAATTAGGCAAACATTACAAAAAAAAAGAAATTTCCTATTCAAGTAACCGCCAAAAAAATTAATTAGATTTTAAACTTTAATTGCAAGGAAGGTGACGAGACTAGGGTTATCGGACTGTCATCTGGCACCGACAAAAAAAAAAAAGATTAAAATGGATAATTAAAATTTTCCTGAGGAAACAACCCTGATTAGAGTTTTCAGAGGAAAGAAACAAATAGTTGTATACGGAAAGAACCGTTTAAATTTGTTTCTGTTACATTATTAGTTAAGTTAGTTTAAATTATGGTCGCACTAAAGGCACGCGAAGGCAATTGGCGACAGACGTAGTAATTTAGAACCACTGTCAGGGGATGAGCAAACTCCTGAATTGGCACGGGGAATGGGCACGCAGGACCGGGGGTCTTCCAACTCAAGTGCCTCAATGTTAATCCAATGGGAAAAAATTATTTTCTTTGCCACATTTCTCCGGCTGTATTGAATATTTTTACAAGCGGATTTTTTATGTGATAAATGTAGCTGACTTACAGGTCCCGACAATCCCACTTTTTGAAATTAGTACGAATATTTTTTTTAATATTCAATAAATTATTTTACACAAAATATGCGAAGAAATTTCAAAAAGTGGGAAGATAGAGACCTGTAAGTCAGCTACATTTATCACATAAAAAAATCCGCTTGTAAAAATATTCAATACAGCCGGAGAAATGTGGCAGCGAAAATAGTTTTTCCCATTGGATTAACATTGAGGCACTTGAGTTTGGAGACCCCCGGTCCTGCGCGCCCACTCCCCCTTAAGGACGATATCGTACGCAGCGTTAGGACTTAGAAGCATATTTAACATACACTCCCTCTACTCGGGGTATTATTCGTCAAACATTTTCGGATGCACGGGCCGCTTTTAGGACGAAAAGAGTTATATAGTAGGGTAGAGACTGAACCTACCAACCGCATCATGAACCGACACGGGGAAAATTTAGGGTGGCCCAATGGGCGAGTGTTTTGGATCGCTAGCCATAACGCTAGAAATCCGTGCGCTGTAACGGGTGCGGGTTCGATTCCCGCCTTTTCCCTGGGTGTAGGGGAGACCGGGTCTAGTTGATACACTTTTTATTTTCTTATTTTTGTAATTTTTTCTGTCAATATTTTGAAACAAATTAAGTGTAGTTAGTAACTATAACTGTTTGGCTAACGCCTGATATTTTTATAATCTAAATAGAATTGAATTTTCACTGACAAAAAAAATGTTTTTTAAAATGTTGCAATGTGTATCAACTTAACCCAATCTGGGTCAAGTTGATAAGACATTGGGTCAAGTTGATACGCATATGAGTAAGCTGAGACTGTGCTAGGAAATATTTAAATATATGTAATAAAAAATACAGTAATTGCGAAAAGTGTTTTATTTTACAATATAAATAGGTTCTTAACTTTATATGATACAAAGTTTTACATGATAGGGCCTACATTGATTGTAACTGATTACTCCGAGTCTGAGAAATTGGGATCTGATTGACAATTGAAACACGTGTAAAATGGATTGTCTTCAGCACATGCGATGTGTGCCCACTTTTTACAGGATATGCATTGTACCCAGTCTATCTCTGGACATTCTTCTATCACCCAAGAAATCATCTCAGGTCTTAAAGATCTTCAGACTATAAACAAGACCTGCAACCTCCAGTGGATTCCTGCGCACGTCGACATAGAAGATAATGAAACTGCGGACAGACTGGCCAAGGAGGGCAGAGACCTCAACACTAGCTGTAATGATGTTTCTCTTAAGGATGCGAATGCAGTGGCCAGATATAAGCTTAGAGAAAAATCCATTCAGACCAAACATCTTCTCTCTGAAATAACTGCGAACAGATCTACTCTTAAAACCATAACTAGGCTAAGAACAAGACACCACAGGGGTATGAAGATAGATAGAGATGGAAAGAAGATCTATAGAAGCTGTGAACATTGTCCTGATACACAGCTTACGCCTACTCACATCTATGAGTGTCCGGCTATGAGCGCCAGCCTGAGAAAGATTGGAGTACTGCCGACTTTGATAGATCCGTATGAAGACAACATCAAGCAAGTCGTAGAAGAAATTATCAAAATTCACGGACACATATAAAGTTCGACTCTCATGGACACGACAAAAAAAAAATTGTACCCAGTCCTGGCCAGGCTTTGACGTTGAATATGTTTTGAAGCACACCAAACAAAAAGACACTTCGCCTTCATCAGAGTCCGATTCTTCTTTTTCAATTTTTCTTCGTTTCTCTCTTTTTTTATTTTTAACTTCGTTTGTCAGGTTTTCTGTTCTTTGTTTTCTGTTCTTCCATTCTTGGTAATATTACCCCCAAATGATTTAAACAATTTTAACTTTTATTTTCTTGCTAAAATATATCTGTTAAGCTCCTCCTCAAGTTCGTCAGTCAATATTTGTCGATGCTTAGAATAACCCATTTTTACAACCTCGTCTGTAGCCTCTGGCATTTCAAGTTTTTTTTTTTTTTCCTTTTTTGTCTTGAACCTGTAAAGAGCCATTGTGTCGATATTAAAATTTTGGCCGCTTCCCTAATAGACATTCTGCCATTTCTAATCTCTTCATAAGCTCTTCCAAAAATATCAATTGGTATTTCGCCTCTTGTAGTTCCTTGGTATCTATAAATAAATGCAACATATGAAAAATCGTGTGGGTTAAGTTGATACACCGTATCAACTTGACCCCAAAGAAGCGTATCAACTTGACCCAACCTTCGGCATTACACTAAACCACAAAATACGGGAAACCAATAACAGCTAGAATAAAGTCTACTAGGTTACATTCTTACCTTAATAGCATGTAACGATGTGATGCTATTGATAACAGAATCCACTAACAAGTAAATTTTCAATAACACTTCAAATGCAGGGGTAAAAATTTACTTTTAAAGCTCAAAACCAGTATTTAATTCACAACTCATAGAACAAAGCAACCTCCTCTAAGTGCTCAAGTCAAGTGAGTACCCACTTAATTGAGTCTGCGCATTTTGAGTTATTCTGACTGTATCAACTTGACCATGTATCAACTAGACCCGGTCTCCCCTACTTCCTTTCTCAGTATCAAAATTATAAATTAACTTGCACTTTTACCACTCTATTCGTGCTCCGTAGTGAGCCATGGCTGCCGATGGCAGCTCAGTACGAGTCGTTCCTCTACCCTACTATAGAACTCTTTGATAGGACGTCAGATATTTTTACGATGCCCGGACCTGAACTTGGGACCTTTCGAACGCAGGGCGAATGCCTTAACCAACTTTGCTCTCCAGCCTCTTATACTTTTAGCTGAATACTGCCTAGGAAGATATACAAAGATCTATGCTACTGCTGAAAGAAGACCGTATCTGCAATTTTGACGTTGCTGAGTTATTAGGTTTAATGCACATAAAAAGAGATCAACACACAGTAGAGTCCCGTTTATCCGAAAATTGGTGTATTAAAAAAAATTCCCGAGCCTTTCGTTTAAAATAAGAAATGTATAAGCATAAATAAATGCACAAAAAATTAAATACGTACTTGCAAAGTTGGATTTATTTCTCAAAGTATGCAGTAATTTTTTTTTTTTTTTTGCTGCTCAATTTCGGTCCCGTACTTTTCGGATAAGCGGGACTTTACTGTATTATTTTGAAAATCTGTAAGCGTAACTACAATAGAACTATAGCAATATAAACTTTTTTTTCCCTGGCGTTTACTAAAATGAGTTTGCTTAATTTTCTCAAAACTCAGTTTTTGCAGGTACAGTCTTTTTTCTTACAGTGACAGTAAGGGCTAAATAATAATCCAAATTATTTTCTATAAAGACAATTAAAGCAACACTCATTAAATGAAGAGAAAATTATTGATAACTTTTAGTTGTGCTCAAAAATTTGCCTAACTAATTTATGGTCCTCAAAAATTTATATAATTTCGTTGATATAATTTGCTTATCAAATTTAAAAACTTTTATTAATTTTTGAGCACGTTTTTAAAATTTAATAACTTTAAATTGAAAATTTAGAATACTTATATTAAGATGAGAATATAAATAAATTTAATAAAAATATGCCGACTTAATTGAAAAAGAATTATTTCTTTTACGGCAAATTAATAACAGGTGAAGAAGAAAATACTTTTTTAAAAAAACAAAACTTAACTTCTTTTGCTTTCTCAATTCAATTAGTTAGCCATATTTCTCTTCTCCGAATTTATTCAATCGGAACATTAAAAAATATGTATGAATAGAAGGCATAAAAAACGCTGCAAAAATATTCGACTAAGAAATTCAATTGAATTATATATTTTTTTGGTGAATTAAAAAGATGTTTTCATTCCAATTTTAGTTTTTAAAACTAGAAATAAAATCGAAAAAAATATCGAGATATTTGAAGTTTTATACAATTATTAATTTTTTGCCCAAGAATATGCCTTATTTTGTTTAAAAAAATTCTGTAATTGTATTTAAAATTATGTTACAATTTTTAAACAGTATTTAAAATTTTATTTATAGTGGATCAATATTCTAAATTTGAGGAAATTTTTTTATTGACAAGTCCAAATGTTTCCATTTCTAGTCAATATTAATTATTGTTACAGTACCAAGACTATCTACAAATTAAAACTTCCTTAAGTTAAACATAAAAATAAACTGACATAGTTATAAGTTGTCATCAAATTTCATATCTAGGTAATTTTCCCTTTAAGTGAATACTTTCTAACCATTGTGGTTAAATATACTACATTGCTGTTAAACTTTTTGGACCAAATAGTTATTCTCTAATGTCTTTCCATATTTTAAAATATATTTTCGAGGAAACAACCGTAAATCTTTCTTCAAAAAGTCTAAAAACTTTAACTTCATTTTTGTGTATCTTAACAAATTTGAAAGAAAACTAAAATACAATATAATAAATAACATTAAAGTAGTTTTTCTACATTTTTTAAAAACATAATGATTTTTTAAAACTACCTCAAGCGTTGCTTATATAATTTGAACAAAACATAGTAAACTTAACATTTTTACTATATCTAATGTTTAAAACAAACTTAATATACTTCGAATTAGTTTTAAAATAAAAAAAATACAATATACTTTTTATGCTTAAAAATAAATGAAAAAAAAACTTTAATGAAACATTTTAAACATCTCAAATATAATAATCTAAAAAGTATTGCGAACTTTCCCGGATACCTTAATGCATTCAATATTTACATTGAACATTCTCTGGCAAAAGGAATTTTCTTCCGTGGAAGTTTCCCTCTTTTGTATATCATTGACTTAAGTCTACTTGAAAGGAAATCAATATTTCAGACATGAAAGACTTTGCTTTGACGGACTTAAAACAGTGTTATTCAACGAAACACTTAATTCCAAAAAGACGTTAAAAAGAGAAATAACATTGCAAAATGTTGCATTGTCATTGAAGTGCCCTGTTTTCATTTTTCTTTCTCTTTTAACATGTTTCCAAAACTTATGTTTTTTATGAAAACGTTATTCAACAACGTGGAGGTATTTGATTACTTTACTATGTTATGTGAAAATTGAAATGAACTATATTTATTACACACAATCCTATGATAGTAAATGAAATTTTTAAATTCTAAACTACTACGAAATTTTATATTTCATAAAAATAATCTAATTTCCAAAGTTTCAACGGTTTTGTGAAGGAATAAAGTACATTTTTTTCTTTATTTAGTGTTAACCTCTTTTCTCTTCTAAAATATTGGGCTTTTAAACAAAGTGTAAACGCATCAAATTTAATTGAAAAACATGTTTTGATTGAAAAAGTTTTCGTAGGTAATCGAAGAAAACAACAAAAATAATAACTACCATAAAAAAAGTTGCATGAAAGCTAATCAATCCAAATAGAGAAAATGTAAAACAACCTTAGAATACTACGGCCTTGTTGGTATCTTTGTAATATAAGTATAAATAAATAAGAAAGTTTGTAATGTAAGTAGTTTGCATATAAATACACTTAAATTAAATTAAAAGTCTTATGGTTTGGAAACACAAATTTACTATTAGTGTAAATCCATGTCTTTTTTTATTACCATTTTTTTGTTAATCTAGAAAACATCTATCAATATGTGTATATAAAATAGTAAAAAGTTAATATTTTGCACCTAGGAAAAAATGATATCTTTCAGGAATTTCATATTCGGCAAGTTCTTTCACTATACACAAAAAAGACCGCACCTTGCAATAAATCAAACTGTAGCGTCTTCAAAATTACTTCCCGAACTGAAACTCTGTCAGCAACAATGACATTTTTTATGTTGGTAGCTTATCTAAATATACCAGAACGCTTTTTTATGAGTTTTTTCATAATACATAACATGAATACATAATATCAAAAAAGTTGTAATATTGATCACAGTGACCTAGCATAAATGATGCGTTCGAAGCAGTTATGTCTTAAGCAAATGCATGTCAACATAAAATGAAACGAAGAAGAAAGCAACTTTTTGTAAAATCGTCGAATTAAAAAAAATCTTAGAGAGATGATTTTTCATTGATAGGTTTTAAATATATTATTTTGGTAATTTGCTATGGTATGGTATGATACATATATATTCCAGCTTGTGTGCTTGTTCAGAGAACCGTTTATAAGCTTTCGTCAAATGGGACAGACACAGAAAGAATTTTTACAGTCACAAAGAAATGAATAACACATAGACAAATAACAACATTTTATTGACAGTCACAAACATCCATGCCTGACCGGGATTCGAACCCGACCTCAGCAGCTCCAAAGGCATCTGCTATGGTAAAAAGAAATTTGAAAACTAGTAGTATTTCCTAAGAAGATTTTTCGATTTTATGCATATTAAAAATATTTCGAGTTATCTGTGAAACAACTTAAATTTTTCTTTTACAAAAATTTTATTTCGTTTTTTTTCTTGAATTCTTTGGTTAAATTTAAAATTTAAAGAATAACAAAAAAAAAATTGGATTTACATAAATTAAAATGTGAAAACATAGTTACACTGATTAATGAAGCTGAAACAGAAATTTTACTTTACAAAAATTATTTCGTGTTTTTTTTTCTAAAACTCTTTGGTTAAATTTGAAATTTAAATATAATACAAAAAGCGGATTTACACAAATTAGAATGTGAAAACATAGTTACAATGATTAAATATTCTTACAGTATACATGTAACTCATCCATAGTAATCCATATGTCGTACATTTATCATCTTATTATACATATGTAAGTTTTAATAATAAATTTTTTGGTACACAAAATTGTAAAAAAAAGTAATTTAAAACTAAAAATGATTGTAGAATTCCAGAAAACTAAACATTTTCAAACCTTGCATTAGCGAGGTTATCATAATTTTTTACTTTTATAATGGCATTTTTGAATTTAAAATAAGTGAAAAAATATATGTTTGAGAAGACTCCGTCATTATTTGTGCTATTCTATTTCACAGTAACTAACTAGTATATGCTATTGTTCCCTTGAATTCCATCTAACGAAATCGGTTCCTAAAAAGCTTCTTTGGAATATTTATTATTCTGACGAGTAGCTCACATTTTACAACCATTTCAAAACGAAACGTTATTTCTACCTACACTTTTATAGATTTACTTTTCTAGTTGGAATGCACTCTGGCCATACCATGAAAGTTATACGTATTCATATAATATTCAGACATTTCTACCTTACCTGACCCAAAATCAAGACTATGATATATTGCAATACCTCACATTCTAGGCATTACTCTCCTCGGTTTCTATTCTCACCAGACAAAGAACCATTGTCCGTCGAGTTCTCCACTAAAACATCATATCATTTTAACCATCATTTCCCATTTTAAACCATTTCAAAACACAACCTAAATTATAGCTGTGCAAACTTTCGCTTTCTAGTTAGAGAGTGTCATTTAATCCCTGTTAAAATAAGGCCATCCTATCCCCCCAGTGCTCTCCAAAGATAAAGAAACTCCTCAGGGGTGAAATCGGTGTTCTTTTCTTCCTATTTTATAAAAGAACCCCATTTGTCTCGTAGATATGGCAGAGAAGACTTCCGCCGTGGAATAGTTTCAGGTTGTTCTATCGTGGAGAATACAATTTTATTTATGGCCTTCCTCTAGCTTTTTATTCCTTTTCGAACAATTTTACAGCTTTTATAGACAGCCTGTCAATGCACCTCACACCTTGAAAACTTCCTGGCAGAGATATATGGACGTGCGAGCGCACTTTATTCTGGGCTCCTTTTTCGCCTACGGACTTCTAATTTTCTGAGATTTATAGACGCGTGCATATTTATGTGGAGGCGTATATATCTTTATATTGGGTTTTACAAAAAGTTGTTTCGAGAAGTGGTTGTACTTCAATAATAAATTGGGATATTTTGAACCATTTAATTGCCTAATATTGTCGTTTAAAGTGAAAACAAGATACTCCAATGGAACTAAAATTGTATATTTTCCCCTGTTATGTCCCGGTTAATACGTAATTAAATGCTTGTATAAAACAAGTATATTTTAACAGTAACTCTTACGTGGAACCGCTTCTATCAAAAATGTTTTCACCTTTAGGGAAATAATCGCCAAATACAGCGTTGTTGTAGTTTAAACTTTTAAAAAAACAAAATCGGCTCTTTTCATTAATTTTCTTTCTTAAATTAAGCTAACATTTTTTACCGTTTGCTAAACTTATTTGCAGTTCAAAGTTGTCAAAATGGCGTAAGTTAAATACTAGCATCCATTCCTGCTTTTTCGAAAATGTATACCCAACGACTTAAATTACGCGAATTTCTTATTCTTAAATAAATATCAACATAAAATTGATAAAAACCCGATATTTTCGAGCTAATTTCTTAGCAAGCGAATAATGAACAATCAAATAATCACATTGCGCTTCATTTTATGAGGCCATTGCAAAGGGATTGATATGACAAAAATAAATTTTCTTTAATAGGTTAAATGAAATTTTTTTGTTTATTATAGCCCATCACTCTATTGCAATACCTTACATATTCTGTCTTTATCTTCTGTTACTATTCTAGAACCACCATTATTCCTCGAGTGTTGTCTTAAAACATTATATCATTTTGACAATTAGTTCTCGTTTTAACCTATTTTAAACCGCATCCACAGTTATAACTACCTACACTCTTAAAACAAAAGAGTGAAATCCACTCCAAAAGGAGAAGTGCATTTTCCAGTCTGGAGGAGTGAAATCCACTCAGACTGAGTTAAACTAGGAGTGTTTGTTTTAAGAGTGTAAGGTTTCACTTTCTAGTTAGAATGCATTCTGACCTTTACAAGTCCCATACGGATCCATATTCGACTAGAACAAAAGACTAGAACGCCATTTCCATTCTAGGTGATGGTCCGCACATGCAACGGCACCGAACTCCAGCCCCAGGAGTTCAACGGGGGCTGCCCCAGCTACGACGACCTGCCCCACTACAGCGGGGGCTGTCGCATCCACGGGGGCCACAAGGGTGACCAAGAGGACAGCCCCCCGCCCCAGCAGAACCCCCCGGAGACCATCCACAGGCGACTGCACTTCTGCCCGGATCTGCAGAGAGCCATGGAGTCCGTGCACTACATTGCAGACCACACCAGGAGATACGAAGACCAGATGAGTGTAAGTACCTATCACGCAAACTGATTGTGGGTTGGTTGGCTGACAAGTTGTCTTAAGCCATGATGGTTTGTGAGAACACAAAATCGGCCGGTGAGACGTGCGTCCGAATTGCCCGCTTTCTTATTGGACCTAGTTGTCAGGTGGCCGCAACGTCATAAGTAACGTTGATCTCGGCGTTTGTAACAAAAAGTTCTATAGTAGGGTAGAGACTGAACCTACCAACCGCATCATGGACCAACACGGACCCCAAATGCCCCTCTATATTGTCTCCGATGGCCGAGTGGTTTGGATCGCAGGCCATAACCCTAGCAGTCAGCGCGTTGTAACGGGTGAGGATTCAATTTTCGCATTTGCCCTAGGTGTACTTCCTTTCTCAGTATCAAAATTACACTTAAATCAGGCTGGCTTTGATTACAGCGCCCAAAAACATGCGAAATGGCTGATGTATTTACCAATTCGAAAGAATATTATCCCTCGCTCACTGCAGATGCGCTAGATGAGGACGAATCGCTAAACGCAAATTACAAAAAAAAAACAAGCGAAGATAAAACGCTGATATCGCGAAGCAGGGCGCGGATGACTTTTTTCAAACTCGGTATTTTTTTAATTCACTTGTTTCACGGTATGAAGAATCATTCCTTCTTTCACTCCTGTAGTACATTGGTGGTATGACACGGTAAGGTTCGCCCTCTAAATTGATTAATCAATCGAGACCTTATTTTTATTCGTGTGAAACTGTTTCCACTCAAGACGTGAAACATGTCCATAAAAAATATGCAATTGGCCGTATAACAAAAATAATAACAATAGTACAATATTTGCTACTCAAAGAAATTTTAAAATCGACCTTCCTTAAATAAACAACATTAAGCAGTACCCTCACTTACAAAGGGTGTATAAAATAATAATATTTTTATACCATACAGCCAAAAACATGCCAATACTGCTCCTTTTTAAAAAGACATAGCGAAAGAAATGAAAATGAATCTTTCGCTTTATGTTATTCCTTAATAGGCACAATAACGAAATGAAATCTCATTCGCACGTCAACATAGAATCTAAAAAAGAAATATATTTAGAAAAGGATTTAGTGGAATTACTAAGGTGCATTGCACGTCTTTTCACCATTTTTTCCCCCTGTCTGTCGTTCTTTCTTCCCCCTAAGGCGATTTAATTTTCCTTGGAAGTTTGCTCCAGCACGTCGCAGTTCGGTTCTAATAATTTCTTCCGGAACCCTTTGTTCGCTTTTTATTAAATTAGAACGTTGTTCTGTGCCCTTTCCCCCCTCGCATCCTTCATTTGGTTTCCTTGGGCTTAGAGAATATTAGAGACGCTTCTTTAGAGAACAATGAACAAGAAAAGAAAACTAAGAATGTTTTTTTAATCTTCGGGTATTTGTTCGGAAAACTGCGAAAGTGATAAGAATCTGTAAGAGAGATCCGGAAATCGAAGCTCGTTTCTCTTGAAAGACGAGTTTTAAAGTGCTCAGTTGAGACGTGTTTGACATTCTTGAATTTAAAAATTGGACAGCTATTTTAAATAACAAAACGCCAACTGCTTCCACCGATCATAAATCACTGAATGCCAAAAGATGAAGTCCATAAATGCCCCAATAGTATACCATTGGTAACCAATAATTAATGCTAACATTGTAAATGGTATTCCAATGGCAAATGTTCCAATGGAAACTAGTTATAGCTTTTTTGGTGCACATTTATTCAGCAGATATGCCTTTGAATATGCAGTCCCCATTAATGCTGTAATGATTGCTGCTCATCAATGTGCACTGTCACGTTGTTATTGTTTTATTATGATTTTTAACTCTAAAGACCTTTTTCAGACATTGTTTGTTTAAAGTGTAGAGTGTACTAAGAAGCCACAGTTAATTTTTTCAACCTCCAGTGAACTGTCCTACTACATGATTTTTTTCTTGATCTTTGTAATCTCTGCTTAGGTTCTTTTTGTTTTGTTCCTCTGCAATGGATGGATGTTTTCAACTAAATTCTAATATGTCCATCTCATATTCCTAAGTAACATGGGCTCTGGGCAAGGGCACCTTTCCTCTTACGTGACCAACCTCACGCGGAACCCCCAGAGATTAGTTCTCAAAGGTGCTTGGTACTCATTTTATCGACCCAATTAAGGGATAAAAGAATAAGTCCTCCTCGCAATTCACATTTATTCAGGTCAACATATTGACATTAGCGACTCCTTATAATTTTGTCGTTACTTTCTAGCAGATGATAGAGGCTTGGAAGTACATGAAGATGGTGTTGGACCACCTCTTTCTGTAGACCATCTAGGTGGCCTTTTTTGACTTTTGGCCTGCATGACCTTTTTTCCCTTGATGTTTGCTAATACTTGCTAAGTTCTGCTTGTTTTGTTCAGCTTCTTCTTCTGCTCTTTTGTTCAAAGGCTCACCAAATTTGGTGAGCCTTTGGTGAGGTTGCAATTGCAAGCTATGTTTCATAAGAGTTGTTGCACAAACAAGCTGCAACTGATAGTTTAACTAAAAGAGAACCACTTAAATTACAAAAAAAATCATAATTGCACTTTTTTCTTTTGTTAAAAGTGGGCAATTTTTAAGCACACAGAATAAGTGGGGTGGATTTTATTATTATTAGAAGTGAAGAATGCATGACCGTTTTCTTGAAAACTTGGGGAGATGCGTCACCCCACACTTCTACAACTGACATTAGATGGCTCCTTATATTTCTGTCGTTGCTTTCCAGCAGGTGAAAGAGGACTGGAAGTACGTGGCGATGGTGCTGGACCGCCTCTTCCTGTGGATCTTCTCGGTGGCCGTGCTGGTGGGCACGTGCGGAATCATTCTGCACGCCCCCACCCTCTACGACACGCGCGAGCCCATCGACATGATGATGTCCGAGGTCGCCATGGCCACATTCCACCACCACAGGGGACTCACGTGAACCAGTCCTCCCCTGCACACACACGCTGCTTCTAGAAGACGACATCCTGTGGGCCAAGAGACTGATTTTCAACTTCGAGATTTATTTCTTCTTTTTATAACATTAAAAACTAATTTTCGCAGTGTCTGCAGAATACGCAAAAAAAATACTTCATGCTGAAGAGGACACGTGAACTATGACGACCACCTTCCGCCACCACAGGGGACTCACGTGAACAGTCCTCCCAGCACACACACACGCTGCTTCTAGAAGATGACATCCTGTGGGCCAAGAGACTGATTTTCAAATGCAGGAAACGGCTTGGCTTGTTTATTTCGTATTGAATTTCGTGTTTTTTTTTTGTAAGAGTAAAAACTAATTTTCGCACTGTCTGCAGAATCCGCAGAAAAATTACACCATGCTGATGATGTCCGAAGTCGTAATGGCCGCATTCCACCACCTCCGTAAGCGATAACAGGTGAACCACAACAGTCCCCCCTGCATACACACAAGCTGCTTCTAGAAAATGACATCTTGTGGACCAGAGACTGGTTTTTAAATACAGGAACAGATTGGCTTGTATTCGTCTGTTATTGTATTTCGTATTGAGTTTCGTATATTCTTTTGTAATAGTAAAAGCTAAATTTTTGCAGTGTCGGCAGAATACGCAGAAAAGTTACATCCAAGTAAAATAAAATCATGCTGATGATGTCTGATGTCACCATGGCCACATTCCACCACCACAGGGGACTCACGTGAACAGTCCTCCCTACACAGACGCTGCTTCTAGAAGACGACATCCTGCGGGGCCAGAGACTGATTTTCAACAACAGGAAACAGCTTTTTTTTATTTCGTATTGAGTTTTGTTTCTACTTTTTGTATTAGTAAAAACTAATTTTCTCAGTGTCTACAGAATACGTAGAAAAGTTACATCATGATGAAGATGACCACGTGGACCATGACCATTTTTCGCAACTACAGGAGAGTCACGTGAACGTCTTTCTCTTAACCCTTTCAGTCCCAGTGATGCCATTTGGCATCATCACTTTCAATATTTTTTTCAAAATTTTTATGTCCCGTTATGACATCCAAACACACATCATTCGATTCCTTCACACTTTGTTCTTTCAGACAATATTTTACATTAATCTCAATAGAAGTCAGAACTACTATTTTTTTATTTAGAAAATAGTCAACAAGCGTTTCTCCTGATTTTTGATAAGTTCACTTCAGTTCCACATGTTTAAAACACAATTTAAACTATTTCGGTAAAATTATTACTAAATAATTTTTTTTAATAATATGGTCAGATGCCTTAAAATATATAACTCGAAGTGTTTTTAGGTAATATATATTTTTTTATTTTGTTGTTTTCCACAGTTAAACAATTTTGGCATTGTTTAAAAACCATTTAAAAAATTTTAATGATTTTTTTTTCTTATGGAATTCGTATATTTTGCCTAAAATAAGCTTATTTTGTGAATATCAGATGTTTCTGTAGTGTAGTAAATTTTTGGGACTGAAAGGGTTAATACACACCCTGCTTCTACAACATAACATGCTGTGGACCAAGGATTTAGTTTTCAAAATTTTAAATCAGGAAAAGCCTGTTGTTTATTTCGTATTGTGTTTCGTACGGTTTCTTTTTTTTTTTTTTTTTTTTGTAATATGTAGTAAAATCTATTTGTCGCAGTGTCTGCAGAATACGCAAAAGACAGTTACATCCAACTGAAATTACAGCATACTAATAAGGACACATAAAGAAGACCCGAACTTTTCGTTGTTATATATTATTCACGAAAAACTATTTTTTACGGACATTCAAAAGTTTAAGTTCGCTTTGCTTTGCAGTTAAAGTTTGAATTTTCCATCAATATGTTGATTTCTGAGGCCGTCTTTCCTTGGCCATCTTTCACTACCCCAAGGGACTCATATGAAACTTTCCACTCTCGCTTTAACAACTTCTATTGTCCTAGTGTTAAAAGACTATTATTTCTTATAGTGCTTCTTTAATACAGAGACTACTACTTCATTTTTTTCTTTTAAGTACGTACCGTGATTTTCTTTAGTAATACAAACGTCGCAGTGCCTTTTGGAACATTTAAATTCCGAAAAGCGCTTCACAAACTTCTTTCGTCCTGCTAGGATACAGCCTGAATTTGGATATTTATAAAAAAAATTGCAGTATCTAAAAATTAATACAGATGGCTTTGAGTTTGTTTAATGAATTGAATTTTAGTTGAGTTTGTACGAAATCTCCATACCATCATGATGACCTTATATCAGCAACATAAGGGATTCACAAGAAAAACATGAATCGCTCCCCCTACACAAAAGGCACAATATTATATTGCCTTATGCCAGAAACATAAGGGATTCACAAAAATAACATGAAGCGCTCTTCTACACTTGCACACCTTCTGACATTCAGAGGGCTAAAACTTTGACGGTGACTGTTTCGTTGCAAAGCTCTTCCGAACGACAGCGTTTTTCGTAGTTCACGTCCATCATTTTTTAAATCAATCGAAATAATAAATTGCCGAAACTAGTCCTCATATTTTGCAGAAAACTGAACTCAGATGAATAACATTGATAGAAATTTCGTCACCTGAAATAACCCAATTCCCATAGTTAAAATGAAACTTTGCGAGGACTACTACATCAAACTACATTTTAATCAAATACTTTTGCTTAAAAACAAAGCTTAAAATAATGATAAACAAAAGTAGCCGAAATATTTATTCGTAAATTGAACTTCTTGTAAATATACTATCTAAACATTATTTTTTTTTAAATCCTAAAAGAGCCTCAATGGTTCAGAAACTCAAATTTGAAACTTGACATTTCACGGAATAATCCTATTCAAACTCTCAAACTCCAGACAAACAGCAGTAAAAACCCAAGAAAGATTCTAGTATTAGAATCAAAACTTCAATTCGAAAATCAAATTCAATCACGTCCCTGTAATCGAAAAATCCAAAGATTAGCATATAAGTGTCGTCTTCTCGGGCACTTCAAAGTTTTGTTCAATAGCAGAAATAAATTTCCTTACATCTTCTAAGAATCTGTTCCCTAAACTGGGTCCCAATCCATGAAAAATGCAGCAGAATCCTATAAGCGATAGCGGCTTATTATCGCCAAACCAATCTATTCAATATCGCCAAAGGGCAGGCGCGTAAGGATTAACATGAATAATTCAGAGGGTGGGGTACACAAACAAACTTTAACAGATCCTTGAGCAACATTCTTTTTTTGCCAGATCCGTCCAATGGACCTCTGATCTTTGCTACATATCCGGGGCAAAGACTTAGATAAGAATAGACTACGCATTGGGCAAACCTAATATTTGACCAACGTTACTCCCCAAATCACGTGGGTTTGACGGGTATGACTTGAAGAACCTTCCAGAGCATAGAGAATTTGCATAATTTTAAACAATGCATGCGTTTTTAAATATTCTATAATAGATATCATTTTGTTTTAGCAAAACAAACTAGTTTAGAACATATACAAATACGAATCTGCAACTGAATTTTTTTTTTAAGAACAAATTTTTTCGAATCATTTTTGTCTTTGTGCAAGTAGCAGCGACAAGACGCCAAGAGTATCAACCCTTTACTCCAATTCAACTATTCACCTTGGTCCCCACCTAACATTCTATTTTAATTTAGGATAGTTGGTCTACTTCATTTATATGTCATTTTTCAGGAGGAATATCAGAAAATTACTTTCTCTTGCTCTGAATTTCCTCTGTTTGTAATCTATGCCAACTGGTATTCTACATAGCTAAAGGAAGACAAGCAAAAACGAAAGGGTTCATTTTTATTAATTTATAACAATTTTAAACTTTTAGAATTCCACTTCTTCTTCTTTTTTTTAAATATTCACTATATACTAATTTATTAATATAAAGTTCGTTATCTTAGTTACTTATGCTAGTATATAATTATAATGTCTATATAATACAAATGGCTAATATACAAACCAATTTTCGAGAGAAAAAAAAATGACTATGTTTTTGGGGTACTACTTAATTTTGGTACTTCTGCAAACACTGCGCACAACCAAATTAATTGAAGCACAACACGACTTGAACTAAGATTCGAAATATGCTACTGCATTTTCTAGTATTCATTCTAAACAAAACATGATTACCATGTATACCATGTCATTGAAGCCATTTCTATTGCTCTGTGAGATACGGTGTTTTTTAAACTTAATCCAGCTGATGTCTGCGACGCTTCTTTTGTAGATAAGTCAGTGTTCTTTTTGAATTATAAATGTTGTAATACTTGATGTTATAAATATATTGTACTGTTACAAGAATATGTATGAATACCTTTTTCAAATTGTCTCCAACGACAAATTGACTGATTACTGGAACATCCAACCTTCTTGCGGTGTTACTGCGCCATGGAACTTTTAATGTATTTAATTCAGGTGATGATGATGATTTCTGATACTGAAACAACAAATAGAGAACATAAATCCATCAGTAGAATTTCGATCTTTTCATAAAACAAATTCCAAAATTTGAAATCTAAATTGGTTTCGAAACCCAATGCCCGCTAAGTTGGTAGCTGAAGCGTTGGTCAAAGTATTCTGATGCACTTCTCGTAGACATGTCTAAATGATACCACGCGCACCATTTTTGTGAAGTAATGCCTTTTAGAAGGATTCTAAATATTCCATTCCGAGACGTAGAGAACACATGAAGAGTCACAGCACGGCCCGTCATTTAAAAAAAAAAAACACTTTTCTCGTTTAAAAATATATCGATTCAGTATCAATAAATAATCGTCATCATCTGCTTCTACCGAATCGTTTGCAATGCAATTTTTGAAGAAATGTTTTTAAACAAGAACAATTTCATAAAAGCAAACGTGACTTTCAAGCCTAAGCGCGCGATGTTAAAATATAGTTCCTATGTTAAAACATTGACTTATCAGTAAATGTATACTATGAATTTGTTTTTGAATGCAATGCTTAAAATTGTGAATGAGTTTTTTTAATTGTTTTACATAAAAACTCCAAAATAATGAACTGGTTCAAATGATTGTAAAATACTGCAACTGATTGAAGAATATGACATAATGTAATTACAAAGTATATCAGGTAAAGACAAACATAAAATTCTTTTTTATTTTTTTATTATTTTCCTCTGTGCATTAATATTACTAATGTAATTTATTCATCGTATATTTAATACAAAATTGTCCCAACTAAGAATTTACTTTACTTTATTTTAAGAAGTTTCAAAAACTATAGTGTTAAAATGAATGATACAAGTGACAATTAATACGTTCCTTTTTATCTTATATAATCATGATCCGATACAAAGAAAAAACTTTGATCGAGCTGCTTCAGATATGTATAGCTACATCTCACGACAAGTAAAGGCGAGCTTCGTGATTTTGTAAAAAATCATTGTTTAGAATTACAAAATATCAAAATTCGAATACGAACATATATCAAGTAAATATCATAATTACTTATTATAATCAGATATTTCTATTCTTCATTATTTTTACTTACCATTCTCATACTATGATTATTGTATTTTTTCTTAGATATTTTTTATACTTCTTTATAGATACTTTTTTCTAATTAAATTTATTGATTTTTGATTATATAATTATTTTATTGGTTCATAATGCAGTTGTAAAAGCATTATATTAACTTTTCCTGTGTCTCCTTAAACAAAGTAAAGTTGTAATTCATATAAATTTTGCAATAATTTTGTTTAAAATAAATCTACGAAATTAGTCAAACTTTGAACTAAAAAAACGCACAACTCTTTTCGAAACGTGAAATTGTATTTTATCAGACTAAAAGATTCTCGAATCCATTTAACTAACTTTAAAAAATAACAACAAAACTATCAACAAATAAGTGAACTTAATCTTTTTAACATCGTTTCTTAAATTTTTAAAAATAATTAATACAAAACAAGACATTCGAAAAGAAAACTATTGTATCTAAAATCATTTAACAGTATATGGGGAAAATATAAATACTCATACAAAATAAAAAGATCAAACCCAAAACGTCAAGGGTTTTTTTTTTTGTGAGAGGACAAAAAAAAGTCAAACATGAGGTACTTTTAAAGTCTTTTTGTGATTAGGTTACTCGGTGTTTAGAAAATATATATTTGCCACGTGTCAAGCGTTAAAGCAGCAGAAGAGTGACAACTTCTTCAAAAGAACTCCTCAATAGACATAAAAAATCCGTCATGTGCTGTGACTTTCGAACAATTGATTCTCGGCGCCATATTCGGAATTCGAAATGGTCCGCGTGAAAAATAGAATTCTACGAGAAGTGTTTCTAGAACTTTGGCTGACATCATATACAATACAACTCAACTCAACTCTCCGTCCCTCTTGCTGCTGCTTCTAAGCCTTAAAAACTCTAGAGATTAAAATACTAGAGTGAATCGTAATTTTTAAGTAAATTATCTTTAGTTGAAAACAGGGACTTGCCAACACATTAAGACATCTCAGATTTCTGCCCCTCAAACTACATATTTTGTTCCTCAACTATTTGTAATTTTTGTAAAAGTATTCGATATTCTTTTGCTTTTGTAAAAGTATTCAATATTCTTTCGTTTCCGTAAAAGTATTCGATATTCTTTTGCTTTTGTAAAAGTATTCAATATTCTTTCGTTTCCGTAAAAGTATTCGATATTCTTTTGTTTTCGCAAAAGTATTCGATATTCTTTTGCTTTCGTAAAATTATTTTAAATTATGTTATTTTTATAAAACTTTTCTAAATTGTTTTAATTTTGTAAAAACTGTTCTAAATTCTTTTATTTTTGTAAAACTAATCTAATTTTCGTTAATTTTGTAAAACTAGTTTAATTTGGTAAAGATTGTTTATTTTTAATGTCGATAAACGAATTTCATTTGTTATTCCTGCAATTAGTAAATTCTAAATTATTATCAATTCTTAATTTATTATTGTCAATCGTTAATGGAATTTTTCTCTCAACTATTAATACAAAATCAAATTTTAATCAATTTTATTAATTTTGAAAATTAAATTATGTGTTATTGAATTGTTCAACTTTGATCATCAATACTATCACATTCCCCCTTCCAAATCGAAGTTTCGTTTCTGTCTTCCTTCCCCTTTTCCTAAACGTTGGAACGTCCCTGGCTGTAATGATTATAGTGCCAAATTGAATTTTTGAAAACGGCGCGTTAGGTTTTAATGTTATTACTGACTTGTATAAGAAAAAGTGTAAAATCAGGTATTTTTTTATAATAACGAAGTAGGGATCAAAGTTTTTAGATGCGTAAGCATTATGGTGTGTTGCTCTTTATTACATACCATTACGGTTCAATTGATGTTGTCAATACACATGCTTCGTATAATGTATAAAATAGTCTCAACTTTTTTTTTATATTCAGAACTTTTATTTGTAGAAACTTTTTTATTTCTTATGTTTGATGTTTCTGATACTTAAAAATATTTATATAGTGTTATTTATTTAAACTGCATCTCCTTGGTGCGTAGAAAAGCTTTCAGGATTGTGTAATTTTACGACCAATTATTTTTGCGAATGTATGTGTAATTTTCTTAATCTTATATAAATAAGGCATAAAAGAATTAATTTTTCAATTGGGACCATTATTAAGATTTTAAAAAATGGAAAATACGTTATTTTCCAATGGTAAATAATGTAAGTCAAACCTACGTAATAAGCTACTTTTCATTTCTTTTAATCAAAATCAGTGTTTGAACATAAATAGTTAAAGAATTTTGCGGTCATCATATTTCTGATAACTTTTAAATAATACTGGGTAGAAATTATTAAATAGCCATAAAAAAAAGCCTAATACAAAAAAACTAAAAGAGCAACAAATAAAATTGCCATGTTATTTGGGAATATATAAGACATTGTAATTCAAAATAATAACGAAAACCATAGTAAAATTACATACCTGAAAGTTCATTTTTTAACTCTGAATACTGATTAATATTTTCCATTGCCGTGTTTGTTTGCAAATAAACTAGTTTTTTTTAAACATTAACATTGTGTGTGAATTATTGTCTTATAATTAAAGAAATGACTATTTTAAATAACCACATTAAGGTCTGAGGATGCGCTTCCCTTAATATTCCCATTTTGATGATCAGAATCTATTATGAGCTGAACTTGCATTGTAAGGATAGATGTTTAGTGTAAATTTACTCAATAAAAATGGTGGTAACACGTGCGTTCTCCCGTTTTATGGGGTAATGTTACAGCGTAAAATAGAGTAAGTGTTGAGGTAGCTTAAAAATACAGACGAAACATGTCCACTTTAAAACGCTACTTTTTCATATCAACAAAATTGCAGAGACCCAACTAGAAGTCAAGTTACTAAAAGTTGTTGCAGAAACACGAAATGAAGAAAATTTCTATTTATGTTTACATCTTGGAAAAGATTTATTTTTAACTTCAACGTAAATCACAAAAATATCACAGATAAGTTAACACATAGTGCAGTCAAGCTGCACAGGACGACACAATCATTCAAAACATAATTAGGCCGGCGAAAAAAGCAAGAGAAAGAACACCCAGTGATGCCAATATTTATATGTGCATCACGGGATGTTTAAGTTACAGTTAACAACCTTAAATTTGCATAATGAGACAACAATTCCTGAAAATATTTCTTGACCAAACAAATATTAGTATTAGTTTAATATATATTATTTAATATTAAAATAAGTTAAATAATCACTTAAAGAATTTATTAGGAAAAAATTTTAGTCAAAATCAAACGAGTCTGTTTTAAAATGAAGTGAACAGACTTTTCATTAGGGATGTAAACAAACATCACGTTTTTGACTAGTCACTGCATTAGTGGCAAAACTTTAAAGATGCAGGAATAAAGTAAGTAGAAACTTACCAAATTAGTTAATATTCCTAACATTGGCCCGCCTTTTGCCAATAATGAATTTTAATAACCTAAAAAAAATTCTGACAAAGACTAACACTATGATATTAGTCAATAAAAAATTCAAGAAAATTTGTTATCTCATTATTATTAGAACTCTAAATACATCACACTTTTAAAGATTATTAGAACAAATTTTCCATTAAGGGAAAAGAACATACGAGCTCTGGAGTAGAAAAACACTTTTAAAGTTCAATATCTAGAAACAAACTAATAAAAAATTCAATTTTGAAGTCCTTGCACAAACACCATGCAGTCCACACTCTGGCAAATTACAATTTCACCCTCTCCGAGGCGGTGTTAAGGGCTGCTCGTGTAGGCAGATGTCAGCACAAGAGAACACAATGAAAATGTTCCAATATTCAATGAAAAAATCCACTCCAGCTCGTTGAAGTAAATAACATAGAAAGAAGAAAAACACTCAATTAGTAAATGTTACAAATCAGCAAACATTTATATCACAAAAATCTTATCAGTTAAGCTTTTTAATCCAACTTTAGGTAATGGTTTAGTAAATAAATCAGCTAGATTTCTCTTAGTGTTTATATATTTAAGATTAAATAAATTTTCATTGACATGGTTCCTAATAAAATGATACCTAATGTCTATATGCTTGGTACGACTGTTCTCTATGGGGGACTTTGAAAAATCAATGGCTGCTTGGTTATCACAGTAAAGATTGCTTATAAAATTTACATTTAAGATTTTGCATTCAAACAATTCTTTAATAATGTTTAGAATCCAAGTAAGCTCTTTAACTGATTCAGTAAGTGACACATACTCAGCTTCGAGAGTTGACAAGCTTACACATTTTTGCTTGAATGTGCGCCAAATAATAGGCGAGCTATCTATAAATAAAATGGTACCACCCATAGAGATACGGTCATCCCTATTTGATGCAAAATCAGCATCACTATAGCAGTTGATTTCATTTTTGGAAACTTGTGAAATATTTAATTTATAATCTTTCGTGAAATAAACATAACCTAAAAGTTTAAGAAGAACGTTCCAATGTGCTAGTCCAGGATTCGATTGAAACTGCGACAATATATTTATAGCATAACTTATATCTGGGCGTGTTCTGCTGGCCAGAAAAGACAGACACCCCAATAAGTTTCTATATGGTAATTTAGACATTATGGAATCGTCTTCTTGTGAATTTGGACATTGTGATCTAGATAAAACAGTTCCAACAGCAATTGGCAAAGAAGAAATGGGAGGTTTATATTTTTCATAGGATTGATAAATTTTACTTATATAAGAATGTTGATGTATATACATATTATTTTCAATTTGTTCAAACTCAACACCCAAAAGTTTACGGGTTTCTCCCAGTACTTTAAGGTCAAAATGGGATTCGAGTTTTGAAATGACATTTTTAATAATTTCGTTGCTTTTAGAAATAATAACAATATCATCAACGTAAAGAAGCAAAATCACATTATCATTTAAAATATAAACACAATTAGTCCATTGCAACTTATAAAAATTAAGTTCAATCAGCACATGATGGATTTCTAAGTACCACTCTCTACCAGATTGGTGCAGGCCATATATGGCACGATTTAATTTACACACATGATCTGGTTTAGTTGGATCAACAAAACCCTGAGGTTGTGACATGTAAAGCGTTTCATTTAGGTTTGCATAAAGATAAGCACATTTAATATCCAATTGAATATGTGACCACTTTAATTTACAAACAAAAATAGCAAAAAACATTCTTATAAGTGAAAAGTTTACTACTGGGCTAAACACGTCGTCATAATGCACGCCTTGGATCTGGAGATAACCTTGGGCTACAAGTCGGGCTTTATATCGGGCGATGTTACCTTCACTATCATATTTTATGTTATATACCCATTTGTTACCAATGACCTTTGTATTGGCCGGTTTTGAAACCAGTTCCCAAACTTGGCGTTTTAGCATAACCTCAATCTCCTCGGTCATGGCTTGGTGCCAAAGATCCGACTCTGAATATTTCATGGCCGATTTAAAATTTATAGGCACAAAATGGTCTAGTCATGTGCTGACTGAACTGACCAGCTGATCACTTAATTTACCAGAAAAACAATTTTTACCATTAAAATCAAACAATTCCCTATTATATGTAACATTATTAGTTTTACAAAACTCTTCAACATCTTTGTGAGACCTTAACCTGTCTTTATACCCATCGACTCTATAGTAGATATCAGTTCTACTCCCGTCTCGTCTAGGTACAGCTTCTCTTGACCATGAAAGATCTTGAACAGATCTAAAAGGTACATGGTTACTCGGTCCTGGAGCAGGACTACTAGAACGTGACGGTTCTTCAATCTCAGAATCGGATGAGGTATCCGAATCGGATTCAATTTGATGAGGTACCTTAAAATTACGGGGAGGGTCCAGGACGCTTTCACTGCTCGCTCCACTGCTTAAAGAAACACTATTAAACGTGACGTTAATAGATTCGACGATTCGTCGTTCATCAGGAAGCCAAATTCTGTAGCCTCGCGTCTTTTGGGCGTACCCTACCATTATTCCGTTTTTAGCCCTCATATCAAGTTTTCGTCGATGTTGTTTTGGGATACCCAAGTACACAGGAGTTCCAAAAGGTCTAAGATGTTTTACAGATGGTTGATGCCCACCATAAAGTTCAAAAGGGGTAGTTGTTTGATTAACATGGCATACTCGGTTCCAAACGTATGTGAAGCAGAACAAAGCTTCAACCCAAAATTGGTTACCCAAATCGCTGTCCTTCAACATAGCTTTAATAGCATCTGTGGCCGTATAATTAAAACGCTCCGAAACGCCGTTTTGTTCAGGGGTATACGTGTTAGTTCTTTCAACTTTGATACCCTGATCTTCAAGGTAGTCTTCAAATTCATTCGAACAAAATTCCATTCCATTATCCGTTCTAATAGCTATGACTTTACTGTTAAGGAACCTCTCTGCTCTCTTTTGGAAACTTAAGAAACATGAGAAAGCTTCTCGTTTCTCTTTAAGAGGATAGACGGTTACTTTTCGAGAATAATCATCAGTAATGGTTAAAAAATAGCGATAGCCGCCAATAGCTACATGAGGCATAGGTCCACAAATATCCATATGCAATAGCATTAGGGGTTTAGTGGAACGGATTTTGTTCAGAGATTTAAAAGATTTACGTTTCGTTTTGGCAAGTTTACATGGCTCACAGTTTAAGTCTTGATTTTTGACAGCGGGTAAACCTTTGACAGCATTATTTTTAAAAGTTTCTACTATCGATTTAGTATTAATGTGACAAAAATTACGATGCCAGACCTTTAAATCGTTTGCATTTGAGGTTGAGTTAAGATCAGTCTGCCTCACATTCGTGGGAACCTTTTTAGTTACATTACTAGTTACACTTTGAGATACATTATTTGCTGATATATTTTTAAAATACTTAGGTTTTACATAGAATAAATTATTACGTTTAAAAGCATAGAACAACTCTCTTCCTTCCTTATTATATACATAAATTTTTCCCTTTTCACCCTTAAAAGAACCACCAGCATTATCTATGACAGGAGCAGAAATTAAATTTTGCTTTAAACGTGACGAGTATAAAACGTTTGTAAGATTTACAATTTCTGACTCACCCTTTTTATTGAACTCCAGCTTTACAGTCCCTCTTCCTTCGACTGGACAAGTGACACCAGCAATCGCAACGTTCAGTGATGTTCCGTCGAGCTCCTGGTAGTTGTCGAGGAGAGTCTTGTTACAGCAGAAGTGGGAGCTTGCTGCAGTGTCGAAAATCCATGTCGAGGTGTCGGTCTGCTGTTCGCTGAACAGGGCTTGTACGACGAAGCTGGTTTCGGGGTGGAGTCTGTTCTTCTGTCTTGATGATGTGGCTGGTCTTCTTGTGGGCGTTGTAGATCTTCGTGTCGGCGTGGCTGGTCTTCGTTTCGGTGTAGTAGATCTTCTTGACGGGATGGGACGATTTCGGTTTCTTGAACTTCGGCCCTTAGGCGGATAGCAATCATCTTCTGACTCGAAGTTGACAGCTCGGTACTCTGAAGGATTGGCATACTTCTGGTCTCCAACAGCTTTGGATGGCTTTATGAAAGCAGGACCCCCAGTATGGTAGGCGGAAAAATCCTGATCTTTCTTACACTGCCTGAGCCGGGATTCCTCGGATAATAGTTCCTTCAGGATCTTGGGAAAGTTAAAGTCGTCATCCTTCCATCTGTAGATAGACTGGACTACGGCATTGAAATCTGGAGGTAGAAATCTTATCAATTGAAAGGATTGATACCACTCTGGAATGGGCTTGGAAATTCTTTTTAGTTCCTCGGCTATTGTTTGAAGTCGGGCTGCATACAAGCCGATGTCTTCATCCGGATCAATTCTGCAAGTGAAGAAGTCATCCGTTAGGCCAATAGCACGTGCCCGGGATTCGGGTCTGAAGTGATTTTCCAAATTTTCCCACGCCTGAGCAGGGTCTTCGGTACCAGTTACAAGTGACCGATACTGTCGTGGCAAATGCAAATATATGGTACTGTAAGCCCGTTCCTTTCTAATTTTATAATCTTTGATTTCTTTAACGTTGTCACGTAGTTCACGTTGTTGTTCGGGTGTTGGTTTTTCTATTGATACTAAACTAGGGCATTTTTCGTTACCGTTTGTGATATGCCAACTGTTTTTCTCCATCAATAACACCTTCATGTCCTCCTTCCAAATGCCATAATTCGTACCAGTTAGAATTTCTACACTATTTTCCATGTTGGAAGATTTGAAGACAAACACCGAAATAAGATTCACTAAATTTTAAAATTTAAGGATGGCCCGCCGTCGCTACACACCTTCGGTTCACAAAAATTCATGAAATAATAATTTTCAACGAAGCAAACAAATTTCTTCACCTTTCATATTCCTCTGACACAAACACATATAACTCGGTCTTCCAGTTATGGCCGTGCTGGCCCATAACCAAATGTTGAGGTAGCTTAAAAATACAGACGAAACATGTCCACTTTAAAACGCTACTTTTTCATATCAACAAAATTGCAGAGACCCAACTAGAAGTCAAGTTACTAAAAGTTGTTGCAGAAACACGAAATGAAGAAAATTTCTATTTATGTTTACATCTTGGAAAAGATTTATTTTTAACTTCAACGTAAATCACAAAAATATCACAGATAAGTTAACACATAGTGCAGTCAAGCTGCACAGGACGACACAATCATTCAAAACATAATTAGGCCGGCGAAAAAAGCAAGAGAAAGAACACCCAGTGATGCCAATATTTATATGTGCATCACGGGATGTTTAAGTTACAGTTAACAACCTTAAATTTGCATAATGAGACAACAATTCCTGAAAATATTTCTTGACCAAACAAATATTAGTATTAGTTTAATATATATTATTTAATATTAAAATAAGTTAAATAATCACTTAAAGAATTTATTAGGAAAAAATTTTAGTCAAAATCAAACGAGTCTGTTTTAAAATGAAGTGAACAGACTTTTCATTAGGGATGTAAACAAACATCACGTTTTTGACTAGTCACTGCATTAGTGGCAAAACTTTAAAGATGCAGGAATAAAGTAAGTAGAAACTTACCAAATTAGTTAATATTCCTAACAGTAAGCATATGAGCTGAACTCGCATTGTAAGGTGTTTAGTGTACTTTTACTCTATAAAAATGGTGCTAGTACGTGCTTTCTCCAGTTTTATGGGGTAATGTTACAGCGTAAAATGAAGTCAAGTCACACCAAAGCTGAGTAAGTTTACATAAAAAAATTGAGTAAGGTTACACTAATAAACTGTGTAAGATTACAGCGAAAAACGAAGTAAGATTGTACCCCCCAAAGCGGAGAACGGGACACAAACATTGCTCCCAAATTTAAGATAGAATAAAACCCTGCTTTTATTATATTATAAAATTATACATACCAGTGCGAACTAATCCATAAAAAAAAGTATAAACCTGGTGGCACCATACACTGTCTCGTGCTTCGCGGAGTAGCTTTACCAAACAAATTTGTAGGAAACTTCCAGCTTACTTCTAAAGCGCGTCCGCGATAAGAATTAGACAACTTGCTTTCCTTTTAAATTCCACAAAATATTACTTACATGAATGATCTTTGCATCAAATTGACTAACAAACATTTTTATTTACTTTTGATACTTTAAATCGACGCGAATATACACCTTTAAGTTGTATTTTGCGAAGATTTCTTGTAGCCGTCACCATGACAATTTGTACAGTAGCTTCCGGTTCTGATTTAAGAAGACGATGATATAACCTATGGAATTGGGTCAAGTTTTTGGGCTCCTTTTTCTCGTAGGAATATTTACATTTCATAATTAAGCAGAAATGTTCTATCCTTCTTGTTTGTCGGACGCTAGGCGCATTGTCCTTTTTGGGTACGGAATAAATATTATGGTTCCTCATATACTAGCTCACTTCTTTCGAGTTATATATCTTATCAGAACAAAAGATCTTCTTTCCGATAATGTTCGAAGATGAAGGGTATTAGTACTATCTTTATACATTGTTGCAAGTAAATTTTACCATTCACAGTTCCCTCAAAAACACGGTTTGTACACAATCCCATCCTCATCCATGGCGTGCCCCATCATCATTTTCCTGGCAAATTTCTCTTTAAGCTTATTTCTATATTCTACGGGAACAGTATCAAATGAAGCAGAATAGTAGTACTTACTACCACCAGCAACATTGGGATCATACGTGAAATAATACTCGTCATCAATGACGAGTTTCAGTCCTGATCCAGATGGAATCAATTTCCGATAAATGTTTAAACAGTTCTTCTTTATTCGTTGTTTTTATCTTTTATGAATATCGGAACCGTTTTTTTCTTGAAAGCTTTTAAATTCAAATCTTCTTTTATGATTTTATGCATATAAGCTTTAGATATCTTCAATTTCCAGACGATTTGGCTCACTGAAATATCAGGTTTCTTTTTCACGACTTTTTTAGCCTTCGTTACAAAAGTGAGGTTCTTTTCCGGATATTCTTTTACGAAATTTCAAGAAATTTTGACGTTTCCTAGTTCATCGTACTGTATTAAAAGTCGATATATAGCTGTTTTTGAAATTTTTCGCCTTTTAAAATGTTTAAAGTCTATATTCTGGAATCTTCTGCCATCAAAATTACAGAATTGTACAATTTATTTTCGAATAGCATTCGATAAAGGAGCTGAGGCATATATAGCAAATATTGCAGCAGCAACAATCTAAATCATACCTTATTTTAAAGTGTAAGAGTTGTACTTTCAGCTGGTAGTGTAAAAATTTGCATGTTATGAATTTCTTGCAACATCTTAGTCAATCGAATTGTCTCATTCTTATCGCGGACGCGCTTTATTTTCTAGTGGAAATTACAACCATAAATTTGTTGTGACGTTATTCCGAAAAGCTGGAGGCAGCACGTATTGCCACCAATTTATATAGTTCATTAGTTATTTTAAGTAGCCTATATTGTTACCTGGGTATTTGTGAACTGGCAAAGGAACAGTTTTCTAATTTTTATGAATTTCTTATACAAAAAAAATGTAATCTACTTTTTTCACTGAGGATTTTTACCAGTTTTATGAAGTAATGTCACACCCAAATTTTTACAATAAAAAGATCTCAAAAAAGTTTCCGCATGCGGAATAGCCAGGACCTGTAAGTGTCAATAAGAAAAATCTGTTCAATATTTTCTTCCACGAAGAAAATAGCCTTATTTTAAATTTAAAATAGCTTACTAAACAAACTTCGATTCAATAAATTTATGAATAAAGTGCTATAATAGGGGAACTAAGGTCTCATTTATAAACTTCTAGAAGGCTATTTAAATGAGGCCATATAAAAGCTTTTGTTTGATTATTGAAAAACTTACGGAGTAGACCAACGCAGTTTAAGGAACAATAGTTTCGATATTGCATTTCCGGCCAACATAAGCAAGCATTCATTATGCTTGGAATGTTGCTTTGTTTAACGAATTTCGATATATTTCAAGCGCAGCTCGACAAAATGTTAATGAGGGACGACGGGATTTGTGCAAAAACGCATTTCAAACCAAATAATATCAGAAGAGTAAGTTGAAGCTGTTATAGTAGGCAGTAGGATGGCTTTTTATTTAAAAAAGTTTCTGCAAAGTTTTCGGCATTTCAGAATTGATAATCAACATGAAAATGTATGTCTAGAATTGAACTTTCATTTCTACTATATACAGGGGAGATATAAAGCTTTACAAATTGGTTAGATGAAGTTTTATTTATTTAAATTGCAGCATATATTCTGCAGTATAAGATATTTTCACCCACCGTGGGAGAATATTCCATTAGAAATACCCTAGAACAATGCGTCGAATATTTTTACTTTTAGTTACCTAATATGAAACATAAGTTAAAAAAAAGTATCGCGAAAGGGTCGAAAATACGAATTGAAAATTTTGTTAGTCCGTATGCCTGTCCATAACAACTCTACAGCTAACTAAAGAGCATCGTACTTCAAATTTGGGTTCACCAGACAAACGTCATAATAAAATGTTCGAGAAAATTAAGAGGACTCCCTTGGTAATTTCACATCTTGAAATCATAATGTTATTCCTATGGAAAACATTCGCAAGTCAATTACCTCCACAATTTTAATAAAAGGTTACTAGTGTTTTGTATTTTGTATCATTGTAAAGAACGAAAGGAGTAGATTTCATAAAATTAATTGGTTTTGTGAAAATCACACACATATTTAGTGTTTTTAATATTTTTTGAAGTCACATGCGTACTCCATTTTTTACTAACTACAAAAATTATTAAAAATACTAAATATGTGATTTTCACAAAACAAATTAATTTTATGACATCTTCTCCTTTCGTTCTTTACAAAAAAAACGAAAAAACTAGTAACCTTTTAATAAAATTGTGGCGGTAATTGATTTGCGAATATTCTCCATAGGAATAACATTACGATTTTCAAGATGTGAAATTTCCAAGGGAGAGTCCTCTTAAGGGTGCGCAAACAAGGTAGGTTTAGAGCAGCGACGCTCGCACCGTTTCCTGGAAAACCACACGAGAGAAGAAAAAACGGAAGAAAGTGCATTTGAAGCTTGCGTTGCAATCGAAATTACTATAAATTGGTCATAAGTAGTCATTCAAGTGCGGCTGATATCGGAGCATTTTAAAACAACCCAAATCGACCCACTCTTTAACGACCATCAGGCAGAAGTTGCATCTTCTGACGGGACACGTCAAATCATCACACAACTCTAAAAAGTTCTTCCATTCCGTGATGGATCACCCTTATGCTGATGCCATCCTTCCTGTAGAAATTGATAAAAGCAGGGGGAGGTGTGGAGTTGAGGGGATCTCGTCTGCGATGTCTGGAGTGGCACCATCCCTATTGATCGCTACACCCCACTCCCGGACAAAGTAACTTGATGATAAGGACTACAACGTGTTGTTGTTTAGCATGCTAAATATATGAATTAGTTTCGATGCATTAAAATGAATTTTCATTCAGTTGTATGTCTTATGCGTTCGTTTTATATAGATCTACGAAATAGTGTTTACGTATATGGTTTATGGTGTGTTTAGTTTGCTTATTGATTTTCTGGAGAGAGAAAAAATAAATGAAGATTTAAACTAGAGGATCCCTGAAACCAGCAACAACTAGAGGAGAGTGTTGTACCTTGGGACGCTTGTACCTTGGGACACTGACAATTTCTTAGAATCTATTGGCAATATGCATACATTGTTTATTTCTAATAGTAGCCTTAACCAACAGACATCATCAAAATAAAATTTAACACTAGCATCATTGAATTGATGAATTGGTGACAAAAAATAATAATATTTCAGTACCCCAAAGTAAATATTTTTCTCATTCTAATATAATTTTTTACCTTTGTACTTTTGCAAAAAGTCAACAACATTTTCTTTTCTTCATAAAAGAGAAGATTTTAAAATATTTTGGTTATGAGAAAATAATGATAATGCATTTAGATTGGCCACCATCTTACTTTTATTTAAACCATGTAGTGTGTTGTACCTTGGGACAGTAAAGCATATTGTATCATCATATAATGTTAAATAATTTGGACTTGCAATTTTGCTGTATAATTTAAATTATTCTTGAATTATGAAGTTTTATTTGTGTATTTCTTTGAAAAAACAATAAAGTTTGTTTCCTGACCCAAATTAGTTCAAATGTATGACTCTTGACTGAATTATAAAGTATGTCCCAAGGTACAACATAATATTGTACCTTGGGACAGTTTATCCTATCTACTTTAAATGAGTGGCAATTTTTTAATTTCAAGCTGCCAGAATTTTTAAAAAACATATTATAGAGGAATATATTGGTGTGTTGAAACGCTGCTTTTAAATTTTTATTTTGGCTATAATTATCGAAGAAAAAAATTGAAATGTAAAAATTGTCCCAAGGTACAACACTCTCCCCTATATGTTTTTTTTTTTTTTTAAATAATGAATTCGTTTATCTTTGTCTTCTCGTTGTTATCGACTCGGAGATGAGGAACCACTATCCTCAAGGAAATCAATTGCTGATCGAGACTAGCTCTAAACATTCTACAATTTCATTAATATCGGGAAAAAATATGTACCCATGAATAATTACGATTCGCTTGCATTTTAAACTAAAATTCAAATCTTTGAAAAGGTACTAAATAATTAGTGATTGGCATTTATGTGTTCACCCAATTTCTGATGCAACACAAAATAAAACTAATCAGAAATATGGTTCTGTGGCATAAAATTTTAATAAAAAAGTCTAAATAAAAATCTTAATAAAACTTTTAATTTATATATAGATATCTTTAATAATCATGAAATGATGAATCAATGAAAGCATTTACTTAGCAAACGAACAAAAGGGATTAATTGATTCCCTTCTTGATTTTTATTACAATATAGTATCAATAATAAACAAAACACCTCACTAAATTAATTTAAATCATAAAGCAACTCCACAAAATCAAAAAATGTCATTCGAAACAAAAATTAATTATTTTCATTTCTACGTTCCGTTCAAAAGATGTTTGTAATTCGTTTAGTTAGCAGTTTTTTAAACGAGACGCCTCTTAGATGTTCATGTACAAAAGTTATTCGTATTAGGTGTGAAAGCTAATACTGCCGACAGGGCATTTCTATTAAGAAGAATGACATACATTCAAAATGTGATTTGGCGCCAGAAATATCTTAGATGTCTCTAACTTCAATGAATGAAAGAAATAATTAAAGATTGTAGGTAGTTTTTGAGTCTGTTTTCTTGTTGGTAGTTGAGTCTATCGGTAGTTTTGAGTCTGAATTATTCAGCGCAACCTATTCGACTGATTATTTTAGTACCTTCCAGGTTTCATTCATGTTCTATGATTGGTGCTCTGGTCCCACGTGACATTGATTCACCAATCGAGGATAGGGAAAGAGTTTATTTTCATTCCAGCAGTTTTTTGTCACTCGAGACCTGAAACATACTCATTGAATAATTCAATATCTCGGAATAATAAGGGATGGTTTAAAACTAACACCATTTCGAGTATTATAGAAATACCAGTGTTGACAGTAAAAGAATAATTTTTCACAAAAATACTATTAATTAGCTGTATAAGAAATTTAATTTAATAATAAATGGGCTACATAATAAAGACCGATGGAAGAACATTTGGACCTAAAAAAGTATGTTCATTATAGATGGTGTCATAATTTTACTTGTTAACATTGACATGCGAAATTTACCCTTTCTATCTCAGGGATACTATTTTAATCCTCTAATGCATACTGTTGTTATATGGCAACAAGTAACATAAACCACTTTATTCTATTAAAGTAGAGCACCCTCTCAACAAATCTGTGTTTTTTTTCTTTTCATCGATTACATTCCATTTTGAATTTTTAGTTACTAATAACCCTCATAGATGACAGTAGTAAAAGTATATTCAAAATTGAAGAGTGAAGTTGTTAACTGATGTGAAATTACGTCTTTGGCAGTATTCAAAGTATAATAATATTAGAACGAAATATAAATAAATTGTTTTGAAAACATTACAGTTCCAGAGGGCTATTTTAAAATATATTTAGTAGTTTTCCAGTCATTCTTATCAAATTTGGAATTTTATAGTTGATTTCTGCCATATGGCAAAAATTTAAAAAAAAATGAAATTATTTAAATTCTAATACAGTTAATTTTTTTCAGTATTTTTCCCATAATGTATGAGCATTAAAGATAAAAATACTTTTTTTTTCGGGATGAAAAAAAAATCCTGCATTACAGGGTTAAGGTATCTGCACAGCACACGTTCGGACCCCTTTTTTTAAAATATGAACTAAAAAAACAACTTTGGTAGTATTTTTGTGTGTATCTGAAATAAATAACTATATATCACCATAAAGCTACCTCTATGCTATTTATAGCAAGTAAAATTTGGCATACATAAAAACATTTTTAAAATACGGTCATTTTATGCATGTTTTTTGCCGTTTTTTGTCAGAAACTTCAACTAAGTTAGAAAAAACTACGACCTATTAAAAAAATATAACCGCCAAGCTAAACTGTAAACTTATGTGTAGGAACTATACCTAAATTCACAGGATTTCATTTAAAAATAAAAATCGTATTAGCAGTCAAATAAAGACAGTCTGATTTTCAACATTTTTTACGGTGTGTCAAAATAATTAATAGGCCAAAACAAAATAAAACACCATATTTCTTCCAATTTTTTAGGTATATTCCCTAGACAACAATTTCTTAGATTAGTTGAAAAAAGAATTTTTAAAATTACTCAATAACTTTTTCGGTTATCTTTTTCCAACTAAAGCTGTTTAATGAAAAACTGAAATGCGATAAAAACGCATTTAAAGTTTAAACATCTGGTTGATTCTAGTGCGACTGACCTTTACTAAATAAATCACTACGTTCGTTTTAGTTGCGGCACAGTTAAAATGATGACAGTTTTAGAAGCAAGAAAGCCTGGGAAATCATATAAACAAGTAAGGAAAATAATCATTTTTTTTTCTTTTTTCAAAAATGCCATTTTCAACGTGTTGGGCCTTAAAGAGTCTTTTAACATTGGGGAAAAGGTAATAAATGCACCGATTTGAAACGTAATTTAGGAAACTTATTAAGTTAAATATTCCTTTTAGTCATTATTACCTTTTGATGATATAATAGAAAAAGCTTTAGAATCAAAGAAAAATTAGTGTTTTTAAAAAATGTCCAATTGTAGCATTATCTAGACTTAAACGTTAAATAAGTAAATTGAACAATGAACATGCACTACTTAAAGCTTGTATTTGGATATTAAAACATGTTCATCTAAAACAAATTGTTTGAGTTGGTATACTTGCTTATGTAACTATTTTAGTTCGAGAGGGGAAAAAATATGGTGTTGATTTAAAGAAGTATATTCATTGGTTCTACGAGAAATTTATTTGGATAAAATTTAAATTTAGATGCATGAATCCATGAATTTCAAATTTTTAAATGAATTTAATGTCTACTCTGAACCAAAATATTTGCAGTTCATTACCAACCTCATCGATTTTTATAATGGAGAAATGCATATCGTTTTATTATTTTTTTTAAGTAAAACTTACTGCTGCTTCAAAAATCCACCTTTTGAAAAAGAACTAAATTAAAGCATGGAAAAATGTCCCATAATCTGAACCGAAATTCCTCATTGCCCCACTTGAGAGAATCACCAAAAAATAATTGGAAAAAACAAGCTGCTGTGTGGTTTAAATTGAACACGCTGACTATTTCCTTTCCCATTCCATACATAAAATTGAATTGATGGGATGGTGAAATGAAATTCTTATCTTTTGAGGGCTAATTAACACTTATTTCGTTGCCAATGCATATAACAATAACGTTAAAGCTTTTGAATATAAATAGGTATTTTGGAATGAAATAAAAAAAATATGTCTGCCGGAATAAAATATCTCACCAAATATTGGTCTCTAAGTTATGAAAATGTACATTTTATGTTTTTGGAGGGTGATGAACATTCAAAAAGTTCTATGCAATTTTGGTTTTCAACATTCATTATTGATCAAGTAAGCAAAAAAAAAAACTTAAGTTAGATTCTATAATGAACTACCTTTATAATATTTCGTTTTAATAGATAAAATGGGAATGTTTCAGCTCTTGGGGGACAACAGAAATGCTAAATGAAAATAAATTATTTTTTTTAGCCTAGATTGATGAATCCATGTCACGTGAGAACAGAGGACCAATCAAATCGAACACAAAAAGGGCAAGAATGAAAGATGGAAGAAATTTCATCTACTGAATCAACGCAATTAAGGATTTTTATTCATCTAAAGGGTTCTATTCAGGTGTCGGCTCATCATTTGACTGTGGTTCTAAAATTAGACGCCCGTCGCCAAAAACCTTCGTGTAGATCTTAATTAATTAGCTTAGTTAACTCAAATAGTTTTTTTTTTTTTTAAGAAATTCCAATTTTCACTATTACCTTTTGTGATATTATTGATTATTTCGGTTTCACTCCGCTGTAATAACCGGGGATATGTAGAATATTATATATTTATTGGATAAAACTATTCTACAGATTACAATACAATGAATAACGCAGCGTAAATGGATCAATGAGAGAGAACAAAGACAACAAAACGAAGAAAAATAGAAGTGAAATCAAAAGCAGTCGCTTTGAAAACCTACTCTTGTTTATGTTTTTACGTCACATGAAAAATTGTCATAAAAGCGACCTGAAAAAAAAATTAAAAACGATTAATGCACTTAGTGTCAAATTACTAATGCAATATTTTAGACATTATTTTGTAAAAAAATATTCAACTTTAAATTATATAAATTATTTTATTTTCGAGTCTTTAGACCCGCCTTTCTTGAACCTTTCTTAACTGCAACCCTCTATGATTCAGCATGACTTGTTTGTTTTGATTTTGGTTTGCTCACGCTCATTTCAAATTTTTGAAGAACGCTTTCAGTTTCTGTAATTCGATATTTTTTTTAACAATGGCTACCTTTTTTGGCGAAATCGGAGCTCTTTCCTCTCGCGCTGTGGACGACGAAGAACCAGACAGCGAGCCTACCTACAATATTTCCCTGGACCGCAAATCCAAATCTGAAAGCAAAACCGACTGCAAACTCTTACTGATTGCAGTCGGCGACTTAGCCATCGCCTTCTCGAAATCCTACTTGATTTCCGACACCTCCACGCACTTGTTTGACGTCAAATACTCCGCCGTCAAAGTCGAATACGACTCCATAATGTACACCGGCGGTTCTTTACCCGCTTCCAGAAGCCAGAAAGCAGCATCTGCATATCAAGTAAGTAAAGACGTCATCGTCTGTGAGGTACCAGCCCTCGTTCCAGAAGAAATCAACATGGATGTATGTTTAATGGTGCTGGACCAAATAAACTGCCAGGAAGGCGTGTGCATAACTTCCAAGCACATGGCCAATTTCAAGTCATCTGAGCCTGTCGAATCATATACACCTTTCATCAAAACGTTAGCCACCTCCAAGTTTAGCAGATCTCATGGCATGGATAAGCTACAGGCACCTAATTTCTTATCTGGTTTCGCTGCTGCGTTTCTTGCTGAGTTCCAGGTTAGGAACAAAGCGGCGCTGTGTGTTATTAATTATGTTGATACCGATTTCCTTGATTCCTCAAATGCGCAGGTGTTCGAAAGACTTCGAGAAGTGGATTTAAATGTGAAAATCGATTTTGACGCAGATGCCAAGACTAAGCTGACGAAGTACATCAAGGCTCGTCATTGTATCGAGTCTAATTTGTATACTTGAGTAGCTTGTTAAGTTTACCTCAAAGCATGTTTTTGTATTGCAGCTGCATTAAATGCTATGTTAAAAATTGCTTTCCATTTTAATAAACTTTGTTGCTTTTTCTTGCTTTTCTATATTTTCAGGACATAGAATAGCTCTAGTGTGACGATATTTCAAACTAAACTCGGGACACAATTTTTTTTATTTTTTAGAATCTGTTAGAACTCCGATGAAAAATGGTATTACAAAATATATGTATTTAAATATATAAAGAAGGCAGTAACTGCCTTAGTTCCTTTTGCTATTCAATAGATGAAAATTACGTTAAACTATTATTTAAGTTAAATAGTCACTATTAGATATGTTGAATGAATATTACGTATGATTGAATTCTTATGTCATGCACTTATGAATTACATTTATGTGTGCACACATTTAAATTAGTATTTTAAGCAAACATAACATTCTTAAAATTGAAACAAATTTTGAACAATTCAATCTATTGAATTAAGAACAGAATTTTATTATCAAATTACTGTATGAAAAGTTCGTTAATATCTTCCAAGAGCACTTGCAGTATTCGCATACTTAAAAATTTAGTTTTAAAAGTCTCTTCAAACTTTTTGTTTTCAAAAACCCTATCTATAGCTACAAAAATTTTAACGTGCAAGTTCAATTATTTAATAATTTTAGTTTAAAAAAATCATTTGATTCCAATTCACTCTCAATTTGTTTTCAGCATCATTATCAAGTTAATGAGTTCCTTTTATTTGTAATTTTAAGTTTAAAAGAGTTAGAGAGAGCAGTGTAAACAGAGGTCTCACATGTTTCATTCTTGAAAAATGTCTTATAAAAAATATGAATGATATACAATTTCCTATATCAAGCAATTGATTTAAGAAACCTACATTGATTCACTTAGTATAAAGCGTTTCTGTATAATTCATGGGTTTGGTTGTAACTGAAGCACATGAACTTAGTAACAATGCTTTAAACGCAGGAGGATTCATCGGAAATATGAAAAAAGTTACAATATATTCTATAAAAGTATACTAATTTAAAAAATATTTCCATCCTAGAGGACTTTTCAAATGGATCATACACTAGATATACTGAAGCCAAGCATTGTAATTAGCAATTAAAATTAGTTCCAATTTAGGAAGGGTAAGAACCATGATATAATTAGGGTATAAATCTTGCAAGTTTAAGTAACATAGTTGAAAATAGAAAAACAATTTTAGGAAAGATTAAAATTGTAAAAAGATTTGAATTTTTTTTTTTTTTTAGAGTTTTATAATTAGATCAAATTTAAGATACTGGCATTCATAACTTTTTTTTCCATGGCTTTTATGTTCTCATGCACAAAATATTAGACCCGTATTTTTTATTTTTTTTCAACTATCCCATAAAAAGGCAGAAAAATGAATTTAAAAATTAGGACGAAAAATCACTCCTGAAAACGTTTCTGGCTGTCACGTGGTATCTGATGTCACTATGAACAAACTTTGAAACACTACATTGGAATCGATTTTAGGCAAATTTGAAATATACGCTTCCGTAAAACAGCCCTTACATTTTCTCAATATTTATTATTTCAATAGTAATTAGATTCAATCAAGTTTAATCAGAAAACAAAAAAAACCGCACCGGTTTGTTTATAGTTCATAGTGATGTCAGCCAAACCGACGTGTTTGTGATCACGTGAAAAAAATGTTTTTAAACGATTTTTTTAATGATTTAAAGATTTATTTAGCAAAAATTATTTATGCATTTGTTATTTTTTACTTTCAACTATAATTTGAATAACATTGGAAGGTATTTTAGAGATACAGTCAAGTACCCTATTGTTTTAAAACTAATTAAGAATTAACTTATAGTTGACCTAGGTTTTAGAAAAAGGTGCATTACATGTTATGTAAAGACATGCGACTATTTTTGTCCTTAAATAAACCTTTTGGCATAAATACTTTGTTTCAGACACTCTGCAACTATAACCTATCGCAATGTTCCAAGTCTATGTGCTTGACACCCAGTTTACCCACTCACAGCAGAAAACAGGAAGCGTCAGAATTCTATTAGGCCAGTGTTAACCATGCACCATAGCTTTATCCAAACTGCATAAGTTAAGCTTGCCAGCTTTTCTGTTTTACTTATTAAAAAAAAGTCGAGGTTTATAAAATAATGACATGACAAAAGAAAACGTTTGATTTTCCATTTTATTAGAACCAGACATCATTCACAGAATGCTTTTTAATCAAGTTTATATGGCAGGTATCACTTATTTGAAGATTTTTCCTTGATTGAATTTTTTGCCACCGAAATCACCGGACCATGCAAGGTATTCATTCACCATTTTCTTGGTCTCTGGCAATGAGGCATCTAGTTTCTTCCAGCTGTATGATTCAAAATCAATCTGCCAATCGGGACTGAGCTGTAAGGGAAAAAATAAAGCTTACTTTTACAGCAATATACATAACTTAAAAGGAGCCAAGTTCTTTAACGCATTAAATATTTCTTCCACAGAACAAATTAGCTGAAGTTTGGTGGTATAATTGTTAAATTCAGCTATGCTGAACTTTTGTTGAAAGAGGAATAAAATATTTGCTGATAGTTAAAGTACTTAAACTACTTCAACAATAAATTCATAAAGAAAAAAAATATTAATGCAATAATGATTAGCCAGAAAATTTGAAACATGAAAATTAGCTTGTTTATCTAAATAAACAAAATATATTACAAATGGAGACCATAAAGTCCTAAACAATTTATGAAAAACAAATCAAGTTTCACGCAAGACAATTTATTAAAAATAAAATTAACATTTTTATTCAGAAATTTAATAAATAATAGTATACATTGAGTCGTTAAAAGGTTGTTGACAAAAAATATAAACACTAATAATAAACTATAAAACAAATGTAGGCATCTTAAAATATTGAAATATAAAAAAAGCTGTTATTTTCCTTGAGCTGATTTTTTTCTTAAAATTATTATTTTAAATGCTTAAAATATGCAAACATAAACAAAATACTGGTTAAGGTAAAAAAAATTTAAGACAATAAATATTTAAGCAATGCAAGACCATAAAGGTAAATCACCTTGAAAGCCAGTTCATGGCCCCTCCACACCCAGATACCAGAAATGGTGCTGTTGTTGTCCTCACCAAAGAGGCACATGCTTGCAAAGGCATTCTTCCTCATCTTATCCAGCCTCTGGAACATTCCTGGAAAAAATTACAATTAGACTAACTAACATTATTACAAATGGGTTACTTAATTATAAATGTATTTTATTAATAAATGGACTTTTTAATTACATTTTAAAGCAAATATTTTTATAGCCTTGTCAGAATTGCTATCATTGCCAAACGAAATCAAAATAAACAGTATCGATACTGTTATTTGCACATTTGAAGAGTACAGGGGAAGTACCGCTTGATTTATTAGGAGTCTTCTCGTAATTGTGTTTGCTTGGCGGGCATTGGTGAGAGAAAGTTTCTTCGATTGGTCCAAGCGTATCACCGTCGTGCATCACATGAATCTCAGTAGGTAGAATCTGGTTTCCTTACACCTGTTTAGGCGATTACTCGCAATCACCGCCAAAATGGCTTGCTGAGGAAAGTTCTCTACGAAGTTAAGTGGTTTTTCCCCTGTACTCTTAATTTATTTATGATGGTCAAAACACAATACATGCTTCAATACAGAAGTAGACAAAATTTACCTCCAATAAGATTACAACTCATGAAGACTAAGGTCAGTTCTTGGGGGAAAAGATATTCGGCATACCAAATGGAGTAGTTTTCAGCATCAAACTTATCCCAGAAGTACTTGATAGACACGCTTTCCTCTTCGTTACTGTAGGTCCGTTTGAACTCATCCATATTGAAAGTTCTAGAAGGTGAGTAGGTATATGAGCATAACACACAAAAAAATAAAAACATCTTAAGATTAGTCAAATTGCTTGACATTTATGGTAAAAATAATTAAGAGTTAAATGTCAATTTAACTTGCTATTTTTCACTATAATTATCATACAATTAAAAAAATAGATATGTTATATAGTTTGTATGTAATGTTCTAGTAACTGGAAAACGTGAGTGGTCGAAAAACAAAACTTAACATGGGATAACAATAATGGTTGTCAATTAAAAACTTTGTGGCAAAATAAACTTTACTAGCTCTACTGTAGTTTTGAAATAAGACCTGTCCGCAAAACTAGTTTTCCAGAAGCCAAAATAAGTGAAAAAAAACATGGCTTTAGTAAATTGTACATGTTATAACTGAATGATACGCGAAGTTGAAGTACTGTACTTATAAGTTGCTCAAAAAAAGTCTCTCAAGTCTCATAATTAAACAATTAATTTTAAATACTACTAATGAATATTATCCATATTGCTATAACAATCTAAAAAAGTATAGAATCATCTCCAAGTTTTTATCAAATTAAAAGTACAAAGATTTAATGAACATTACATTTCCATAGATCAACATTAGGCTTTTTACCCTTTAGGGAAAGCATTGAATGGATCTGTAGATTTTGGTTCTGATGCCAGTGCCAATTCTGTCTCGTCAGGCTCTTCCTCCACTTCAGCTTCCTTCTCTTTTTTGGGCTTGGATTCTTTCTTTTTCTTGTCATCTTTCGGAGCTTCCTTGGCTTTGGCTGGGGCACCTTTGCCTAGCTTGCTCTGGACTTCGGCAAATTTCTTGGCTGAAAAAATGAATCGTAGGAATATGAATCGAAAAGAATTTTAAAAGTAATGCAAAATAATCTACAGTGTAAACCGTACAGTAATAAGAGTCAAGACAGTAAAGGATGCTGTTCGTTTAAGGGGATTCTAAATACCCCCCGGTAGTTTGACTTTTGTATTTTTAACAACAGAGGGCGATACTGAAATTTGTTAGTTAGGGAAAAATGTGAAGGAAAAAATCCCTGAGTAGTATAAAATTCCCCGCACGACATCCCTACTACAAACTCCCCTTTCCGAAAAAGGGGGTGGCTATTCCCTGCCCCTTTGATGGCCTCTCGTAAGCTATAAGGTTGTTGTTCATTCTTTATTTTTTTTGTTTCGGGGAAAGTAGTGGGGTTCGAAAGAGACATAATTTGGTTTGCATTTTCAATGCTTGCTACTCAAAAGTGAATGCACAGAGTTAATGATAATTCGTTTCGTGTCAATCCATTACAAATTACCCAGACCTGTTGCTCAACATTTTTTATTTTCCTAATTTTTTTACCTTTATTGCCTAATACTAGGCGATTTCAAAACCAAAGTAAAATTTCTTTTGGAGCTCATACTTTTTCTTTCAGCCATTAAGACTTTGCTTCGAAGCTGATTTGGCCTTCGTGTAGCAATTAATTAATTTTCTTTAGCAGCATAGCTTAACGACACATTGATATTTTTTTTATGAATCACGAATGACAAATTTAAATAATTATTTAATAGTATTCTTATGAATGTATTTGTAAAATTCTTTTATAAAAGTTTTTAAATAAGTACATTTACTTTTATTTATGGTTTTGGATCGTCTTCAGATTTGTCTATGAACATGTTTTTGCTGTTCATCTGGTTATTAAAATTAAGTTTTGGTTGTTTAAAATCCCCAACTTTTGGTCTTTCAATACATTTCCTTATTAACATGGTTCATACAGTTGTAAGACAAAAAAATATTAATGCACTCTTCTAGACAAATTCAAGAACTAGAAATTTACTAGAAACATAAAATCTAAATATATAAATCGTCCATAAGTCTATTTTTTTTAAACTAAAAATATTCTGAAATCCGAAACCTCAGTACTAGCAGAAGTAGGAAAAAGGTAAGGTAAGGTAATCGTTTCCGGCTGCCTATTTCTAGCCTCTAAAAATTGTTCAAACGTAAACAAAAAGTATTTTAACATTCAATCTGTTCTTGTGATCACGGAACTTGAATTGGATACTTGATCAGAAAATATATTCTGGTTGTCAGTAACACATGAATTTGTAATAAAACTCTAATAAGAACATTACGAAAATTTAATATAAATTGCTATTTAAACATTTTGCTTCAAAGTATGAATAACTGTTGAAATCAATGGCTCTTTTAGTTCAACTGCAGAATGGTTTCAGACAGACAGACTGATCAATGTTCAAAAAACCTTTTTTTAAGAATAGGCACCATCTAAAACATGTGGAAAACACAAAATCTCCATTTTGGATTTTCGAAATGTATAGCAATACTTTCATTACCTTATATTTCATATAGGTTAAGCCGTTAAGTTATATTTTAAATTAGGTAAAACAAATAATACATTTTTGCTTTGCAAAAATTAAGAGTATTTAAAAACTAAAAAAAAATTAATTTGAATATTAATCCTCTAATGCATACTGTTACCGTTTGGTAACAAGTAACATAATATACTTTATTCTATTGAATTAGAGCTCCTCCTAGACAAATCTGTGTTTTTTTCATCTATTACATTTCATTTTAAAGTTTTAGTTACTAATAATCCTCATACTTGACAGTAGTAAAAGTGTATTCAAAACTAAAGAGTGAGGTTATTAACTTTTGTGAAATTACGTTTTTGGCAGTATTCAAAGAATAATAATATTAGTTAGTACTAAATACTAATAAATTGTTTTGAAAAATTAATCATAGTTAAAATGGGTTATTTTGAAATATTTTTAGGAGTTTTCTAGCCATTATTATCAAAATTGGAATTTTGCAGTTGGTTTTTGTCACATGGAAAAAAATTTAAAAATTGAAATTATTTAAATTCTAATGCAGTTAATTTTTTTTAAGTATTTTTCCCATAATGTGTGAGTATTAAAGATACATATATATTTTTTTGGGATGAAACAAAAAAATTCATGCATTAGAGGTTTAAGATCACTCTTCTCTACCTCCCCTCCCTCTCAGTAAAAGAAATCCCTCGGACCCTTAAAAAAAACTCACGAAGCATTAAATTGCCAAAATCACATAACCATCTGATCATTTTGCCCGCCCTGTCCGCTAGATAAAAAATTCCACTACAAATATCACTTAGTTCGTAAACAGAAAATCCACTTTTTTTAAATTTTAATTATATGTATGATTTACACCATTTCAATAATTTATTATTCCTCAAAATAACAATCGAGAAAATATTAATAACCGAATAAAGATTTCTCTTGGTTATGCCAAAATTCTCAATATCCCCTCAGAGTAAAAATCAATAACAGATTGCTGCCACAGACCACTCTCGTTTCAGAAGTCCCCCGTTCCTACTAGTCAGAAGTAAGAAACCACTGATAAGAAGCCCAATTTACGTACAACCTTTGACCTCTTGCAACTGAGGGGTGAGGGTGAATACTCGTAAAAAAGCTCCGTGACACCCCCATTTTGCGACCCCCCGATTTTTCCCTACCAAAAGAGAATTTTACAGAGGGCGCTGCGCAACACTAGCTAAATACTTTAATAATTTTTTGTCACGTCAAGATAACTTCTAAAAATCATATCTTCACTCCCTTTTAGAGTTTTACGATGAAATTTGCAGCAAATTATAAAAAAAGGTTTGAATTTTAACACTTAGCACTTATTTTTCATTAAAAAGTTTTAGTTTGTTAGAAAAATAGCAAAATAGCAGGAATATTTTTTATTTCAAATTTTAAAAAATCTGGCATCATAAAATGAAAAAGTGAGCTTGAGGATCTTCAGAAAACTTCCTGGACTTCCTAATGCAAAAAATTGCTAGTAAATAAACTCAAAAGCAAAGGCACGCTGTTCCAAAAACTGTCCCATAGACTTAACATGGGAAGGGAAAAAATGATGCTGGGTCTTTAGCTTCCCCTTAAGAGTAGTTTGGTTCAATGATGACGATTTAAAGGTTTGATGGTTCAGTAACTTGAAATCCAATAATTTACCAATCATGAATTTAAATATTTTTATAATAACACTACTAAAATTTGATAAGCCAAAAAATTCTAGCAAGGAAAGAGAAATCCTTTTTTGATAGGAACTTAAAAAAAAGAATTTCTTTCACTTTAAAACCACCAAACCTGTAGCTATGGTGGCATTAATAAGCAAGTACCAAGACTAATTGTATAACAAGACAAAATGTTCATAGCAAAAGAGCTACACAACAACTAATGTTTAGTGTTAATGTTATTCTACCTCCTAATTTTACAGGATTTGCACAGAACTCAAACCATGCCTTTGAACAGAGGAAATACCAAATGAAAGTTTAGTTACGAAACTCACGTTCTCCAAAGTATAACCAAGATATAAAATTAATATTTTACTCATATTATTACTTATGAAAAGATAATTTACAAATTTACTTTTTTGAAACTTGTTCAAATTTACAAAATAGTAGCAAATGTACTAAGCACTGAAGTAGTTTACAGACATAAAATGCTACTTTTACAATTTGTAACGGTTATTAAAAAACAAATTACTTCGATTTACATCCATAAATTTCACATTCTGCCTTAGATCAGAAATAAAATATGCAAGATTAGATGACCAGCAATTGTATGACAAAGCGTAAAGCTTATAGCTATGCTACAAACAATATTACAGTTTTGTTATTGTTACTTTTCCTCCTAATTTTACAAGATTTGCACAGAACTCAAACCATGCCTTTGAACAGAGGATTAAAAAATTTACAAGCCGATTTGTGGGGGAAAACAAATGATTTTTCAGAAAATTAGATTTTTTTTGTATTGTGGAAGCAAAAATTCACATCCACAAATAACAGTATGAAAATAAAGATACAAAATTATTTTTTACCATCAAATTCTGCCATTTTTTCACATAAGACAACATCGCCTATCACAGCTTTGAACTGAGGTTGGTTAACACAAGTGTTAAACCACCTGTTTACATTACGGAAGGGCTGCCTGAAAGATGGTTCTAAGACCTATAAAAGAGACAAAACAATTTTAAGTTAAAGATTTTTCAATTATTTTTTGCTTTAAAAAATTACTCATCCAATTTGATGCATAAGATAGTTTGGAAAAATAAACAAATATTTACAACTAAATTTTAGCATGCATACAAAATATTTGTTTTTTCAAAAAATTTCGAAACACAATCGAATTAAAAGATTGACATTTTAACTGGTGTCTGGTATACAGTGGTGGCCAAAAGTGTGGACATTTTTTTAAAGTCATGTAACTGTGTGCTTTAATTTCCACTTAAATACAAACGTTTATACATTAAATTGAAGGTAATTTCATGTAGAATTTAGAAATACAAATTGCCAAAAATGAAATATATTCTACAAGCACACAATGTTGAAAAACGTGAAACTTTCACAAAATGTCCACACTTTTGGCCACCACTGTAGGTTTAACCACAAACATGAAATCACTTACTAATTGGTACAAGGACAACAAAGTGCAACATAAACTGATATCTGCTTGGGTTATACGCTCTCCTACTAAATATGTGTGGGATAATAAGTGGCTATTTAACACACCCAAAGCTCTCTTGATGTCTTCTTTCGCTTTTTCTGTGCTCTGAAATGAAGAAACAACAATTTACAAATTGGTGAATTGGAAATAAAAAGTATTATCAAATTCTAGTTAGTTACTTAAATGCTACTGATTAACTTAACTGGAACAAAAAGATAAATTGAACAATTAAATTGAAGTCTGCAAAATTTTCAAATAATTAAAATTAAATTAATAAATATAATAGAATGTTTGCAATTTCCAAATTAGGCAGACAATCCGAACTGATTTCAGATTACATGTTTGATAACTAGAGAAACTAGATATTATTCCAAACAAACTGTTTTCTTGCGTATCTTAAAAATAAAGCTATCTACATACTTGCTTATTGTACTGTACTATGCCCAAGCAAGGGAAAATCCAGGTACAAGCGGGATAAAGTACTTCACTGTCAGCAAAGTTGATCCACATCAAAATCTCAGCCTTTTCAAGTTGAGTCTTGCCATTCAGCTGATCATTACCCACTAAAAGAAACAATATTTTCAATCATTCCTTATAAACAAACATAAATATCAAGTTCTTGTCTCAAATTACTTATAAAAAAAAATTATGCAGACTTTCATCTTGCAAACATTTTTTAAAAAAATTATGCGCTTCCACTTAAACTGAATTGGACAAAATATTACAAATTGTATGTAGGGCTGTTGTCAACAGGTGAAGGTCAACCAAAAGACAAAAGAAAGTTGTTTATTATTCTTCATTGCAAGAAAAACTATTTTTGGGCCTTAACAGATACAAGACAGACTATGTTCAAATTTAGACCAAATTTGGAAAATTTAAGGGTGTAAATTTCTTGAGTTTAGGCTTTATTGAGGTAGAGAGGATAAACAGAATCTAACTAAATACCAAAACCCTAAATATAAAGTGTTAATAAAAATATTAAAATACTCACCATAATAAGCAATGGCATTACTTTCAAACAAATATTTTTTGTCTGGCGTTTCCAATGCAGGAACCTAAAAAAGAAAAATAATTAAAAATTAAATAAAGGGTTATAGTTCAAAATTTTTATTCAAACTTTTTCAAATATAAAATAAGTTTTGAAAAACAAAATGCTTCAGTTAATTTATCTCCTAAACAAGAAATACAAATAAGAAATATTTGACGACTAGAAATCGTATGACAAAGCATCAAGTTTATATAACAGCAATGCTAAAAAGAAATTCAAAGTTTTGTTAATTTTGCTTCATATTAAAATGATCTACACAGAACTCAAACCATGCCTTTATGAAGAGGAAATAGCAAATGTGAGGACTTTAGTTACAATACTCCCATTCTCCAAAGTATAAAAATATATCTGTACCTGTGGTAGCATTAATACTTAAGTATAATACAAATAATTGTATAACAAGGCATAATGTTTATAGCAATGAGCTACAACAAAATTCATGTTTATTGTTGATGTTATTTTACCTCCTAATATTACACGATTTGCACAGAACTCAAACCATGCCTTTGTACAGAGGAAATATCAAATGGAAATGTGAAGAGTGTAGTCACAATACTCGCATTCTCCGAAGTATAATAGATATAGTATAATTCTATTTTGTATAGTTCTCCAAACTACAAAGACAAAGATACAGGGTCTGTCCATTGGGGATTCATTCCAATTGAATTCACTATCATCAAAAGTCGCCAATGCATGAACCCTACATCTTAGTTACACTTAGGGAAATGCTAGCCTTGAAAATACGGCCCTCAAATAATAACTACACTAAGATATAATTATCAGCATTACAAACAAGGAATTGGGGATAAAAAAGTTCAGTATGGGGAAAATAGTATGTCAAATTTATTAACCAAATAATATTTATTAGACTCGTCTCTAAGTGAAAGGTTAATCAAAATGCAACAACTATTTTTTAGACGGTTTCATTAAACACTTGGTGGTCATGAAAAACTAATACTAGGTTTCTATATCAAATTGAACATAGTGTGTTCATTATTTGGCAACATAACGACGGCAAGGTAAAATCCTAGTTTCGGTATCCGTCGACTTTTTATTTCTCGCCAAACTTGTGGTAAGAAAACATGCGACTGGAGGAGATGCCCTATATGAAAGCGCTTGAAGTATGGTTGTAACACAATAAAGTTTTGAAGCTTGAACATGCTAAATATTGATGTGAAGCAGTAAGCATATTGAAAACAATAACTAGTGCATTTGCTCGACATTAAGTGGTCGATATTTAACATTGTGTGCAACCCCCATAAGTTAGTTCCAATGCTTACAAGGTTCTCATTTTAATGACCCAGTTCAAGTATGAATGGCTGTCTGAACCTTGCCTAATCTGTTTATTCAAATTCCTATAAGTGTATACTCCCCTCAGTCTTTATTATGAGTTATGACTAGCTTATTTAACAAAAATACCCACATGTTTGGCAAAACAACATTTAAGTATGTAACATTTGTTAATGAGTAGCAATTTGGGGTTCTCGTTAACTTTTGATACCTAGTATCTTTATTGCAGCCACCAAAATATACAGACCAATTTTAAAACTCCTACCAAGACATTTGCTGTGACTTGATAGTCCCAAATTAATACGAAACGATACATACAAATATGTGGTAGTACTTGTTTACATGCACATGTCATGCCCCATAACACCGGGCAATGACCGACACGTTAGTTGTTTACATTATGTTAGCATGACTTTGTACAGGGAAATCAGAGTAGTCATACCTTTCCATTTGGAAACTTTTTTAGAAATTCCTGAGATTTGTTTGTTTCACCAAAATGGAAATCTTGTGGCACGTTGACAGCAGTTCCACTGTATTGGGCCGCTATCAGAGCCTTCTGAGCACGAAAATTGTTAGGGTATGTGTAGAGCGTCTGCAAAAAATAATAGCATATTTTTAATGATAATATCGTAATTGAAAAGAAAATTATCTGAAATTGGCTTCATTATTGTGTAATTATATAGATTATTTAGGATATTAAATGCTAGCAGACTTACACAAGCCATGGTTCTGTTTCTCCAAGTTGGCGAACGAAAAGAAAAGTGAAAGAGAGAGAGACAAGTAGGAAAAGTAGATGTCAAAACCGCATCACCGGAACCGTTGCCAACTGAAAAATAAAACTTTCCTTAAAATGCCGATAGCAAAATGAGCTATTCGTGACCATCCTTGGATCTCCTTCTTTTGTCGGGTAAATGTTTGGTTTTTTCGTATGATGCATTTTTTTTATTTTTTAGTGGCAAAAACAACTTCCTTAAGTTGAAAATGGACATTCTAAAGAAGCCAATTAACGCATCGTCATTCTGAAGTTAAAGGAAACGTGTCTTTATAATTTGTCATAATTTGTATAAAAAGTCCTTATAATTTGTTTAAGAAGCGGTCATCAAAAAATGGTGTGAAACAACACACGACGTGTAATAGGAACTTGCTTTCTAAGTCGGGTCGGTAGTTCTCTTTCAGCAATACCTCTAAAACCTAAAAAGTTCTATGGCACCTGTATTTTGCACACTTGCGATTTTCTCGGAAATATTTTTGTGGCGGCCGGGGCCGATAACGAACTCTTACATCAAATTTGAAGTCGTAACTCGTACCGATCAAATCAGGGTTTTATGCAATTTTCTACAGACTACTAAACACCTTTAAGAGTGGTGGCTAGCCAGCCTAGATCATTTTTCTTCCTTCTTGCTCCCTTTGAACTTACTTTTTGGGTGGCGACTGGAAAATGCACTCCTTGTGTGGAGCTATAATCCAGTTGGCGAAACCAATCAACTCCTTTCGATTTCCAGCTATACCTTTCATCTACCCTTTCTCCAGCTGAGATCCTCAGTAAGGAGATGAGAAACAAAGGAGGTGGGGAAGAAATGCTGGGGTTAGAAATGCTCTATTGAATAAATCGTCAAATTGCACTCCAACATTTGTCACCCTGGACTGCAACCTATACTTAGATATTCACTATTTACAAATATTGCCCTACAAACAAAGAAAAAAGGAGTATCCCCATCCCTGATAAATCGGTAGTCATATTATAATTATATACATCCCTTAACTTCTTATGCTCATAACTATTTTCTATATCAAAAAGCCATATAAATAAAAAGTCATTTAAAATGAAAATGCCGTTTATTGTAGCTGTTTCATAACCATGATAGCTCAAGTTACATTTATCTCATTATAAGATTTTTAAAAAATTAAATATATATATATTTGCCGTGAACATCAAATTTCATTCTTAATTTTTTTACTATATTTCGAAACTGAATTTTTCTCTTTTTTAAAAGATGATTTTTAAAAAATTATTTAATACTTTACATCACATTTTGTTTATCAGGGTGTCTACCAGATTTGTCAAATCTAATTTCTTGACCTTTTTAGAACATTTTTCAGAAACTTTTACAACCGGTTAAATAATTAATCCGTTAAAAAAATTACGAAGACAAACTATAAAATAATAATTGATGCAATACAGAGCAAATTCAAGCCGCTATTGCATTATACACTTATTAGGGAAAAAATTTAACATTTTTCAAGGAATTTTTCAGAAAAAAATTAAGGACTAGAAAATACTAACTGAACAATATAAAATCTGGGGGGTCTTTTTCTTTTATCTTCGTCTCTTTTGACAATTTTCTAAAATTTTGTGACCTTTACTCTAATTTCAGACTTTTTGGGAACTTCTTGACCGTTTTTTGATTTCACGACTTTTTTTGACATTCCTGACCGATAGACACCCTGTTTATATGCATGCAAACTTGCCACCATTTTCAATGCTTCGAATTAACTAATAAAAAAACCCAACTTACTCCTTCTGAAAAGTTTAAAAGGTATATTTTATATAGTATATAATGACCAGTAATATTTCAATAAAAAAGTACAATTATACAATCGTGTAATAAATATTTATTACTTGAACAATCATTGTATAAACATGCAAATCCAAAAATATCCCAGATAATTTCTTAAATGGTCGTCGGTAAGAATAGATAACTTGTATTCATCGGGATGAAATCACAGTTCATATTATTTATTCAAAATAAGGCCTATCCTTTTCCCACAATTCTTGTAGAATACTGTAAATTTTTGCATCTTGAAAACGATCCACCCATGACTTAATCATGGATTCAGCTGTATCCTCGTATTTTTTTAGCACCACATTATTTCCTGTTTAAAAAAAAGTAAAAATTAGAAAGTATAAAATAAAAAAGTACAAATTATATTATACAACAAACATTTATTTAATATGAATTGAACAAATACACAAACAAAATGATATCATTAATAAGTTTACCTTAAATGAACCTAAAATGTGCTTAATAAATGAATATCAGATATAATTGAGAACTTGAGAATTAAATTTTTTTATTGGTTAGGAATGTTTAAAACAAGAACGTAATGATGACATTTTAATTTTAACTACTGATTATGAAGACACTTTAAAATCAAATATGAAAATAAAATCTTAAAAAATTCTTTCGGACAAGCATCAATTGGGCTTCTCCCTTTTTAAATTCCACTAATTTTATAAAGCATAACAATTTTAATGTAAAATATTATACAATTTTTACACACCCTCCAATACTGTATTGGCTTGTACAAAAAGTTTCCTGGGTTTCTTTCTTTCCATAATAATTTCTCTGTAATTGAGGAATGGGTATTTGCTGTCACTGGTAACAGCTGTATACTTATCAAACATCTCTTTAGCGGATTTAAAGTCAGCAATGGATTTGTATAGCTGAAATTTTATAAAAGTATAATTAAAACATAGATAATTGATAGATAACATAGATATTTAATCAATAAATAATTTGAATGCACTATTTGCAAAACTCCCATTCTTCAAAGTATAACTAAGAAATAGGGTTTTGTCCATTCATTGAAGACTTTTGACAATCCTAAATTCAATTGAACGAATCGCCAATAGTCGAGGAAAAATAGTAATAGAAAAAAAATCGTTGAACACAGCATCCAGCTATAATTTATATTTCTAAAAGCCAAAATCAACTATTTTCCTTAATATTCTTTCCCAAATTAACGTAATACTATGTATCGTCTGCTCCATTGATTTGCAGTTGAAGACTAATTAAATATTTGTTAATAATGCAAGTAATGCAAAGCTGCTCCAAACTGCTTTTAAATAAAATAAGAAATGTAAATTTAAATTAAGCATAATTGTATGCAAAAAATATGCCTTGTCGCTTTCTGGTAAACAATTAATGAACAATCAAAGAATCACATTGTGCTACATTTTATGATGTCATTCCAAACTGATTGATGAAAAAATTATTTTGCATCAAATATTTAAAAAATAATAATAATAAAATAAAGTTTCTCGTGCCATTGTTGACTTGGCAACAGTGATTTAAATGACTCAAAATTGAACTTCAATGCTAATTCAATGGGAAATTTGCGGATAGATGGTAGATTTATGCCCGTCCAAACAAGCAGACAGGCGGACAAAAAGTATGAAAGTTGGGTCTCTGTGGTCATAACTTTCTAACAAAAAAAGAATTTTCATGATCCATTAATACCAACTTTTTAATTTAAAAAAAAATTCTTTCATAATAAAAAAAAGAAAAGTAGGCTAAAAATATTAGCACAGATTTAGATATTCCATTTTATGTGATACATTGTAAAATATGAGATGCATAAAGCACAAAAACCTATTAAAACCAAAATTTAGCGACTTCAAAAAATAAATTTTTATATACCTGTATTCTTCCTAGAAATTTGGCAATAGCTGGTTTACCAACACTTGCAATCTTGTTTTTATCCATAGACAACAAGAGATCGGGTTTCCCATCTTCCCCGGTTGTCTCTTCCAACTTCAGAAAATCCTCGCCTGCTTCCAAGAGGACATTAAGTATGGCATATCGGGCTTGAGAGTGTGCCTGGAAAATTTAGTATGTTTTGTGTTTGAGGTGAAAATATTGGACTCTGTATTCAGTCTCAAACATTTCTGTATTCAGTCTCAAATCCTTTCAGTCCCAAACATTTACTACACTACAGAAACATTTGATATTCACAAAAAAAAGCTTATTTTAGGTCATAAGAGTTCTATAAGAAAAAAATTCATTTCAATTTTTTTATATGGTTTTTGAAATAATGCCAAAATGTTTTAACTGTGGAAAACAACAAAATAAAAAAAAATTATATTACCTAAAAACGCTTTCAGTTATATATTTTAAGGTATCTGACCATATTGTTAAAAAAAAATTCAGTAATTATTTTAACCGAAATAGTTTAAATTGTGTTTTAAATAAGTGGAACTGAAGTGAACTTTAAAAAAATCAGGTGAAACGCTTGTTAGCTATTTTCTAAATAAAAAATAGTAGTTCTGACTTCTATTGATATTAATGTAAAATATTGTCTAATAGAACAGAGCGTGAAGAATCGAATGATGTGTGTTTGGATGTCATAACGGGACATAAACATTTAGAAAAAATATATTGAAAGTGATGATGCCAAATTGCATAACTGGGGCTGAAAGGGTTAATGATTCGGATTTAATTCAACTAAAACCGATTAAAATATATTTAAAATTACAAGATTTGCAATGTAATGTTTTTCTCAACATATTGATTTTACTTAAGTGTTATGTCCAGAAAAATTATAAGCAAATTATGATAACATTTAAGACTTTGAGCAATTTACAGGAACCCACTTCCTTAATATTATAAACTTTTAAATAAAAATAAAAGAAGTTTCTGTAATTTATCACCAGGTTTAAATGTATTTTTAAATATATTTTTTTTTTACCTGAAGCCATACTTGGCCTTTTGGGTCATACATTTGAAGACTTTGTAAACCACTCAAGCACATGGTAAGCCAACATGTGTAGAGTATTACCTCTGCTTGCTCACCCTCATAACTGAAGATTCTAAAATTAATTATTAAAAAAATATTAGGAAACGAAAAATTTCTACAACACAATATAAATATCTATATAGCTAATTCCAGGTAAATGTTGTGTAAATAACAATTTAAGAGGAGATTACAAGCTTTTTAAATTTTAAAAATAAATAAAATTGAATAAAGCATGTTACACTATTTAGTTTTAATAAGTCTAAATCAGCTATTCTGCCAATTTTTTTCCTTCATTTTATGTTAAAAATTGTAGTGAAAATTACTTTTTACACACGAGACTTACACACTACATAAAAAAATATTTTCCATGGAATTAGCCATATTATTTAAATTAAACACCTAGAACACTCACAGATTATTAATAGTTAAAGGTAGCACCTAAACAAACTTTATGTACTGCCTTATAAAAAAATCATGTATCAGATTATTATTATTTATCTTTAAGATTTAAATAATTAATGTTGCAAAATCAGCATTTTTTTACTCGTTGTCAATTTTTTTTAGCAATTAGGTGCTATTTATATATTAAGCATCATTATTTGAACAAACAGGTTCACAACAGGGCCGGCCCCAGGGCAGGGCGGTCCGGGCAGCCGCCCGGAGCGCAATGATCTAGGGGCGCCAAAATCACGGAAAATGAAAATAAACTGATCAAAAAATTAAGTCACAGGCTATCCTAAAATCAAAAATGCAACGCCTAACTCAACCATGCAACGCTGGTAATATCCTAAATCAACCATGCAACGCTGGTAATATCCTAAATCAACCATGCAACGCTGGTAATATCCCAAATCAACTATGCAAAGCTGTACAATTAAAATCGCTGAACTCTTTATGACAAATAGCTCTTGATGTGCACCTGGCCGAACACATTTTGGCACACACCAGATACACATCTTTTCTATAGTCATTCTTATGTTAAGTGCATTCGCAGTTTTTTTTAAATGTATTCGTCGTTCTTTAAATGTATTCGCCGTTCTGGAAATGAATTCGTTGTTCTTGGAATGCATTCTGTCGAGTTTTGAAACAGATAAATTTCTTTTCTCAGCGTTTTGTTAAATTATTCTATTTGAAGGTTGAAAAAAAGGGGGATCGTGGCCCGCGGATGATCGGGAGTTTACTGTACGTCATCCTGTCAGAAGCAAAACAAGAAAGTTTTTTGTATGAGGGCCCGGATAAACCCGTTCAAGACCTCAAACAAAAATATAAAACAGATATTTTTCACAGTATGGATCCAAGCAATAAGTTCCTTGTTAGCCAGATATAATTTATTAAATACTCACACACACACAGCAATTATTTCAGAGTTTTGTATAATATTTTTGGTCTAAAAGACATGCCCAGAAATGAGCTACAGGCACATTGCAAAAATTTGGAAGTAGTTTTAACTGATGGAAATTCAAGTGATCTTAACGCCCTGCCTGGAATTAGCCGATGAAATAAGGATTGTTTCGTCATTATTAACAAAAAAGGAAACCCCTGCTGAAGTTTTTTAGTTTATCGCTACGCTCAAATTCGCACCAAGCCTCAGCAGTCGGCATTACTGCTAACATTGCCAGTCACTGTGACTTCAGGGGAAAGAAGTTTTTAAAAACAAAAAATAATTTTTAAAAATCGCAGAACGATGGAGACGCAAAATCGGCTTAATGGATTGGCAATGATAGCTATAGAACACCAAATTAGTGACAAATTAGACTTGAAATCACTGGTTCGTGAGTTTGCAGAAAGAAAAGTTAGAAAAGGGCATTTTAATTACTTTGCTTAGTTAGAATTTATTTAAAATATGGGATATTAGTTTATTTATTTATTTTTTCATAAAGTGCCAAATTGGTGATTTTGTTAACTGATATTTGAGTTTTTAATAAAACGTTTTTTTTTTTTCAATGCTTCCTTGACTTGCTGTTATGGTCGCATTAGATTTAAATAAAAAAAATTCGTGGGGGAGGGGGGCGCAAAATTAAGGTTTTGCCCGGAACGCCAAAATGTGTACTGCCGGCCCTGTTCACAATGAATTAATTAATTCAGCCTAATACATAATTTAATCCAAAGAGGAAGTACAATAATTACGTCACGCAAAATTTTGACTTTTTATACCCTTCCCTCTCCCTATGTCACACTGAGTCACGTTTGATCGAACCCCTCCCCCTAAAATTAAGTCACGTTATTACACCCCTCCCCCTTAAAGAAAAAGTTAACTTTAATACTTCTCTTTGTTTCTGAAAATTGAAGAAAATGCACATTTTTATGTTTCTTAAAATGATTAATTTCTGTAAAGAAAAAAATATGAAATTTATCTTGGCTAAATAATTTATTCAAAGGATTATACAATGAATGTATTTTCGTTTTCGTTGTCCAAAGTCTAACTAGCCTTTCAAATTCCGAAAAAAGGGGGTCTGAGAAAAATCAGAACTGTCTAGTTCTGGGTCTTCAGTCCTCTAATTGGTCAAGATAGTGTCACAATTTTGCATGCTATGAAGTACCGTTACGAAAAGGTCTGTAAAATATAGGAGTCTAATAATGCTGACGCTGTTGCATATAGTAATCTCCCCATCCCATTTTCAAATTAAAGTGCTTCTAATAAAAAAAAAATCAATTTTTTCTCTCAAAACTTTATTTTATGCAAAGCAGATTTTTCTTGAAAAAATGGAAATTTTCGAATCAGTATGTCACGCAAGTGATTACCCCTCCATGTCACAAACCCTCACATTGGCGCACCCCCCCCCCCCCTTCTGAGCGTGACGTAATTTATGTACGCCCTGAAAGAGTCCTTGATTTTCAAAAAATTTCAAATGAAATGAGAAACTCAACCAATTTACAGAACATGTGTTTATAAAATCCCTGTCTTATGCTTCAAACGGCATTTTTAATTTACATGATTCAGGGTTTTATGTCTTCTTTAATTCTTCACTCAGATACAGTTAAAATTACTAAAAATAGTTATTACTTAGAAATAATATATTAAAATTACTTTAAGATTTCTGGTACATCAGCCAGATGCAAAGCAACACATTCTGCTCGGCATTCTTCCATAGTTGAACTCAAATTTCCAAACACAGAATCGTAAGTCTCTCCTTCTTTATACCAGCTGGTCACCTAAAAACAAATACAAGTATTAAGCTACCTTTGTAACTGCTCAAAAGAGTTTGCTGCATTTAAGAAAGCTAATGCGTTTTTTAAAAGCAACTTCGTAAGAATTTTGGTAATTTGTTCAATGTTGCATAAGTTCATTTTATTAAATTATGCATTAGATATATTTGTATTGCTTCAATGAAAAACCAAGTAGCTGGTGCCAAATTGCTATCTCGTGGAGACTTGCTACGCATATTCTTTTTAAATATGGGTGAAGTAAACCTGAATTTACATAAGTGTTTTCTTTTTAATAGATGAAGATCTCAAATTTGAGGAAATGTTTGTGTTTTTTAAAATGTTAAGCCCCGCACGAGTTATTATTAATTGATTTGGCTAAAATTTTGCAGGAATTATTTTTTATATACAAGCTTTCTAAACCCGGCATTGCAGGGGTGTACTCTTAATAAACCCTAATTAGTAAGTTTTTTTCATGTAAACTTTTAGATTATACCAATTGATCCCCTCTCCACTGGCCCACTTTATTGGGTTATTATAATCTTCTCCCATTCTGATATGAGGGGTCTTCCCATTCCGATAGGAGGGGTTGAATGTTTCCAGGCCAGGACTGTATCCAGGAGTTAGAGGGCTTTCCCATTGGCTCATGTTCAAATTGACTGTGAATTTGAACAGGGGCCTATGGAAAAGCCCTCTAACTTCTGATAGACAGAACAGCTATGATATAATGGTCGATTTCTATTTCACAATTAGCGCAACCAAACTGCCGAAATGTAGTAAACATTCCACTGCATATTTCAGACAACTCAGGAATACAATAGGGCTGGGGGTTCAGTCGGTAAAGACTTTCGCCTTGCATGCAGTAGGTAACAGGTTCAGGCATCGCCAAAATAACTGCCGACTTATAAAGGGCTCGTGTAGCCAAAAAATGTCCAAAGGATAATACTCTGTGTAGAGGAAGGACACTTTAAATATCCTCCAAATTTCAAAGAATATGATTTGTGACTTCTTGCTACTTAAGATTTTTTTTGGCTTTAATTGAAACTAAAGATAATTCTGATTTGCAGTAAAATCATGCTTATTTTAACGTACGAAATGACCGACTTTAGTATTTGATTTTTTCCGTCGTCAATCCGACGATTGAAATACAGCAATCGATTCATTTTGAGTGATTGGTAAACAATCGCTAGCGGCCGAGATCCTCCAGCAGTTTGGGCTAGGCATTGATACGTCAGTGAGTCAGGACTTTGCTTTTTATACAATATAGCTCTAATACATTGCCAACTGTTTTTCTTTTAAATAAGACAAAATATATACAAAACAATATAAGAAAAATAACAAATAGACACCTGCTCTAGTAATACCATAAAACAAAGAAAAATATTTCCTAACCTCTTTGTTTGTTTCATAATTGATCACTTTATGGGCATCAAAATTGAAATTTCCTTTGGATTCTTCCTTAAACTGCTTACCACTGCCATGCCCTAGCAGCTCATGCAGAGCCACACCAACTTCATAGGCATCATTGATGTTATTAAGAATGATGTCCTAGAGAAAATACATACAATCTTAACTTAAGCTGTGGTGTGGATTTAAAAAAATATCAGTACAAGGTTCCCACTCTGATATCACACTAAAAACAAAGAAGTTTTTAAGGACTTTTCAAGGACTCCCATTCTTTTTTCAAAGACCCTTAATCATAATGTGTTGATTACTATACCTATTAAATCGACCAAACATTAAAATAAAATAGCAATCGAAATACCACCAACGTCAGGTGTTATGGCAACTACAGTGTTACCTAATCTAACGGACACCTCTAGAAAGCGGACACCTCTAAATAACGGACATTTTCTCAAGTCCAAGTCCCTTAACATAGCTTACTTAATGTAATCCCCTCTAAATAACGGACCCTCCAAATAGCGGACACATTATTATTTTTTTTTATTTAATTCGGCTATCAATCCCAATAAAACTCATTTTTGCATCAAAATATTTTTGCACCCTCATTCTCTTTCGCTAAACTACGTATTGGTGACTGTTCTATGACCTTCTAGTAACCCTTAGAATAACCACCATAGCTTTACAATGGTTTCGACACTCCCCATGTCAATTTTCCCCATTATTCGCGAAATCTTCTCTTTCCGAGAATTGAGAGGGAGTGAATGCAATCGCCCCTCAGTCCACTGAACCTGTTTGACTGCTTTCCTGGTGTTGTGTCCAATTTCTAATTGCTTATAATCCAAAAAAGTCGAATTGCCAACGAGTAACGAGAGCTGATTTAGATTAAGTAAAATAATTCTTTAAGGAGAAAAAGGTTAACGTTGAAAGAAAAAATGGATATTTTGGATGTTGCTGAAAAAGAAAAGCTAAGTGTGAGATCTACTGCATAACGTTTTAGAGTTAGAAAAACGCAGATAGACTGTGATACTTCTTTCTGGTTATTTTAGGCATTTATAGGATGTTTTATTTTACCGCATTTCCGGACAAGACTTTGTGCTTCAAAAACGAAAAATATAGTGGCGGTAAAATTTAAAAAGAACGTTTAATTAAAGCATGTTTATCCTGCTGAGTTGCATAGATTTTAAAATACAATCAAACATTAACTAATTGTATTACAAATCAAAGTTATTAAATTTATTTTCTTTAGTTTAATTAGTAATTTTAACCTTTCATTAAGTCATGTTTTTTTTTTTTTCAAAATTCAAAATTTACCCCCCCCCCATTAACAGACAAAAGATCCGGCACCGCAAGTGTCCGGTATTCAGAGGTTTGACTGTATATCAGAGAAAAACACAGAAGTATTGGGCAAATATATAGATGTTTATATATAAATAAGAGCAATGTTTTGTACCGAATGACGAAGTACTATATGCGTTGTTTAAAGCAGACTTTAGCAATGTTTTAAGAAATGACTTCTCACAATTTGAAAGTCCCGAACAAAGAAAATCAAGGACCTTTCCACGATTGTTTGTCAAAATCACGGAGTACTAAGGGGTACTTTTTTTTAAATCAAAATCAAGGACTTTTCAACAATTTTTGGTAAAAATCAAGGAGTATTAAAGGATCCTTGAAATTGAAAATAAAAATCAAGGACTTCTTAAGGACTTTTAATTACCTGTGGGAACCCTGAAGTAATCAATTATTTGGTGTTAAGTCTAGAACCAATAAGTCAGTCAAACCCATGAATTAACTATCGGCTATTATATATATTTTTTGTTATTTTATTTTACCAGTTTAGTATACAGCATAAGTAACAAGGTCTCAAAACTTTTTACTGTTATACATGGGAAGAGATTCCTTGTAAATAAATAATTTTTTTTTTTAAAGCAGCTTAAATATTTATATTTAAGAAATATTCATATGAAAAATAACAGACAGCATCAATACAACAAAAAACTGCATTATCACAAAACAAGGACCTCTGTGTAAACGTCACTAACAATAAAAATTGATGAGTCAAGGCTAAATACAATGGTTTTAAAACTAAAAGTTTCAGATCAATTTTATAATGCACTTATTATTGTATTGTAAACTGGCCATTTACATGAATACTTGTGAATACGAAAAATACTAGAAAACTGTGAATTATTTCGTTCTTTGATGGATAAGTTTTTTTGTGATTAAAATTTATTCATCAGCTAGCATTATCAAAGTATCAATAAAACTAATCCATTTTTGATTTTCAGAAAATTCTAGATTGGTAAGTATATTTTTAGGAGAATAAAAAAAGTTCAACTATTTCGAAAATCAGTTACCTGATCAGCTTTGCTCAGGTAATTTGGTGGCTCGGTCGGCTTAACACTCAACACATTTCCAAGGGACACATTTTTGAAGCCATCTTGTTCTTTTACTTCATAGTCTAAAATTTGAAGAAAAGTGACTTTTTAAAAGAGAGACAATTTAGTAACTGAAAAACTTAAGTTAATGCAAAAATAAGTTTGGAAGGATTTATTTACTAATAAAAGCATTAAATTTAATAAACACAATAAAAATAAGTAGATTAGGAAAACATGACATCATTGTTTGGTCACTGGTTGATGTTTGGAGACATCTTAGTGCAATTCTACCTTAATTCATTTTCAAATTTTTATTAAAGTTTTTATCTTCATTGTTAAAATTTATAATTCAAACTTCTTTTTTTAGTTTAGTTCTATTGATATAGATTGAGATAGGAGGATACAATTTTTTTTAGGAGACATTAATGTTGTGGAAAATTTTATGACTCACGTATAAGCCAAATCCCCTTTTTAAAGGCTCTCTGTCTCTGGCTAAAATTTGGCAGATTCTTTCATGATAACATTTATAGTGGCTTTCCAAACCACACTTAAAAGAATTAGGGAAGAAAAAAGATGCATTCTTTTATATAGATTATATTGGTGTTTGTTTATTTCGGTTTTCTTTATTAGTTTCAATTCAGGCCAAAGGATACATGTTTAAAGTATTAAGTTTTCAGGGTATCAAGTCTCCATATCAAAACTTTCAAAAATATGAATTTTGAACCAAATATCACAAAATATCACTAAAGAGGGAAATGAGGGACATTAAAAAATTGTCAAAATGGCACATAATTTATAAAAAGCCAATTTTTAAAGGGTTCATTCCAAAATGAAATGTCTAAAACTCGTGACTTTTCAAGACTATCAAAAATTTTCATGACTCCAGGAATCGGACCAAAAATAAGAAATATTTTAATTTAAGCCCTTAGGAAATTTGATTTGCAATGCATTATCTTCTAAAATATACTTTTATAATAAGTAAACAATCTTTGCATATCTAAACCAAGTGTTTGAAAATAAGAATCTGAACTAAAAGCAAACATTTATTGATTATTCCAAATTTTTCTTTTTGTTCTCTAATATAATTATCTAACAATTCCATTTCTTTTTCTAATCTGATTGTTTTCTGCTGACACTTCATTTCCCGTAACTCATTTTCTAAATTTCTCTTTTCTGTCTTCGTTAAAGAGTTTTTATCTAAAAGAACCTTTTTTTTTTGTCCAAATGTTCTCTGTGCCTTTGCCTTGCTGCACAGACAAATAATAACATCTTATTTATTTATTAGGGCCTTAATGTCACCATAGATAAAAATTTTATCAAAATAGAAAAAAATCAACACTTTAACCCTTTCAGTCCCAGTGATGCCATTTGGCATCATCACTTTCAATATTTTTTTCAAAATGTTTATGTCCCGCTATAACATCCAAACACACATCATTCGATTCTTCACACTTTCTTCTATCAGACAAAATTTTACTTTAATCTCAATAGAAGTCAGAACTACTATTTTTTTTATTTAGAAAATAGTCAACAAGCCTTTCTCCTGATTTTTGATAAGTTCACTTCAGTTCCACATATTTAAAACACAATTTAAACTATTTCGGTTAAAATAATTACTAATTTTTTTTTAGTAATATGGTCAGATACCTTAAAATATATAACTCGAAGTGTTTTTAGGTAGTATATATATTTTTTATTTTGTTGTTTTCCACAGTTAAAGAATTTTGGCATTGTTTCAAAAACCATATAAAAAATTTTAATGAATTTTTTTTTCTTATGGAATTCGTATATTTGACCAAAAATAAGCTTATTTTGTGAATATCAGATGTTTCTGTAGTGTGGTAAATTTTTGGGACTGAAAGGGTTAATGTCACCATAGATAAAATTTTTATCAAAATAGAAAAAAATCAACACTTTAAAAAAGCCATACTTACAGTTTGGAATGTTGATTCCAGCAGGAACCATACTGCCAGCAAACGTTACGACATCTAGCGAAGTGAAATCTGGTCTCATAAACTTGTCCTTTTCAAAAGCTTTCGGCCAGGGTAAAAGGGGAAGGAATCGCTCAGCTGCACTTACAAGCTCGGTAAATTTAGCACTCATTTTTTTGTTCACTATGGCCACAAAGCCTGGAAAATGAAAATATTTAAAGTAAATTTTTGTAAAAACTAAATAAAAACACAGTTTAACATCCATTAAACAGGAATTTTTCTTAAGATGAACTGAGGGTGTTTTTCTGTTTTATTTTAAACATAAGATTTGAATCAACAAATACTATCTTAATTTGAAAAGCCTGAATAATTGAAACTTTAAGAAAGAATCATCAAATTGATAGCAAACATCAAAAAAATATTCGGATATACAATCTAACCTCGTTAACGCGAACTCGCTTAACACGAAACATCGCAAGATGAACTGAAAACATTTCCTCGGCCTATAAAGCTTAGAGCTAATGCTAAAAAATATCTTAATGCAAAATCTTTTTTAGCGAAGGATTTTTTAATAGCTTTTTTTGGAAGAACAGATTAAACAAAACATTAAAAAAGGCAAACGAACATTATAAGTAAAAAATGTCTTCTCTTTCTGAGAAAATCACGAGGTCGCCCATGTTTCATCAGTTTAAATTCAATTACTGTTCTTAATTGGTGTTACTTTAAAATTTTCCTAGACTTTTATAATATGTACTACTGCTAAAAATGAACTTTTAAATTTCATTACTAATTGTACATATGTATTATATTACGAATTTAGAATAATTTTTTTAAAAACTATTCATGCATTGAATGTAAACAAATTTCGAATGGTTAACATGAAATTCCGTTACATTTGCGTTGGTTTTAATGCAAAACTTAGCGAACATAAAAGTGAGATAATTAAACTTAGGCAAGTTTTACAAGCAATTATCTAATTACAAAATTTCCATTTCAAATATAACACACATCAAATGTCAAATTACTCAACATAAAATTGCGACTACAATGCCTTTTAAATAAAAAAAACAATTGTGTCAACACTTTGAATAAAAACACCAGTAGTTTAAAAGTGATTAAGTATAATTGATGCTGCATGATCAATATATTCTTAGTTATTAAGTGAATGAATTTAATTTTTTAAGGGGAGTCAGATGGTTCTATCTCGCCCATGTTAATTTTACTAACTTTAAAACATTTTTCGAGGGAACTAAATGTGATATCATTTTGAATTTTTTGTTTGCTTCTTATATATAGGTCTTTGATTTAAACTGAGGATATTTCGCAGAATGAAAAAACACTTTTGCAAAACATTTTTTAAAATTTGTATTACAAATTTAAAAAAAATCAGATTCAAAGTTACATAACTTTTTTTTAGCAGAGGTATTTAAAATTTCTCAGTTTAAATCAAAGAGCTATTAATGGGGAAGAAATAATAAAACAAAACTTGTGGATAACTTTCATTTATAGTTCCTGAGAAAAATGTTCCTAACTGTTGAAAAACCTTGTATTTCAGGAAACGCAAAAGAAAAGGTTTAAGTAAGAAATTATGATAAGAGTTTCTCAAAAATGCTTATCAGTAAGAAAACTACTAAACAGAAGTGAATGCATCTTACTTTCAAATTCTGCTCTTACTCCTGATGGGTCACGATAATTTTCAATGAATCCGATGTAACTAGAAATGAAATATTGAAAAATTTAATTTCTGAACTGAAACACTCAAAAGTCTTGTTGCTAATTTGTATAGATAAGTTATTATTAGTTATTTGTATTAAGATGACTTTGTGGAAACATATTATACCAAAAATTTGGCTTTTAAAATCTTTTTTAAGGCATACTCTTTTGTTAAGAATCATTTAATAAGAATCAGTATTTTTATCTACATTACATTTTAACATTGCAGTGCTAATTTTGCATCAATTTATCTTTCTCTGTTGGTAACGATTGATCTGTTTATACTGTAACCATAGAGACATTAAATGAAATGGACTCTACATTGGCAAACCTAAAGTGTCTTTAGGTCTGGTGACAATTGACATAGTTCTAAGGAAACGGTAGCAATACCTTGTCATATGTAGCAATCATTCTCCTCTTGGCGATTTTTGATGTTGAGATGTTTTTGGAAGCTGCTATACTATTGAATGAGCAGTCAATTTTATTTACTTTAGTGTCCACAGTCCTTTTCTGCAAGGCCCAGTTGCTTAGTGGTAGTGCTTCGCATTGCCATACCGGATCCCAGATTGGGCGAGATCAACTCATTCTTTCATCCCTTAAGTGGGTCGATAAAATGAGGACCAAGCATACTTGGGAACTGTGCTAAAATGGGCACAGCCGGACTTGACCTACTAATGAGTTATTGTATTGAAGTGTTTAGTGTTTAGTTCTTTTTAACTTATTCTATCGTCAAGGATTTATGAAAAGTAGGGAAGTATTTCATAATGATTATCACAGAAGGATCGTGAGAAAATCTATCTAAAACGAAGTCATACTTTGATAATGAAGGGACAAACACCAGTATATCATTATGTATGTCTACCAAAACAGATTTACGGTTGAGGGATACAAATTTATGTAAAGTAGTAATCATGCAGCAATTTTAATTAAAAAATAACATGGAATTAAAATGCATGAAAAATACCTTTCTACTACAGGTCCTTTATCCTTTACCCAAAAGCGAGACCCATCCTTATGAGCTTTTAATGATCCAGTGCGAAAGTAGTGAATATAATTTTCTATCATCTTTTCTTGGTTTTCATTAGCAGCATACCGCTACAAAAATAATTAAAATATAGTTACACTAATAAATGAAATCACTGATTCTTATTTAATATGAAATTTGAAGAACATAACTACATTTGCTCGAGGCAAAATTAACAAAAATGGAGGAATTAAAAGAAAAAAAAAACCTGAATATTTCAGCTTGTAATGGACTGCTGCAATAATGAGTATTTAAATAGGAAAATGATTTAAAAATCAAGTTTTATATTGTATATACAAGTATTCAGTCTAAAATTAAATGAACACAAAAGTTTTTGAAATAAAAGTTCACTTGTGTACAATCTCAGAAAAATCCCTCACCAATTTAAGTGTTCAGAAAATCAGTATTGTATACAAATCAGTTAAAATAAACATTGTATCCAATTAGCTGAAATTTGGTTGAAGAAGACAACACACACACAAAATGAATGCTAGACCTTCCACCAATCTAAACAAATTAAATACAGTGTCAAACTTGATTATAATAACCTTGTTTACAACAACTCGTTTATATCGCCATGAATGTTAGGCCCCTTGAATTGCCCTTAAGACTATAAAGCTATAATATTTTGCTTACAACAACAATTTTTAATTAACTTTTGAGGTAACAAGGCTAAAAATATACGATTATATGATAACCAAAATGCCTTTTTAAAGTGTTTTTTTTTCTTTATGAATATTCTTTTTTCACCAAATGATGTGAAAAGTTGCCAAATTTGAAGTATATTTCATGCCTAAAATTTATTGACCTGAGAAGAAGAAAACAAACTACTGCTGACAGCATGTAGGGTTAAAAATACTATTCAATCAATGACATTTGATAACTTTATACAAGATTTACTAAACGGGTTACACTATATGCTAGGTGACTTAAGTTTTCATTTACCTTTGCAATTGACAGATTCCAATTTACAAGCTCCAAAAGTTGACTGTAATCTCCTCGAGTAATAAGAAAGTCATTCCCGTTTAAGGTATGTTTGCTGAGCATGCTTTGGTCCTCCTCGCCACCTAAAAGATGGAAAATGTGGTTAAGCTTAACTTTTGGGGGAGAAGATACACTTTATCTTCTTTGCTCCAGGGATACACATACATGGACTTTTCTGGCGTGGACAGGTAACCTGCAGTAGCTTCTATTGTTGCAAGCACTCAATTACTCTAACCGATAAGAAATAGTGCCGAAAAAAGATTTAGTTCATAACAAAAATAGTACAACTCACTGTCTGCAGTTTACCTGCCGACGGCAGTTTTGTAGAATATACTTCAAAACTTCAATAAACAAATTTTCTTAGTTTTAACTTTTCTACTATAAAGTAAAAAGGTTTAAGCTTCCCAAAAATACTAATACCAAAGCAACTAATGTATTAATTGTGTTCAAAAAAATATTAGCAAGAAGCTTAAGCAAGTTTTCATAAGTAAATTTTTCAGCGGCATAAAAACAAATGTCAGAATGGACTATAATTGTAAACAAACTGATATATCTTGTTTATTCACAGCAGGGTTGGAAAAAAACCAGGTTTTTTTTAAAAAAACCCAAAAAAAACCGTTTTTTTTGGTTTAAACCAGGTTTTTTTGGTTTAAACCTGATTTTTTCAAAACTTTTCGGGGATTTAAATAGTTTGTGTATTTGCAGGACTCTAATGATGTTTATATTAATTTCAAGCTTAATTTTATGGTTTACCTCACTAATAAGATCCCCATATATTTTTCATTTGATAATTTTTAAATGTAAAACTATTTTTTGGGCATAATATACTCCAATTATTTCAATTTCCACATAGTCATACATAACAGCCGTTAAACGTTTGCAATGAATGTCAATTAAACCATTCATAGTATTTTAACCTTAATTTAAATAACTAAAGTAATAATGAAGTAATAATTCCAAACTTTTTAAATACAATTTATTATGATCAAGGACCACTACTATTCAACATTTTAAACAAAAAATTTTTCGATTCCAGGCTTATTATGCAATTTAGACTGCACTAGACCAAAAGAGGAAAAATCGAGATCAATATTAGCTGTTGTTGCTTTAGCAGTCAGAATGAGTTCAACTTCACTAAAAACATTACTGTTAAGTTTTTTTTTTTTATCAACTGTTTGACCTACACTAATATATTGCAGATACCATGCTTTACATAATCACTCTCAAAAAGAAAATTTCTGAAAGTCACAAGCTCCAGCTAAATATTTCATAACAAGAGTAACACCAAAGAGTTATTAGGGAATCGTTTTTTTGCATATTTTAATGCTTCTACTAAAAAATTTGGGGAAAAAAACCATCTTTGGTTTTTTTTTTGAAAAAAACCATTTGGTTTAAACCTTGGTTTAAACCATGGTTTAAACCATTTGGTTTAAACCATGCCAACCCTGATTCACAGCACAGCAAAAATTTGCATTTTTACCACTCCAAACCCCAAATTCCACTAAATTGACAGGCCTCTCATCAAATGTAAAAAGTTAGTTTTTTTTTTTTTCAAAATTACATGCAAATTGCGAAACATACGTTTAAGTACATACTTCTTGAAGAATATGCTTATATAAAGAATATCTGTGTAGGATTTCTTTCAAAGTGAAGAGGTTAAACTGGAGTATGTTTGTTTATATGTTTTAAGTGAAGTTAAAAAGATGGTCAAACACAGAAAATTTAACATCATTTTTTCTTAAATTTATTAATAACAAAAGTGAAAACCTATTTTTTTAAAATTTACACAATTATGAATATAGCAACAATAAATTTAGAGAAATGATACAGTACAACCATTTTAAAAGATTGAGTATATTTTATATTAGATTTATAGAAACTTTAAGAAAGCTGAAATTTCTTTGTTAACTTTTGAACCCGATTTTGATGAAGCACTTTTGATTTACACTCATATTGAATGGCAAAGAAAAAAAGTTAAATTTACAGCAGTTTACTAAGTATTTATATATAGGTCCATAATAATTAAAACATAACATACTTTGTTGCAATGTGGAGGCTAGTCTTATTTCATAGCATTCTTTTCCTGTTTCATCTTTCCTTTTGATTAACCTTGTATTCCAAGCTTCAATATTCTAGAAACAAAAAAAAGTATAACAACATTGATCAACAAAACTATTAAAATAACAAAAGTGTATAAGTATCCTATCAACGCATTTCAATTATTAGTATACATTTAACACTGCAAACTGAGACAGAGCATCACTCCACATAAATTTTTAATTCCTTGAATTATAAAAGTAACGACTATGCTCATTTTAGATATTATATATATGAATTGTTGTACCATCACAAATTGCAAATCGGTATAAAGCAGCCCATAGGGGGGAAAAGTTCTTTATTTACAAAGACAACTTTTAATTGTAATAAAATTTTAAGCAGAATTTTCCCATCGGGAATATTTCCAGATTTTGATATTCATCATTAAGAAAGTTTTACCATTAATTTAGATTACAAGCAAGGTTTGCAAATAAAGATTCTTAGTTGCAAAATGTGACTTAATCCTTCAAATCAATAATGTGAGAGCTAAATAAATTGAATCACAGTTTTTACAACTAATTTTAGAAAACCTTCAATACCATTTTTTTTAATAATCCTGGTTTTCAAAAATCTCACCGAAAATAAACCTATTGAAATTGCAAATATTCAAACACCTCCTAAATTTTGTCTGTACATCTCTATAGTGAGTCTAACAACGAAAATATTCAACAGTACAGATTTAAAACAATTCTGACTATCTATAAATTTTAAAACTTTGATGATCTTGAAATAAATTGGGAAACCCCTGGGGTCGTGAAATGTCAAAATTGCAAATTCAGAAAAACTCCTGCTATTCTAAATTGCAATTCCGAAAATCACAGAGCTGAAGTGATTCTAACAAAACATGTCAATCATAAAATTTTCTAGTTAAGCATTGCGGATTTCGAAATGTGGATAAATAAAAAATAAAATTGAATTACAAATATTTTTAATAAAAAGATAATGTACATTGCTCTTTTTTTTTGTTAGTAGCACAGGTAGCTCCTGAATTTCTTCATCTAATTACTATCACTGGTTACAAGACAAACTTCATAAAGAATTTGAATCAAAGTTAATTATAAATAAGATATTTAAACTTTAAAAATATCTTACTTGTTCTTTCATGAAGTTTTTAACAATCGCATCATCTTCTTCAGTAATATTTTTTGACAAGTATTTAGTAACACCCTAAAAAATATATTATTTATTCAGTATTCATTTATATCAGGGATTATAAAATTACTTAAGCTCAAAGAAGCACATGTCACTCACTTTGGACGGAAACCCAAGGCGACAATCTGAATTAGTAAGAGAAAATATTTTATCCAGTGAATTAGAGAGCAATCGTTCAACATCGGACGGAAAGTCTTTGGCATACTTGCTTGAGCGAATGAGCTTTTCAAACTTCTCCTACAAAAAAGAATTAAATGCTGTTTATTTTATGGTTTCTTTAATATAAAGTAAAAATTAAATGAAATGAAAAGCATTATAACTTACCTGGGTCAAATTGGGAATAAACTTGCTATCACCCATGCCTTTATAATTACCCATATTAACGAATAAACCACAAGCATATATTAAGAAAGCCTATAAATAAATTAAATATTTCAAATACAAAATATTAATACAGTAATAAAAGTAAAGTAATTTAACAAACTTAAAGGGGAAAACCAAAATATTGTTTTAACATCCATGCATATTTCATATTTACCTTTATTAATTCAAAATTTAAATTGCTCTTACTTAAATAAGACAAATTTAACTCAATAAGATTATCCATTTCAATATTTTTTTTCTTAAAAAATCAACCCTTGGAAAAAAAACAGTTTTGATATAAACTTAAAAGGCTAAGCTTAAAAAATAGTTTGTTGAGTCATATATTTTTTTAGGCTTGTAGCAGCACTTAGGCATGAATATTACCACAAGCCTCCTTATTAAATAAAACCATGGTTTGGTGTAGAAATTTAGCACTGATTTATTATATTACCTGAAATTCTTCTTCTGTGAATTCACATTCATTTAAAGCCACCTCCTTAAGTTCACTTACAGATTGCAAAGAAAACAGTTGATGAAGCAGACAATAGATTAAAGGGCTCTCTTGGGAACTCTGCAAGATAAAGTGTTAATATCAGACAAATTATCTAGTTGAAATAATTACTTATTACAAAGTATGTTATCGATCTAAAATGTCATGTTAAATAGTTGAAATTTTAGTATTAATTACAGTTAACCTTATAACATAAACAACATTTGGTTTATGTTAACCATATTTCATGTTATCCTTCAGTAAAAAATAAGACATTTATTTAGTGTAATATTAATAAGAAAATCATCAGCAATTTGTTTTATAATACAGTACAAGATAAAAACAATTATCCAAGCTTGTTTAGAGAACAACACTTAACGAATGTATAATTAAAAACGAAATTAGTTCATGTCCTGCAAGGACTAATAAGATTCCATGGTAAGTATGTCATGTTAAACAAGTTCTGTAAACTATTGTATAACAGGGACTCATAGCATCATTTAGAGGACCATGATGTGTAGGATGTTATAAAAAATAAACGTTTTAAACAAGGTTAATATTATGTGCAGGAAATCATGTCAAATACACACGAGTGTTCCTCTGTCATCTGTCTTGCACAGAAATGCTAAAATTCTTCCCATTTCTGGTTTCCTTAGTTGATAAACAGATTATGAAAACAAAATTATGGTCCTAGACTAAACTTAAATGACTGATAAATGGATAGGGTAAGACCTTTAAAACTATAAATACTTTTGTAAAAACATTGCTCAAAGAAATGTGGGTCATATTAATACTAGAACTATGACAGCATATATCAGCATTTTAATTGGAACTATTAAATAAATCAGTCGACTCAGTGGAATAACGTGCCTGCCCCATAAGCCCAAGTTTGCAGGATTGAGTTAGCTGGCTGAGTCAGCAGATTTTCAGGATGGGAAAATCGTCCGTAAGCATGTCACATAATTATGTGGCATGTGAAAGATCCCTTGAGTACCGCCAAGAATATTATTCTTTTCCACTGTCTCTGCAAATTTAAATACAGCACCATACTTTAACATCCACAGACAGCCCAGATTCATTACAATAAGGGTTAAAATTAGTCCAAGAGCCAGCTAGAAAAGGATTAGTTCTGGGGAATATGCCAAGTCTACAAAAAAGCAGCCCTTGTTTAATACAAATAAGTACAGTAAAATTAATCGATTATTCATCCCTCTTTCATCCGAAACTCTGTCAAACGACCATCCTTCAGTCAACATTAAAAAAACTAACATCAGGTAATTCAATGGAAACCAGTCTTGAGAAAACTTTTACAGCGATACTGAAATTGGCAAACTTATTTCTACATTAAATTCTAATTGATCTAAATAATACTGTACTGCTCAATTACCTACTAGTACTACTCGAGGCTCAGTGGCTTAGAGGTAGTGCTTCGCATTACCATGCCACACACAGGTCTGGGAATCAAATATCAGATTGTGTGGGGTTGACCCATCCTTTCATCCCTTGAGTGGACTGATAAAAAGGGGACCAAGCTTGCTTGGGAACTAAACGCTGGGGATTATTTCTGCATGAGGCTGACCACCTTACCGGGACATATGCCTAGCACCCCAGAGCTCTAGGTCAAGTTAGGTAGGTTTGAATTATCGTCTCCTAGAGCTACAAGAGGGCTATTGGCGATGGGCGTCGTATTTTAGAACCACAGTCAAGTGACGAGCCAACACCTGAATAGGCACCCAACGCAGCTGTTAAGAGCAACATCGTATGCAGTGTTAGGACTTTGGAGCATATTTAACATGCACTCCCCTACACAGGGTATTATTCGTTGGACATTTTTGGGCTGCACGGGCCGTTTATAGGTCGGCAGTTATTTTGCTGATGCCCGGACCCGAACCTGGGACCTTTCACATGCTAGGCGAGTGCCTAACCACCCCTAGGTCAAGAAAGCTTAAATGGGCACAGTTGGCCCAGTAATGGGCTGTTGAGCTGAGGAGTTTAGTTTAGAGTTACTCGCTCACCTGCAAGAGACAAATAAGACCCCCAACCCAAGAGGCTTTGTTCAAGTAGTGGGCATAGAGCTTTTCTTTTTCTGTCAGGTCATTGAAGGCTTCTTCACAGTTCAGCAAGACCATGGGTGTATTGTTCGGATAGATGAATTCCGCTTTCTTCAGTTCATCCGACATTGCCTAAAAATATTTCAAAGAAAATTATACAATTGACTTTTTATAAGCAAAAGGAGAATAAATTATACAGTTTAGCTGAGCTTTTAAGAACACTTTTAAAAATTTAGGCAGCACTTCTGAAAACACTTTACAAGTTAGATGACAGCAAGTTAAGTTCAGAACAGAAACTGTCATTTAGAATTGCATCCATATAAAATCCATGATAAAGCTCCAATCACAGAATTGAGTTCTTATTAAACTTTTAAGCATCAAAATTAACAAACTATTTTCATAGAAAATTCAATAATTATTACTATATTTTGCCAAATATATTTGTATTTTCAATAATGAGAATGTAATATATTGTTCATACTTAAAGAAAAGTAAAACATGTCATATAAACATACAACATTGAAAATATATATCACCTACAAATAATAGCTATACAAAACGACTTTTAAATATCATTTTTAAAAAAATGAAAAACATCTGCTAAACAAATAATTACGATATTATGACATGATTATTCATTATTAAATGCTTAAATCTCATTGTGACATGACATATATTAGGATGTCATTCCAAACTGATTTATATCACTATAATTTTCCTTTAAGTTTCCATTAAATATAAAAAAGTTTTTGTAGTAGCAGTGGTATGTACTTTCATTAAAATGCAGTAGCAATGGTGATTTAATTTCATTAAAAAGTTGTAGCAATGGTGATTTAACTTCATACTTCATTAAAAATAGCATTCTTCTCACGCTTTTTAAATGAATATTACATTGTGCAGGTTTTTTTTTAATAATTGAAGAAATTAGTATTCAAATTACTTAAGATTTTCAATCACTTCTAGTTGCAATGAGCAGAATTTTGCTACACATCAATTTGTCTGTAGCACTACTTTGGGCTATGAAAGTGGGTGACAGACAGAACTAGGATGACTATACAAAAAGCTTAGTAAAAGAACGTGCTAAGTGACAAAAAGGGACAAACGAGTTTTGAAGTTCTTCCTTTGCACTTAGATACGCTAAAAAAGGTACTTGCAAATGGCAAAAATTAACCTTAAGTTTATGAAAAGGGGAAACTTGTTATCTTCAAAGGATGGCATAATATGTTCATTGATACAAAATTCCCAATTTTTTCAAAAAAGTCACTGAGCATGTTCTTCCACTAAGCTCTTCAATTGTAGCATCAATGCAAGCGTTAAAGAAAAAGAAGCAAAGAAAAAATTATAATTCCATGCATTTTGGTATAGTTAATTTTTTAACAATATTATTGTAATTTCAGGCTTGTAATCAAATCAAGTCTTGTAATAAGATGCAAACCACTTAGACCGTTTGAAATAAATAAATCTTTTAATAAATTCTTTATTCTGGGTACTGGTACTGGGTGGCTTACAATAACAGTGAGCTGTCTCCTAGAAATTGTCTTGCTTAAGATGGTTTTTAAGAACAAATTTTAAATTATCACATAAAATGTAGGGCATTTTGCAGTATAAATCATAAAAAAAAAAAGAATGTTTGGCATTTTTCGTGCCTTTTTGGAACATGCAGGACAAATACCTATAAAGTAGTAGGCACTGTGAAATGTCATCCAAGACAAAGACCTATATAAAAACTTCCACTTTTTACATTATAAACACAGGGTGGAAGCAAAAAGTTGAAATATTGGCTTTTTGAATTGTTGTTGCAAGGACTTTTACTGCATAAGGAATTTTAATACAAAAGGACATTTATAGTTGATCAATAAAATATATAATAAAACTTAAAAAACTATATGGTTTTGCATCATTAAAAACATCCTTTTTTATCAAGATTTTTTTTTCAAAAAAATATTTGATTTATTCTAAAATAAATTGATGGATTGGAATTAGGGATGCTTCGAATATTCGGTAACTATTCAGTATTAGGCATATTCGGTCACTTTAGCCGAATATTCAGTTTGGCTGAACTATTCAGCCAAATAGTGACATGAAATTTTTTTCAAAATTTATTCATGTTATCATCTTCTGAAACATCAAAAAAATTCCCAAACAGGGCTTGTTTTCTTTTTTGACAGACTCAAATACCTAAGTTTTTGGTATTTATAATGTTAAATCAAGCTCTACTCAACGAGTACTACTTTATTGTGAGTAGCTTTAATTAAAAATTTAATAGCTTTATTGTATTAAAATTATTGTGTGATTGTGTACTTATACACACAATGTTGACTTGAAATTGATGAATAATAAAATTTGTTTAGTTACGCCGAATATTCGTTATTCGGCTAAATTTGGTATTCGGTGCATCCCTATTTGGAAAAGGGGACGTTACCAATGGAATTTCCTACTCCTGGAAGATAAGGTTATCATCACTGATAGATTTTACCGGTTACATAAAACCGGTATAATTTAAAAGTTCCGTTAGGTTTCAAATCAAATTTTCGGTTATACATTTAAAAATTAAGTTTTGTATTTCATAATTAAACGTGTACTTCTGTATTCGCGGACAGCAACAGCGATGTAATCAACAATGACACGGCTTTTTTTGTGAAATCGTAATGGTTTTTAAAATAATTGCTTTAAATTACAATCATACTTCAAATTCATGGAATTCTCTATCTTTCATTAAAAAACAACAATATTTTATCAAACTATTTCATAAGTTAGGCCGATATTTATATAGCAGAAGAATCTTTTACTCCAATTAATTACTACACATAAGGCACAGATGTCAAAACACACTTTTTGTTACATTTAAAAAATAATTAAATCCAACTCACTATCGCTTGAATGGAATGTCAATAAACAAGAATAATAATTAAATCCTCGAAGCTTAATTTAAATAGATTTAAAGTATTTTTAAAGTTAAAGATATACGTTTCAGTTTCGAACTTCGAAGGCAGGGCAAGCGCAGCGAGGTAGTGGAAGAAGCACCTAGACTTAGCACCCATCAACAATGAGAGGTTAGGTACTTGACCGGCCGAGTTCTCCTATTGGTGAAAATCGACAAGTGCTCACACAACCAAAAGGTTACTACCAGATTTTGCTAAAAATCATTTTTTTGGCGCTTCTTTAAAATTTATGAAAACTTCAAAAATGCAGAAAAAAATGTCATGACATCCTGATGTTTTCAATATTATTGGTATTTCTCTAAATTATTGAATACAGAAAAAAAATTGCGAAACGCTGTTGATGCTGGCCAATCCTAATTAATCCAAATGAAATTAATAAAATCACTGCATGAAATCTCGCCATCGTTTCACGATTGCCAACTCCACATGGTTGCCGGTGCCAGAAAAGATTGGAGCGGTTAGTCCACAGGGTTAGTCAGAATTGTGCGCATGCGCTTATTGTAATTAGGTGAAGCTGAGGAGTGCTAAGTCTAACAGCTTCTGGTAAACTACAGGTTGCTCATATTCCGGCCGTCTATTCTTAACCTCAATGTGAAACTTAAACGTTTATAATTTTGCCTCGTAAATTAAAACCCTGATTGATTGACGAAGATTAGCTATTAGATCGGATCAAACTCTTATGTTTTCGTCATTGACCATTGTGGAAACGAAAACTCCATAAATACTCCTTACTACGGGACTTCATCAAGGCCCTGACTTAATAAGTCACATGACTAATAATGGGCGGTTTTCGATTTGCCAATGCGCAGTTCATTTTAACGCGCCTCTGTTTCTGCACATAATCATATTTTTGCTTAACGATTTGGCAACACTAAACTTTCAAATAAAAACAAGTTTTGTGCTTGTGTTGGTTTTGTGATTTTTCTGGTTTCGTAGTGACAAAATAGCATTTAAATGTTTTCCAAATGATAAAACAAGTTACATCCCTGATGTCTGAAACGAACCATAAAATTTCCCAAATTTTTTGTGCTATAGTATAATACATTTATAATCAGTATTCTTAGAGTTTTCCTACTAAAAGTCCTAAACATGTCCAACTCGGAAAGCAATCTTGCAAGTGATACGAATGCAATACCTTCCACATCTATAGTTTTTAAGGATAAAAACAATCTTGAGCTACCATCTGAAAAAACTAAACAGAATTGGGTCGAAAATCGAGGTAAATGCATATAAATTTTCTTTAATTCTTAACAAGGCCAAGTGGACATTTTTTTAAAGTTAAAAATAAAAGTCTAGGTACTGTCCAATGGGGTAAACTTTGGCCCTGAAGATTACTTTGGGCCCAAGCATAAAACCACTTATTGACTTTCTTTTTGAATATTTTTTTACTCATTAGTCAAGGTCGATGTGCACTAATTGTTCAAAAAAAGCTAGCACTTATTTCAAAAGAGAGTATTTAGTTAGAAGTTATTGACTTGGATATCGTGAACCAAAGTTTCCCTTATTCAATTGTACTTAAATTTTAAAATTACATTTGTGTATTTCTAGTTGATTGTCAGTTGAACCGCAGCCAATTTGAGTATTTGTTCATGCAGTATAATAAACTTGCAATTAAAAAAAATAATGCAATTTAATATCTATATTTTAGTTACTAAATATTTATATTCTTCACTAAGACGGTCATATTTATTTTATTACTAGATATCTCTTACAATTAAGTTGATGTACTAAAACAAAATAAGAAATTTATTCACTGTTTGGTGTTGTTTGATTTTGATAAAAATGTCATTGACGTGTGAAATGTATCCTCTCAATTTTTTTAAAAATTGAAAACGGATAATTATGCTTTTTTTAAAGTTTTTAAACAGTTGAATTATGATGTGCTTAAATAAAAGTCCTTGCTTATTTTTCTTATGCTTATAAATATCTTTTTTGTTTAAAAAGGTTACTTAAAATAAATTGGCTATTTATGCTTATTCTATGTCAATTCAATAAGGGCAAAACTTTCTTTTTTTATAACCTTAAAACTTTCAAGAATCATATTCTTAATTTTTATTCTGCATTTCAACTTTTAAACAAGCTTTAAAAAGATCTATGCATCTAAACTTTATTCTGTGAACATATCTTTAAAAATATTTGCTTTTAAAGAAAGAAACCAGTGCTGGAATACCTATTATTGTCAAAACATTCTCTATTGTATTCTTAAAAAAGCAAATTAAGTCAAACCAACCTCTCCATTGTAGAATCCCTTGAACTTCGCACCAATGGCAGCACAGACGACCTTTTGTTTCTTGAAACTGGCAACAACCAGATGCAGGACCAGGGCCACACCAACACAAACGACACTGCTTCGGTCTCGTTGTCAGATGACAATAAAGAGGTACCCCCAGTCGTTCCCCAGCGCACTTCTTCATTGCGTCGGAAGACTCGAAATTCCCTCAAATTGAACTTGGATGAAGCCACATGGTCACAGGATAATCCGGGGAAACCTCCTGCGACTACTAAGCTGAGGCAAAACCTGCAGGCTGGGGTAAGTCTTTATTTTTTAGATAAGTTATATAATTTTATTTTGCTTGGCTTTAAGCTGTAGCGTATCATGCTTAAAGTGACTTTTTGGTTTATAATTTGCTATGATATTCAAAATTTAAATGTCTAGCTATTAGAACAAATCTTAAATCATTTGGTAGAATGGGGTTGTTTCACGGAGGATCTGGCAATTGCTATATGGTCTTTTTTCCTTACTCTGTAACAACTCTTTAAATGTCTCTGCTCTCTAATTACTTTTGTTTTGGTTAGTTGGTTGGTAGAGATAATCAGGTTTGTGTGCTGGCCAAGCGCACTAACCTGGTTATAGGTCTACCAACCAACTTAACCAAAACAAAAGTAATTAGAGAGTTAGGAAAATAACACTGCGTAGCTTTTGCCAGATCCTCTGTGAAGCGAAACAACCCCATTGTAGGACCATATAGCAAGAAAATCCTTGGTTTTTCTATAATGAAATGCAATGTAAAAATATAAACTTCAGACGACTTTTCTGGAAAACTAGCATTTAGCCCATAGGTCACTTTTCTGCTTACAGTGCGCTATGTAGCAGATATATTTTTGGTACAAAGTTGGCATTACTACCGTCTAAGACTGCCAGTAAATATGACAGAGGGTTAAAGGATTCTTGACATTAGATAGCTTCAGTATGTCTGGAGACCAAATTCTTTTCATTTTTAAAAAATGTTTATAAGACAGTAACTTTTCATGGCATGAGTGTGCTCAATCATTATTTATGGATTATGGCTTTATTATGATAAAATATGGCCAAGTAAAGTGTTATAAACTATTGATTAGCTTTGTTTAATGTTTATTTTGAGGGTCTTTTTTGAAAAATGGGTGGCTCTTTTTTAATATCCAGCCAGACTGTAATTCATCAAATGGTCGTCAATAAAGTATCTATATCAATAGTCAAACTTGGTTTTGACGACCTTGTTTACAATGATAACTTAGTTATAATGCCATAAATGTCCAGTCCCTTGAATTGCACATAAATCTTAATGTTATAATATTTGCATTACAGAAACAATTTTTAATTAACTCCTCCATTATAATGATAAAAATATCTAGTTATATGATATCCAAATGCATTCCTACAGATTAGGTTTTTTTTAATTAGTTTTTTCTATTTAAAGTATATTTAATTTGTAGATTTAACTGATGGGGCTATACTAATCAGTAGTCTACATAACTCTGGATCAGAAGGTTAATTTAGCTGAAGATGTTGAACTTGAAATAAGGCTAGTTACGAACAGGAACAAATGTATAATTTATTAAAAAGAAATAAATAAAAGAAAAATGTAAACTGTGCTTAGGGCACAGTGCTAAGCTTAGACTTTGGTAAGCACAAGACTGAGCGAGACTGCCGGTACATAAGCAGTACACGCTTATATAGAGAATCAAAAATCAGAATTAACATATTGCAAAAAGTTAGCATACGAGATATGACATATCAGAATTAAAGATTAGAACTGTTCACTTTGGTAGAAATAGTTCGTTGTACAAGAACGTCGGAATTTGCTAGCACCACAAATTTGATAAATGATGCCAATAGTTTGCAAATTTGAAATTTATTTCAAACCTAAAAAAATATTTTCCGGAAAAGGAGAAATTAACTACCTATAGTCATAGAAAAAATCAGGTTAAAACGTATTCGATTGATGTCATTTTGTAACTTTAATAATACATATAATACGTATTTTGTATAATTTACTGCACTTAATATTCAACCTTGTTTATAACATTACTCTTTTATAACTTGCATTAAACATAGTTGTCTTTAGAATAATCCTATCCTGATCCTATCCTAATAATCCTGGTTATGCTGTGGTTAAAAATTAACAATTGAAGATATAATTTTTGCAGGAAAAAATTGCTTTGTTAAACCATTAGACTCTTTAAATATCTTTCAGCTTGTGTTTGACTATATTGAAGGTTTATTTTCTTATTGTGCGTAATTGTAAACTATTATATGATTTAAATGCATAAAATAACTATGTACATTGTGAAAAACAGACACACTCGTTGACCTTAATTTGCCCATATTTTAAGATGTAAAAAAATTTCTGTTAAATACTTTTAAAATTAAAACAAATATGAGGTTTTAATGAACATTCTTTTTATATTTTTAATGAACATTGCTGTTATTTATTTTTATTTAGTTTATATGCTTTTTTAAAACTGAATCTGATTATTGTTTTTCTATGATTTGAAATCTGCATAAGGTATTTGTTGTTGTGTAGCTTTGACCCCTAAACATTAAAAATGTTTTGCAGTACAAATGAAACATTATTTATGCAAACGAAATATAACAAAGTTGTTTTTTATACTCAAAACTTTAAATAAAAGTCATATATAAATTATTTTATTATTTCTTTTAGGCAGCTCGTGTGTCTGCAGTTGTCCAAAAAGGTAAAACACCAGAGTTCAGATTCCGTCTCATCCTTATTATTCTCTTCGGCATGATCATAGGCCTGGTTACTTTCACTTGGTATCTTTATCAACGACAAATGATGCAGTTAGCTTTTGGTGACAAAATCAAATTCCATGAAACAATTAGAGTTATCAATCTCCTGAAAGCAGATGGACAGGAAATTCTTAAAGTAGAGGTTGGCATGCAAATCCCACCTGAACTGAAATCATTTGATTGCCAACTTCTCTACCCTACTCGAGGCCCGAATATCTGCCAAGAGTGGAAATACCGCGCCAGGCTGCACATCAACTACAGTCACACTGAGATAATGAGCTGCTACCAGGTACACTGGGAGAGCTTGGCACCCACAACGAATTTGAGAGACTGCATAAGCTTGAAAGGGGCTCATTGGTATGGTATGGGTGAGGTGAAAAACATATCATGGCCTTTATCAGGCATATCTGAAGAGCCTCAACCTTTTGTTACTGGCGATTTGGATCAAAACGACTATGGTGCGATCTTGGAGAGATACTGGCTGTCTTCCGAAGGGGTAGCCATAAAGGTGGATCCCAACATACCACTGTATGTTAGCTTGAACAATAGCAGAACAGACTACTTATGCTTGGAGGCAAAGTTTGAAAACTTTCCGTACTATGATGGAAAAGAGGGTGGCGGTAAAAAAGAGCTTAAGTTGGACTATACAATTTGTACTGGATCTGACATGAAACAGGTGCACAAGGGTATGTGGGATAAAGACTTTCGCCGGGCTAATATTTCCATGGAGTTTATAGAAGTTCCTATCTGGGCTACAGCTCCCAAACTTGAATACTCCCTAAACCAAGAATCTCTGCAAACTTATTCAAACCACATCATGGACCATGGCTTCCCAGCTGGATTTCTTCTCATTGACACAAAATGGCAGGAAGTGGAAGGAGATCTGACATTCAACCCACACCTGTTCCCTAATCCGACTGAAATACTAAGCATTTTGCACAACAAAGGTTTCAAAGTTTTGCTGTCTGTCCACCCATACATTTGCCTTGGTGCTTCCGTTTTCAACAACGCAACAGAACAAAACTATTTTGTTTCCGATAAGAAGCGCCAAGTACCACTTCTCACAAGATGGAAGAATGATGTCTGTGCCATTGTAGATGTAACACGAAACACATCTGAACAATGGTTCCATGACCGCATCATTGACGTTAAGACCAATCATGGCATTGATGGCTTCCTCTTTATTGGCGGCCAGTCCTCATTCCTCCCACCCTATTACTTCTTCTATTCCATGACAATCAATCCAGACAATTTTCTGTCCCTCTACCTCAAACTAGCTTCTCAGACTACCAATTACCTCGGGGTCTCAGTGGGATTTCAATCCCAGCACATATCCGCATTTGTCCGCCTGGCCCCACGAACCTCAACGTGGGATGCTTCCAGAGGCCTGAAGTCCATCATCCCAGCCGTCCTCACATTGGGCCTCCTTGGCTATCCCCTTGTGAACCCCGGCTCGGTTGGTGGCGACGTCCTCACATCCCCTAATGCCACCATGCCCGACAAAGAACTCTACATCCGATGGTTGCAGTTAGCCTACTTCATGCCAGTTGTGCAGCTGTCCGTTCCGCCCGGGGACTACGATCTAGACGTAATCAAGGCGGCTAAGTTCATGCTACAGGTCAGAAAGGAACGCATACTTCAACCCAAGCAGACCAACGAGTACATAAAGCGCGTCATCAACGAATACCAAGTTACCGGGGCACCAATTGTTCGGCCATTATGGTGGCTAGCTCCGAAAGACCCCAACGCTCAGGTCATTGATTCTCAGTTCGCTGTTGGCAATGACTTGATTGTTGCGCCTGTTCTGGAGGAAGGGAAGAGGTATAGAGATGTGTATCTGCCTCCTGGACGGTGGAGAGATGAACTGTTTGGTACAAGTAGGCTGGGCGGTAAATGGATTTATAATTACTCAGTTCCTCTGGATAAAGTTGCTTATTTTATTAAAATTGAAGATTGATTATATTGTTCCATAAAAAAACTATCAGACAATAAAACCAGCTTTTCAGATGATTAAAAGTAGTAAATGCCTTATGTATTAAAGAGTAGGAAGAAGAGGTAATTTTTTGATCGCACATTTTTTGACTTTTAATGTGTAGCAATAACTTGAAGATTTTACTGAAAAGGGATGATTTTTTTTTTCAAAGATTTCTAAGAACCCTGTAGTTCTATATTGTTTGGTTGTTATGCATTATACAAATAAATAACAAAAAATTAAATTGAAACTAAATATTTACATGAAATATATTTTTTCATTAGCAAATATTTTTCATGACAATTTCTGAAACCTCCAATGGCATTTACATTTTTACAATGATAGACCTAGGATTTTAACAACTTTTCCTATGGAATTTTATCTCTGAGAACTTAGCAATTTTATTGTATGCTATATTACTAATTTCAACATGTCTTAACTTTTGTACCAATGCACTTGTAATATTCAATATATTAACACAATCGAAAAATGAATTAGGGTAAGGTGGGGTAAGTGGGCCATTGGGGCAAGTGGGCCACCCCCCTGGCATTTCCCGAATTATGGACGTAAAAAAAAAATCTGTTGCAATATTTTTACGTATTTACCCCAAAAGATGCAGGAAACATTATGGCATCATTTTCACTTAAGTATGTAACAAGGTACAATCCTTTTTGTGAAAATTTTTAAAATTGCATCTTTTCGTATTTCACGCCATCATACTATTTTTAAATTTATTTCCAAACGGTTCATGATACAAAACAAAATGTTATATATTTTGAAAGTGTATAAAACATAGTATCTTTTTGTAGTGTCATGTACTTGTGATGTTGATAAAGTTAAAAGAAAATTGGGGTGGCCCAGTTGCCCCGCGTTTGGGGTAAGTGGGCCACCACAATGGTGGGGTAAGTGGGCCACCCCTGGCCCACTAGCCACAACTCTTTAATATACTTAAAAAAAGTCATATTTACTGATTCATAGGGTTAGTCATATACACTATTCATAGACCTATTCATTGACATAGGCCAGTTTAAAATCTGCAGCCCTAACATTTTTTTTACACTACATGCAAAAATGACAAGATGAAAATTAATGTATTTTTTCTTGTAGTAAGCTTGCAAGCCAGAAAAAGTTGCTATGGGGGAACTATTAAGGATACATCATTACTTTTTTTTTCAAACACTCAAAAAATCATGTAGATTATTCCACTTGCCCAGCCTTATCTCTACCAATTATGTGTAAAAATATATTAGGGGGGTGGCCCACTTACCCCACCTTGTGGGGCAAGTGGGCCACTCGGATGACCAAAATGAAAAACATATTTTTTATACTTATTTTTTGCCAATTTGTGTTAAGGTTGTCATGGGTACAGTAATAACATATGAAAGAATGGACCACAAAAAAAATAAGTTGTTAGGCCGATTATATCCAGTGGTATGAGGGTCTAAAGTTGAATTATGCCAAAAAGGTGGCCCACTTACCCCACCTTACCCTAGTAAGTATGTTATAAGCATTTTGGTACAGTTATATATTTCTTTAACCCCCATGTATATGACGCTCCTTGTCTTGTTAATTCTTTTAAATTTGAATTAGTATTATGTCTGCATCTATGGTATTATAATGTAAATAAAACTTCTAAGGGTTGTTTTTAAACTTATGTTACCTAAATTAAGCTGATCATGCTCTATATTTACAAGATATGGTCTTTCGAATTATAAGTGATTTTTTAACCATATGATTACAAAGACTTTGGTGATACATATTTGAAAGAACATTTTGTTTGTGTACTTCAAGCACAAAAAAAAAAAAAATTATTCGAGAGATTTTAGTAAGATGTTATACCTACCTCTGCTTTTTATGTATAGGCAGAATGTTATGGATATAAGGAAATTTTAGTCATGAATGTTATTGTTTATTTCTCTTTACATTGTGTGATTTGCCATTATATATCTATGTCATAATCAATGTGATCAATTTAGTTAAGTATTTTATTAATAATTATTGGTTAACAGTGCTTGTTTTAATTAACATAACATTTTCAGTCAATATTTGATTGTAAATGATTAATCTATACCAATGGCTATTATTATTTCAATATACTTTGTAAGTTGCGTCGTCACGTATGACTTTATGCCTAACAAATGTGTTTAACAATTTGTTGCTATAGCCAGGTACAATAGTGATTCTCGTAGAACAGGTTTGAAATTGAAATATGAAATAATATCAATTCATTTACTTCCTCCCTTTTCTTTATTTTAATACCTCTCCAACAAAATTGTATTAAAATAAAGAAAGCTAAATATAGAAAGGAATTTATAGGTTTCAATCACAAGCTTGTTCTACGAGAATCTATTGTATTTAGCTATAGCAAAGGTTGTAGCAAGTATAGACATGATGGACAACACACTTATGGGGTGTATACTTGGTTTATCGCATTGATTAAACCATCTATATGTACAGGTTTATATTATGTATAAACAGACACTTTAATTTGTTCCTCTATTTAAATAATTATAATTTTTACTTATTCTAAGAGGCTTTGAATGAGATGCCTCTAGAGCTTTTAAGAAGGGGCATTATTCGATAAGTTTTCGGAAAAAAAAATTGTATTTGATGCCCTATTGAGCTTCTGTATATAACTTTCTACAAAAATTTATACAATCATATATGCCTTACGATTTATTATTATATTTTATTATTCACAAAATATTACCATTGAAAGTATTTAGCTGTTACGTAACTTTGCATTTTGACTGCTACTTCACGGTTCCCTTTAGCCTTTAAAAAAATGCCTCTAAACTGAAGAGCTTAGTGGAAGAACGGGCTAAGTGACAAAAAGGTAAAAACGAGAAACTGAGAAAAAACGAAAATGAAACTGAGGTTTAAAGTTTTTAGTTTGCACTCAGATCTATTAAAAACGGTACTTGAAAACCATAAAAAATTTACTACGCTTAAAGTATATGAAAAAAGGGAAACTTGTTATCTTTAAAGAAGTTAATAATATGTTCATTGACACAAAAATTTTAATTTTTTCAAAAATGTCACATCACATTCTTCCATTTAAGGCTGCTCATCACCCCCATGCCCATTCCTCCTTTGGTCGGGCTTGCTAATGGTAAGTCTATGGGGAAAAAATGGTTTTTGTTCCGAAAAAAAGCCATGAAATTATAGGAATATTTTGATGCGTTTTTTTTTAAAGTTATTCAATTTTTTTTATCTAATTTTTTTTTCTATTAAAAAAAAGGTAAATAACGTTTTTAAAAAAATAACCTCTAAAAGCACAACCTTATTGGAGTCTTATGAATTTAAAAAAAAAAACGCATCAAAATATTCCTATAATTTCATTGCTTTTTTTCGGAACAAAAACCATTTTTTCCCCATAGACTTACCATTAGCAAGCCCGACCGAAGGAGGAATGGGCATGGGGGTGATGTGCAGCCTTAAGCTCTTCAATTATTAAACTTTACTTTTATGGCTTTTCATATGTAAATCCTTAAAAAACACTTAATTTTTTCTACTTTCATACTACTTAAATTCATTCATACTTTTAAGAAATTAAAATTGCAATGGGAAATTAAAATATTTTTAATGCAGAATTAATATTAATGGATATAGAACTTTGTTCTTTTATCTCAAAGTTTTCAGTTAAAACATGACTGTATACTTGGAACCATGTTGTACTAGTTTAGTATTTATAGATCTGAGAGAGAAACTTGTTTGGTTTATTTGGCCTTTTCCTATTAAGTTTAAGTATTTTTGTTATTTTAAGTATTAGTAAATTAATTAAATTATTTTTGTCCATTTTGTTGGCAATCTGTTTTATTGTAAATTACTGGTCCATAAAGTGTTTGTACTTTAGAATATTAAATTATTTTTTGGAAATTGGAACTAAATTTTTAAAGACCTTAAAAATGCTCTTTCTTAATTTCGGTGCTTAATTATTTTTAAAATAATATTTTAATTGAAAGTTAATTTAATGAAAAAAAGTTTGACAAGCATTAATATTTTAGCTATATATTTATATCTGATGAACTTTTTAAAGGTCACAAATTTTATCCTTGATTATAAAATGTTATGTTATACGAAGGGTTATTTTATATTTCGTTTTGTTTTTACTTAATATTGTACAATGCTATTGAGTTGTGCATATTGTCTTAATCAATAAGTAGTTATTTTTTAACATTACTTAGTTTCAAATATATTCTAATGGGTTAGTAATTAGTTTTAAGGGGCAATAAAATGTATTCTTTGTTACTTTGCAATTCATATAGCTTGGTGCTTGGATATAAAACACAGTATTAATAACATTAGTATTTTAACAAAAAGTATGACCTTATAAACAAAAATGCATTTAAAACGTTGAATTGAATATTGAAACAGCATAGATGAACTATAACATAAGTTGATATGTATCTGAAGTAGAAACGAGATATCTATTAATAAAAGCCAATGACTAGTTTGGTTGCATTTACTAGCATTACTACCTGCTTCTGCAAAGCAGGTTTTTTCTTCATTATCAAGTATTCATATTTTTTTCTTCAAATACTCAACTCTGTTGAGCAGTCTGTGATTATGCTTCAAATAATATACATTTATTACATAAAAAATTAGTTTGTTAAAATATTTAATACAGTCAGAGAAATGTGGCAGAGATTTTTTTTTTACCCCCCATTGGATTGATACTGATGCACTTTGCTTTGAAGACCCGCGGTCTAGCGCGCCCATTCCCCTTAATGGTATTCAAAACTGGGGCAAAAATGAGTTCAAGTTCAATTTAATTTAATTCACATTTTGAGATGATATTTCTTGTTAGTAATTCACTTTCTAAAAGAAAAAAATTCTCATTTTTAAAAATTTTACTTCTGATGTTTTATAATTATAAAATTCTTTCTAAGTACAACTCTTTGAATGTTTTATAATGGTCCAAGGGTAAAGCGATTTAAGTGAATTTTATCTTTCGGATTTTGAGATAATGCTATAATTGGCTAAAAACCCTCATTTCTACTGTCTTTCTAGTACAAAATATTACAGACTGGATTCGATTTTTGTTTGGATATTTTTAAATCTTTATTCTTTCAATTTATTTAAAGTTTATTGTATTGTTATAGTACTTGTAAAATTCAAAATGTTTATAAATTATACAGTCAATGTTATGAAATTTTCATGGAAATAAATATTTATTTTAACATTTACTTTTCTGTATTTATCTTTATTATCCCGAAAAAATATTTATACGATATTTTAAACTTTCAAGAAAAACTCGAGATTTTCTGTGTCTGTGATAGATCGTTTAAAATATTGCTAAATGCCATGATGGATGTTCTTGAAATTTGCAATTTATTGGTAGTAAATTTAATTTATTTTTTCGTCCGGGAAAGAAGAAAGTGATATTTTTTTCGAAGTTACCATTTTAACATAATAAATATTTTTTTATTGTAATAGTATAGTATTTTATTGATGCTATATATGTCCTATATTGGAAGTTTTATAGACATCTACGGCATTTAGTATCCATGCAAAGGCAACTGACAATTTACTTCCAGTGATCAGAAGTATCCGCGGATTGCACATTTTAAAAACAATCGAATTGGTTACTTTGAAAACATTTTATATAGGCTATAAATCTCCAGAGATCTGTTTGATCGGCCGTAAAAATACCCATCTTTGACTTTTAAAATTCCGTTTCTAAAATTTAATTGATTTATTTACATTGTCTTCAAAAAGACAGCGCGCTGAATTTATTAATATTGTTTGATGTTTCCGTGGAAACAATGCAAACAGGTAGACAAGATGTACGGACAGGGCCGTCTTAAACTAGGCTGGGGCCCTCGGGCACACAAGAATTTGAGGCCCTTTTGGAAAGTAAAAAAAAAAAGCGGATTGTAATAAAAAAATTTACTGAGTATGACCATTTATTATAGGTAATCAAATACAGTATGATATAATATGTCATTAATGATATTAGAATGCTGCTGGTTTTTTGGTTACGATTACGGTTTTCTTTCGGGTTTTCTGTTGAGCAAAATCTTATATTATATCATCAAAGTAATTTTTTTAAATTTTATCCCTTTTAATGCACATAATTGACAAATTACTCAGCCGTTCATGTAACATTGTTGTTTGCAATTCATTTTTTATTCTCTTAAGCTGCGAAAATGACCGTTCTCCACTACAATTTTTTACCATTAGGCAAAGGAATATTGTTGCAATTTCTACGTTTGGAAAAGTTTCTTTGAATTTATCTGATTTATTGGGTTAGTTAGGTTGAGATATTTAAATCCACTGATTGCTTTGCTATGTTTTTTAAATATTTGCTTAACTGAAAACATTTTGTTTTGATCTCATCTGCATTAATGTCTTCATGATAAAACTCTATGCATTTTTTTGGTCAACTCATCAGATTCGATTGCTATTAACTGACAAAGAAAACTAAATCGACTATCAATTTCTTGGTATGCTGCCGAACGTTTTTTTAATGTGTATTTAATGTATGGGAATGAAAGTATCTACACGATACTTTTCCTTGCCTCTCAACTGTGCAGTCTCTGTTAATCCTAAAAAAGGGCCGAGGGGCGAAATCCTTTTATTTCAAAAATGTATCTTTGTAGTCAACATATGGATTTTTATCTTTAGCAGCCGTTTCGAACTGATCAAAATTATTGTACAGTATTGACATAACTGATCGGAGATTCGTAAATTTCCGTTACAACGTCCATGGTCATAGTGCTATTCTGTAAACTTAGACTTGTTTTATTCCTAACTCCCAAAAGATCATTCCATATTTCCGTTAGAAGAGTAGTCTCAAATATCCCCAATTTTTTTGCTAGGCTTTGGGCTTCCTTTCTAGTGACACCTGGTTGATTGAATGATGTCACTTGCAATCAAAGACAATGCTTCAGAAATATTTAAATTAAAATTTTGAAAAGAATTAATAGCATTGGCGCTTTTGCAGACAATCTAGTTTACGAAAGAGACTTCAGGACTCTATTTGCACCTAAATGCTCTGTCAAAACTTACCATCGTTTTGTCGATGCTAAGAAAAAATTGTATAATTCAACCAAATGTCGACTGTTTTATGTTGGTTCTTGTTTCGACGGTGCAGCTTGACTTTGGAATCGGAGGGATTGCGTATATACCTTATGATAAGATTACTGATTTGTGAAAAAAGTGTAATGTGCCCGACAAATATGCTTTGAGAATAAATGTGTGGTAGAAATTGTCCGTCCTTCGGGGCCCCCTGAGAATGGGGGCCCTGGGCACGGGCCCCGTGTGCCCTTATGGTAAAGACGGCATTGTGTACGGACATAGAGAAAGTAAATCTGTGCGCTATCTCACACTTTCGCGCGCGAGAGAGAGGAGATACAAGAAGGGTAAGAATGTTTTTCCTTCATCCCGTCATGTTGAGATCTGATAGGGAGTTGCGACGTATTCTACTTATTTGTGAGACTGTTTGGCCCATTTCTGGGCCAAGGCCTGCCGGGCCCATTTCAGCTTTAATGACCATTTCAGCTTTGCGTGCCCCCTAGTTATTGGAATTTCGAAAATATCGGCTATGGCATCAAATGTCGTCAAAACGGGTACTAGGATTTGACCCAAGCAAATTAATATAATTAGTCTTCCAACTAAAAATAAATGAAGCAAACAATAAAGAATAAAATTGTATTTGCGATAAAGAAAAATGGTGGCTTTTGGCTGTAAAATTCAAATTACAACTAAATGCTGTATACACCTAGTGTGGAAATACCTTTTTTTATCGGAATTTTTTTAAAGAGAGTTTTATTAAGTAACAGTTAAAATAGGCTGTTTTAGTTTGTTTAGAATTTCTTGTTTTTTTTTTGTTGCCCGATTTAAGTTCGTTTAGAAATGTAGGATATTTTCTGAATATATTTTCAAAACATGTTCGTGGTGTTAAATTAAAGTAAATCATGTATCATACTTTGTATCACCAATCGTTTTTGTGTTCAAAACTTTGAATGAAACGGATTTGAAATTCTGTGCTTTTTAACCATGTAAGCATTTGGTAAAAAGGTGTTAGTCTTCGGGGTGCCTTTGCCTGGGCCATTTAAATTATAAGACAATTGTAGCAGTAGAAAATATTGTAACATTCACTTCCTCCTTGCCTTACTCCATATCAAATAGGCAAAAAAAAATATATATATAAATTTGATGTCCTTCAACTCTGGGCGCTCGAGTTGATTGGACCTAGGCCTCTGATTGGACAGTTAATTGTCAAGGCCGCATGTGGAAGCAGAAACTCAAGCAAAACGTAGTAGCAAGTTTGAAACCGTTCAAGCTCATTTCTGTTATTTTGGAGAAAGAGTTATATAGTTCAGCTAATAATTTTTTGGCGTAAGGTTTAGTTTGAATTATCGTCGCATTTGTGCTACTCGAGGGCTGTTGGAGACGGGCGTCGTATTTTAGAACCACAGTCAGAAGGCGAGCCGACACCTGAGTAAGCACCCAACGCAACCGTTAAGGGCGACATCGTACGCAGCACCGGGACTGTGGAGGATATTTGACGTGCACAGCCTCTACACGGGAACATTTGTGGTCGCACGGGCCGTTTATAGGTCGACAGTTATTTTGGCCCCGTGAGATCGCGTTATGGTTTAGGTGTTGAAGAAACCAGAAGCCAACCTCGAAAACAAATTGCGTTTCTTCCTATTCGCTTAAAAAAAAATTTTTACCTTCAGACTCGGATTACAAACTATCATATCTTAAGACCCCATCAAAATCCTACTAGTATATTCTTCTAATCTAAGCATACTTTTCATACAAATATTGTTTGCAGTCAGTAGTTCTTCCTTTTTACATTGTTTTTTAAATGCCAAATGAATTTAAAATCAATCACTAAAATAACTTTTTGAATAATTGAAATAAAGAACTAGTTTAGAACTCTAATATATCTGTTTTAAGAACTCTAATAGAGAAATAAACGGCATATATCCGTAATACAAGGCTGAAAACAGATATTCGAATCTTTTCTAGCGGACCAGGTCAATTTCGAAACTAATTAACACGTTAATTGTCTGTGGGGAGGTTTTAAAAAATGTCACCGAATGGGGACCCCAGGTCACAGGAGGTTAAGTATTTTATTGACATTCAAAATTGAGACTTCAAATGGAAATTTACTATACATTTTTTATAACAAAAATTTGTAATGAGAATATAGATTTTCTGCTATTATCGTTGCCCCTATACCGCACTGTATTAAAACGGGAAATTCTAAAAACAACTAAAATAGTCCACTTTCCTGTTACTTAAATACTTACTAATATTTTATCCGAAATTAAGTAGGTTTGCAATCAGTGTTCGAAATTTTATAAAGAATTTGAGGAGAAGTCTGTGCAACTTAAAAAAAACTAGGAGCAAATGCGCATTGTGCATTACTTAGGAGCATTTTTTTTTTTAAATTATGAGAAAAATTTGAAAAATTTCCTCACTATTTTTGGAGTATAAATTGTTCAAATTGACGATATCGCCGAACTTGAGTGTTTATAGAGTCACTAAAAACAGCATCCAGTGGTAAATTAAACTTCAAAAGGTCAAAAATAACTATTTCCCTTAAGGTAGGCGAATACCCAAAATTCTAAAATTTTTACTGTTACTTTAATCCTTTCCAAATTTGGCATAGTGATTTCAAATATAATGAGCAATGCTTTTTTGGCAATTTTTTTTATTTAAATATAATTGATTTATTTTAAACGGTGTTTTTCACCTAAAAAAAAGGATTTGCGCCTACAGTTCTAGTATAAAAAGTTTTTCTTTAATTTACCTGAAACTTTTTACAGATGCTTTTTCAATATATATCTGTGCCATGAACCTCTAACATCCGGTGTAAATATATAAGTTTTTTTTAAAAAAAATGTCCAAGCGTAAGTTAATCGAAAAAAATCCTTTTTTTGTGGTTAATTTATAACATTTTTCTTAATAACTTCTATTCTTGTAATTTGTATGCAACTCTAGAAGGTCATTGCATGCATCAGTTCAAAACGAAGAATTTAACACGTAATTAATGTTTATAGGATGAAAATTCAATGTGGTAGACTTGTTATCGTAAACCTCTTTTTTTAGTAGAAAAACAGTTTAAAATAAATAAATTTTATATAAATTAAAAATTAAAAAATTAAAATTATTTTAAATTTTTTTTATAAAAATTTTTATAAAATTTTATATAAAAAAAAGCTAAAATAGTATTATTCATTATATTTGAAATCACTATACCAAATTTGGAAAAGATTAAAGTAATAGTAAAAACTTTAGAATTTGGGGGAATTTTGGGTATTCGCCTACCTTAATTTCTTTCAAAAATTAGATTAATATTAATATTATTTAACTCGTCTGCCCAATTTTTTTGCAGTTCGAAGAATATTTAAATATTTTTAATAACACAACATAAACTACTGCTTATTGAGAGACTGAAGGTTCTGGAAGAATTTTTTTTCCCTCATTAATAAACTACTAACACGGATTTAAAAAATCTCGAATACTTTTGAGGGCCCTTTTCGGAGGAAGATCGTTACGAACTATACATTATATACAAACTGCAAAATTATGAAAAGTGAGAGAGAATTCAACCATCAAATATAATAATTCATTGATTCAACTGTGGTCCTTATTACTGTTAAAGAACACGAATCTTAATTTAGATTATGTTTGTCATAGAACTATTCAAAATTGTAAGGTATGAAGCAAAATGTATAGGTTCCCAGTCAATTTCGCTAAAATAAGGACCCCTAGGCATATGATCAGGGCCTGTCTATGAGTGCTACAGTAAGACCGTTATAATGTACGAGTAATAATTGAATCGGTGAGTGCAGAAACCACTTCAGTCAAAAAATATCCGAAAACTCGTTTTCAATGAAAATAAGCGTAGAAAGGCAATATGAGTGTTGGTTGCAAAAACTACGTTAGTCTGTTGAGTAGTTCCGTAAATTCAGGACGTTTGTTTCGAGTGTTAAGTGCAGAAATAGAGGATTAGTTATTAAGTTTTTTCTCCCTCCTGAAAAATTTGAAATTTGCGACTGACGTTGATTCTGCACTCACCGATTCAATTGTTGTGCCACTGCCAACTGCTTCAAATATATTTATTGGTATTATCTGCTTTGCCCATGTATGAATGTTACAGATTTACCTCGCCGTTAAAAAGAAACAAGTGTGGAAACGTACGCATCGCTCTTTAAAATTACAATAATACATGAGTAATCCTTCCTTTTTCCTCTTCTTTCCCCCTTTCGGTTTTTGAGAAAAAAAACCGGTTTCGGTTTAACTGATTCTTTCATTTCGAATTTATCCAAAGAAGTTTTATACGTTGTATAAAATATATTTTATCAAAACAAATGTCATATTTAGATTATTTTTGAATTTTTTGTTAAAATAATAAAAAAATATATATAAGTTAGCTTGTAAGCTTCCACACGACGTTTATAACGTAAAAAGTGGGAGGTATTAAAATCGTTGAGTCCGTCTCACCCACTTTCACAGTACAAACAGAAGTCGCACAAACAAGTGGGATACGTCATTTTAAAGCAAAATATCAGGCTACGTGCTAGGTTACATCCCAAATTTCATTAATTAAATTAAAAGTATATTTATAATTTAAATAACTAAAAATTTAATCTACATTGAAATAACCAGAGGAAATAACATGCAAATTCCATTTTCATTCCATATTTTCACTGTTGCCATCCGTCAAACGTACGAGAGACTTTATTTAAAATTAAAATAAAACTTTTGAAAAATATTTATTAATGTGATATTATTCAGTTAGGAGTTAGGATTGATATCATATCACAATAGAAATCTTTTGATGGTTCATTTTATACGTATGATGAAAGATGCATTGCGAATTCTAACTTTAAATAAAAAATATTCAAAGCTTCAAAGCATCAATTTTACTAACTATTTCTTCTTCTCTTTTTCGAAAGAAAGTTAATGAAAATGGGAAATTGTGGCAACTAAAATATATTTTAAAAAAATTGCATCATTGTGTGGTTGTTTCACGGAGGATCGGACAATAGCTCCCCTGTCTTGTTTTCCTTTCTCTCGAATTACTTTTGTCCTACTTTTAACCTACTTGTTTTTTAATGGAAATAACTATGTCAAAAAAATGTATTCGAATAACTAATTATTTTATAGAGCATGTTTGAGTCATTATACAAACTACAGTATATGTTCCTGGTGAAAATAAATATATTTACAATATTTTAAAATTTATTATCAAGAACCACAATATTAAGTTTAGGCATCATTTTTTTTTTTTTTTTGAAAAACATAGTTGTTTTCTATTTTCCTTTTTTTTCTTTAAAAAAAAAAGACTTATTATACAGAATTTGTGTTGGTAAGGTACAGATTTGTGGAAATAAATGTCTTATTCGAACTATTTAGAAACTTATTTCAAATAGTTTTATATTTACAGAAGTGTTATGAAGAATGATTAAAAATAAAGAACAAAATCAAAGCTTTAAAAAAAGTACGGAACATTTGAAAGTTCGGAATGCAAATTGCACAAAATCGAAGCTGAATGAAGGAAACGAAAATCAGTATACTATTAATAACGGAATGGAAAAAAAACCCACGATGCTCAAATTGAAAACCGGAAAGAATAAACTACATCACAGAACAAAGACATATTTTAAGAAAAAGCTCGTAAAGAAATTTAAAAAAAAAACAGTTCATTAAACATTGATTCATTATTAAAAAAAAAAGGTTTTGTCAAAGATCCGGTTTTCACCAGTTTAACCGAGGTCACAGATGGTTTTTCAGTTAAACCGCTTACGATTCTCCTATGCTCCCCATCCCAACTTTTAACATCCGTCATTTAGTTAGAGTGCAAGGACTAAACATCTTGAAAAGTTCGTAGGGTTTCGGTGTTTTTCGTCATGGCGGTCGGAGAGTACGTAAAGAAGCATTTCAAGCCACTGATTCCTCAATTTCTGCAAAACCATCCAACGTGCTTTTACCAAGCGTTCCTGGTAGCTCTCTCGGGCGTTGCCGAGCAGTTGTGGGAAGAAGTAGGTTTCAAGTGTCCCAGCTCCCTTAAAGGGGTATCCCACGAGTACTATGCATTTGTTAACTTCCTTGGGCCCGCATTTTCACTATGGATGATATGTGAGTATACAACGGAGTTAATAAAATATATCTATGGTTGATTCCACGAAAATGCGCCATGGGCATCACTTTTTAAATTTCAACTTTTTTATTTTAAACAAAATCTACTCGGCAAAATTCTTGACACGTTATTTTCTTTTTATACCTCAAAATAATCAGTTCGTAAAAAATTCGAAGATTAAATTTAAAATTTGAGTAAAATATAGAACATCAAAACTTTGTCATGTCTGTTACATTTGTCATGTCAGTCACACTAATAAACATTTATAATATTTTACTAGTTATAAATTTCTTAATTTTTTTTCTTTCTGGTTGGCATATCAGAATATTATATTGATTCCAAAAAAATTATAGACTTGAAATGCATACCAGTTAAGAGCAAATGGTAATAATATAAGGTCACTTAAAATCTGTGTCTCAATTTTGTCATGTCCGTCACGGCATGTTTTAACCCAATTAATTTTAAGTATTTTCACTTGAATGGAAATTTCAGCGTTTTTTATAATCAAGACCTTTATTTGCATCACCCCATGGTATTTTTTTTTAACAGTCAATTAACATTTAGTACTTTTCAAGAGCCATGAAAGTTGTCTTATGTCATGTCTGTCACGAATGGAATTAGCCCTATATGTTATAAAACATTTTATAAGGTTTTTTTTTAAGTCCCTCAATAGATTTCAAAATGCTTTTAGGCGCCCCTGAAAATCCTACACATTTCTGTTAAAAAAAGGCTTTAATTTTTACAAAAAAAAAAACATTTAAGTTTGACTAATATTTGTGTTTTATTCGTTATTAAAGTTAGAAATGTGTTTAATTAAATCAGAAAAAAAATAGGAAGTTTTTGCAGAAAGGTTTGAGATTGAGAACTGAGAACTCTTGTACTGGTCAGGGGAAAAGTCAGATTCTTAATTCACGTAGGGGATAAGGAATAATTGAATTAAAAAAATAATGCTATTAAAAATATTGGAAATTTTTAATGAGGTGCTTCAATATTGTGTGCTCACAAATCTGTAATGGTCACGACATTGCACAATTATCCTCACCCTACACGGAACTGTATTTCCAACCAATGGAAATTTATTAAAAGAATCAAGATTTCCATTTGGGATATAATTTTTTTTATTATTTGTTTCGATTGTTTTTATTACGTCAACTGATAACCAAACAGACGTAATTATACTCCTAGCCAACCAAAGCTGATCAAAACTTTTTTAAAAAAAAAAGTAATGAATAAAAAAAATTCAGTATTATTAAGGAAAATAGGTTTGGTGAGTCGAAAATGACTGAATGTCACATAGTCCAGTAAAATAAAACATTTTGGTATACAAAAGGTCAAGTAGTTCTGATTTTTGGATATGTTATATGTAATGGAGGTCTAATTAAGAATCCAAGTTTGTGACCTTGGGGCGCCGCCGCTCGCTGCGCCCCAAGGTCAAACGTAGGTCATTTGTTAGTTTCTGCATACTTTCTCCTTAAGGGGTCACAGGAGTCTTAGAAATGTGCAAAGAAGATACTACATAGCATAGTTTGATCTCTATTGTAATTTTTTAACTACTCAATAAATGAGTATAATTTTTTCATATGTAATTCTACGGGATTTATTTATTATAAAACAAGTTTTAAAATTTATGAAACTTTAGCCAAAACTAAAATAAATGATATTAAACATGAAGGTACTTGAACACACTGTGATTAGGCTTGCGCGGCAAATTGTGAGGTCAAAATTGAACACATGACCAAGAAAATGACTTTATATTGTACAAATATGTACAAAATAGGACTTATACCTAAATTCTCAGCTCAATTTTAATTAGAAATTATTTTAAGAACTTTTTTCTAAAAAAATTAATAAAAATTTAAAAATTTTGATTTAAAATTTTTTTAAAAATAATTTCTAATTAAAATTGAGCTGAGAATTTAGGTATAAGTCCTAGTTTGTACATATTTGTACAATATAAAGTCATTTTCTTGGTCATTTTTTCAATTTTGACCTCACAATTTGCCGCGCAAGCCTAATCACAGTGTGTTCAAGTACCTTCATTTTTAATATCATTTATTTTAGTTTTGGCTAAAGTTTCATAAATTTTAAAACTTGTTTTATAATAAATAAATCTTGTAGAATTACATATAAAAAAAATTATACTTATACATTGAGTAGATAAAAAATGACATGTAAGATCAAACTATGCTTTGTAGTATCTTCTTTGCACATTTTTAAGACTCCTGTGACCCCTTAAAGGGTTGGTTTTACAACAAAGTGATGAATACAACAATTAAAGAGGGATAAATATGCTACAATTTGAGTGCATGTTGATGTTTTTAAGCCTAATAGTTCCTGAGATACATCACCTCAAAGTTAGTGTAAATTGCGAAAAAATTTTGTTTTTCAAAATTTAGCATTTTTTTTCTCCAAAAGATTTATTTAATAGCAAGGTAATTACAGTTTAATTGATTTGTTCACGTTACCATAGGGCAATTTAAGGTTTCGAAGGTTTTTTATATTTGAGTTTCATTTTTAAGATCAAGGAAAGCCTAGCTACAGCGCGCCCCAAATGGAAATTTCGATATATCGCGCCCTAACATTCAGTAAACCTGTTGTAAAAAAAAAGGGAGTTACTTTACGGGGTCGGATAGTTTAAACTTTTGGATGTGTTTTATATTTTGGAAGTCTAATTAAGAATCCAAGTTTGTGACCTTGGGACGCCGCCGCTGGCTGCGCCCCAAAGTCAAAAATCGGACATTTCATAGTTTTTTCAGATTTACTCCCTGACGGTTAGGTTTTACAACACAATAATGAATAAAACAATTAAAGAGGGATAAATATGCTACAGTTTGAGTGCAAGATGGTGTTTTTGAGTCATATAGTTCCTGAGATACAGCTCCTCAAAGTTAGTGTAAATTGCGAAAAAATTGTCATTTTCAAAATTTAGCAATTTTTTCTTCAAAGGATTTATTTAATCGCAAGGTTATTAGCTTTTAATTGATTTGTAAGCGTTACCATAGGTTTTTTTAAGGTATCGTTTTTTTTGTGTTAGTGTTCCATTTTCAAGATCAAGATAAGGCTTGCCACCGCCACACGCCCCAAATGGAAAATTTGTATAAATCGCGCCCCAACGTTCACTAAACCTGTTTTAGAAAAGGGGAGTGTCATATTTGTATGACGTAACCTTATAGGGATCGGGCAGTTTTAATTTTTGTACATGTTTTATATATTGGAAGTCTAATTAAAATCTAAAAAAAAAATTAAGCAGTTATTACCTACATAGAGAGAACAACTAATTACTCAATCCCTGTTCTCGTGGACGGTCATTTTGCCGTTTAAGTTTGAGATACTTTTTTAATTTTTGTTATCCTAAAAGAGTCTAGTTCTATCTTCTTGACTTTTGATCTAGAAATCCTTTGATTCCTTAATGAGACCAAATGTGCATGATCATGTAATCGGTTAACAAAAAAGAGTTTGTTCAGTGCATGTGCCTTTGGCCTTGTAAAAACGAAGGAATGGTATGGTATGGTATGATATGGTATGATATGATACATATATATTCCAGCTTGTGTGCTTGTTCATAGAACCGCTTATAAGCTTTCGTCAAGTGGGACAGACACAGAAAGAAATTTTACAGTCACAAAGAAATGAATAACACATAGACAAATAACAACATTTATTGACTGTCACAAACATCCATGCCTGAAAGGGATTCGAACCCGACCTCAGCAGCTCCAAAGGCTAGTACACTAATCATTCAGCCACCGAGGCGGCACGAAGGAATTAACAACTATGTACAAAACACATTATGCACTAGTCATAAACCAGGAGCATTAAACACAATTATGTTCATCTACCTAACTAGAAACCCCTTTCATATTTCTGTGCAGAAATCTCTGTAAATCATTGCCTTGTTGTAGAACTGGCAAACGCCGTATATTTGATTCATTAAAAAAAAATTAGTAACATCGGAAAAATTGACATTCTATCTAACTTGAATTTTGTCATTTAAATTCTAATAATCATGAAATAAAAACGAGGTTGCTATCATAGTAACCTAGCTTTGCACCAACCCCATTTGAGGGGATTTTTTCATGCCCAACAGTTTTGTACCTGAAAATACAATCGGAAAAGCTGCATTGTTGAAACAGTGCATGCATTGTTGCATGAAACAGTGCTGCATTGTTGCAAGTGAAACAGCAGTTTAAACAATGAGCTTGACTTTGGGGCGCACCTAACGGCGGCGCCCCAAGTAGCATATTTATCCTGTAACTGTAGCATATTTATCTCTCTTTAATTGCTTTATTATTATTGTGTTGTAAAACCAAACCTTCAGGGAGTAAATCTGAAAAAACTGTGAACTGTCCGATTTTTGACTTTGGGGCGCAGCCAGCGACGGCGCCCCAAGGTCACAAACTTTTATTATTAATTAGACTTCCAAAATATAAAACACATCCAAAAATTAAAACTATCCGACCCCGTAAAGTAACTCCCTTTTTTACAACAGGTTAACTGAATGTTAGGGCGCAATATATCTAAATTTTCCAATTGGGGCGCGCTGTGGCTAGGCTTTCCTTGATCTTAAAAATGAAACATAAACATAAAAAACCTTCGAAACTTTAAATTTCCCTATGGTAACGTGAACAAATCAATTAAACTGTAATAACCTTGCTGTCAAATAAATCTTTTGGAGAAAAAAATTGCTAAATTTTGAAAAACACAATTATTTCGCAATTTACACTAACTTTGAGGAGCTGTATCTCAGGAACTATTAGGCTTAAAAACACCAATGCACTCAAATTGTAGCATATTTATCCCTCTTTAATTGTTGTATTCATCACTTTGTTGTAAAACCAACCCTTTAAGGAGAAAGTATGCAGAAACTAACAAATGACCTACGTTTGACCTTGGGGCGCAGCGAGCGGCGGCGCCCCAAGGTCACAAACTTGGATTCTTAATTAGACCTCCATTACATATAACATATCCAAAAATCAGAACTACTTGACCTTTTGTTAGGCAACTCCCCTTTTTCACGCCAGATTTACTGGACTAACATCCAAATCCGTTTTATGAGACGCATCACACTTCAAACAAGATGACATTTTGTGCGCTTTTAATTTGATATGCTGTTTGACCTCTGTATAAGCCGTTACCTACGTAATTTATTATGAGCACAAATTTTATTGGAATGTAATGCTGCTTGTGAAAAGTTCTTGTTTTGTAGAAAAGCTTTTGAAGGTAGTGTTAGTGTTCCACGAAATTTGTTTTTGAGATTTGCAAAAAGATCCTTGTGTAGGAAGGATGTAGCGGCCTCGGCAACCCATAGTCTACCAAAAGGATCCTGAAACCTCAAGGTAGACATGAGTTACTTCGGCTTTTGTACTACTGTTTTCGTTGCTATCTAGATTACTGGTAAGAGCGTAGTGTTAAACCAGCGTCATCTAGCGTGGTTGTTATTATTTTTTTTAGGTTGCGCGTGTGGTATACCGCCGCAACAGGGAAGCTATTTGTGAGCTAAGTGAGAGTGACTACAGTCGAACTCGTTTATAACGAGTACGAGGGGACTGCAACATATACTCTTTAAATCCGAGTGTTCGTAAAACACTGGTCAGTTGGTCACTAAAACAAGAAAAAAAAATTGAAAAACCAAAAACTTTTAAAGTCAGTTTTTTTTCAATCATATGCTTCAATTAACTTTTCTTTGGTCGTTAGCACCTTTCAAATCGTATAAGAAGGCATTCAATACTTTTTACCGATGTGAACTGTTAAAACTTTTCCCTTCGACATCGCACCATAAAAATTAGCAAACGATCTCATTTAAGGGGTCACAGGAGTCTTAAAAATGTGCAAAGAAGGTACTACAAAACATAGTTTGATCTTTCATGTCATTTTTGAACTACTCAATGTATAAGTATAATTTTTTTATATGTAATTCTACAAGATTTATTTATTATGAAACAAGTTTTAAAATTTATGAAACTTAAGCCAAAAATAAAATAAATGATATTAAACATGAAGCTACTTGAACACATTGTGATTAGGCTTGCGCGGCAAATTGTGAGGTCAAAATTGAAAAAATGACGAAGAAAATGACTTTATATTGTACAAATATGTACAAACAAAGACTTATACCTAAATTCTCAGCTCAATTTTAATTAGAAATTATTTTTAAAAAAATTTTAAATCAAAATTTTTAAATTTTTATTAATTTTTTTACTAAAAAGTTCTTAAAATAATTTCTAATTAAAATTGAGCTGAGAATTTAGGTATAAGTCTTTGTTTGTACATATTTGTACAATATAAAGTCATTTTCTTGGTCATTTTTTCAATTTTGACCTCACAATTTGCCGCGCAAGCCTAATCACAATGTGCTCAAATAGCTTCATGTTTAATATCATTTATTTCAGTTTTGGCTAAAGTTTCATAAATTTTAAAATTTGTTTTATATTAAATAAATCTTATAGAATTAGATATAAAAAAAATTATACTTATATATTGAGTAGTTAAAAAATTACATGAAAGATCAAACAATACTTTGTAGTACCTTCTTTGCACATTTCTAAGACTCCTGTGACCCCTTAAGGGGTCTAAGGAGTCTTAAAAATGTGCAAAGAAGGAACTACAAAGTATAGTTTGATCTGTCATGTAATTTTTTAACTACTCAATATACAAGTATAATTTTTTTATATGTAATTCTACAGGATTTATTTATTATAAAACAAATTTTAAAATTTATGAAACTTTAGCCAAAACTAAAATAAATGATATTAAACATAAAGCTATTTTAACACATTGTGATTAGGCTTGCGCGGCAAATTTTGGGGTCAAAATTGAAAAAATGACCAAGAAAATGACTTTATATTGTACAAATATGTACAAACTAGGACTTATACCTAAATTCTCAGCTCAATTTTAATTAGAAATTATTTAAAGATAAATTTAAAATCAAAATTTAAAATTTTTTATTAATTTTTTTAGAAAAAAGTTCTTAAAATAATTTCTAATTAAAATTGAGCTGAGAATTTAGGTATAAGTCCTAGTTTGTACATATTTGTACAATATAAAGTCATTTTCTTGGTCATTTTTTCAATTTTGACCTCAAAATTTGCCGCGCAAGCCTAATCACAATGTGTTAAAATAGCTTTATGTTTAATATCATTTATTTTAGTTTTGGCTAAAGTTTCATAAATTTTAAAATTTGTTTTATATTAAATAAATCCTGTAGAATTACATATAAAAAAAATTATACTTGTATATTGAGTAGTTAAAAAATTACATGACAGATCAAACTATACTTTGTAGTTCCTTCTTTGCACAGTTTTAAGACTCCTTAGACCCCTTAAGGGATCATAGGAGTCTTAAAAATGTGCAAAGAAGGAACTACAAAATATAGTTTGATCTTTCATGTAATTTTTTAACTACTCAATATATAAGTATGATATTTTTATATGTAATTCTATAAGATTTATTTAATATGAAACAAATTTTAAAATTTATGAAACTTTAGCTAAAACTAAAATAAATGATATTAAACATAAAGCTATTTGAACACATTGGGATTAAGCTTGCGCGGCAAATTTTGAGGTCAAAATTGAAAAAATGACCAAGAAAATGACTTTATATTGTACAAATATGTACAAACAAAGACTTATACCTAAATTCTCAGCTCAATTTTAATTAGAAATTATTTTAAGAACTTTTTTCTAAAAAAAATAATAAAAATTTTAAAATGTTGATTTAAATTGTTTTAAAAAATAATTTCTATTAAATTAATATAACTTAATATTTCTAGAAATTATTTTAAGAACTTTTTTCTAAAAAAAATAATAAAAATTTTAAAATGTTGATTTAAATTGTTTTAAAAAATAATTTCTATTTAAAATTGAGCTGAGAATTTAGGTATAAGTCTTTGTTTGTACATATTTGTACAATATAAAGTCATTTTCTTGGTCATTTTTTCAATTTTGGCCTCAAAATTTGCCGCGCAAGCCTAATCCCAATGTGTTCAAATAGCTCTATGTTTAATATCATTTATTTTAGTTTTGGCTAAAGTTTCATAAATTTTAAAATTTGTTTCATATCAAATAAATCTTATAGAATTACATATAAAAATATCATACTTATATATTGAGTAGTTAAAAAATTACATGAAAGTTCAAACTATATTTTGCAGTTCCTTCTTTGCACATTTTTAAGACTCCTATGACCCCTTAAGTTAGTTTCTAATCTGACGGCTTAGGTAAAAACTTTGGAAAGAACAACCGATTTACCTACCGTAATCTTAGCATTGGACCAACAAAATATTCCCGTTCAGTTTACCTTGATAAATCCGGGTTCTCTTTAAATCAGGGCTCGCTATAAACGAGTTAGACCACGGCCAACTTCAATAACAAGGCCCGAGAAGCTTTCCCAAACATGAGCTAGACGGAATTTTTGACGTCACTTTTCCGAGTGCCGAAGATCAAGAAACTAGTTCGGATGCATTCGGAACCCTAAAGAGGACGTCAGCCGTGAACGAGTGTTTCCGAACAGGTTTCGAGACCGGTTATCTTCACTTTCGGAACAACGTTACTCGGAACTATGACGCCAAAAATTCCGTCCCCGAGCGTGTTTAGGATAGCTTCTTTGGCCTTAGTATTTGAGTTGGCCGTGGTTAGACTGCATATAAACTGACTTGTCAATAATAGTGAAATGCATTTTCCTAGGTTTTCTCGCAAGTAACATGGCAAAGAGGCTATGTCAAGGTCAAAGAGGGCATTGTTCAGATTCAAAATGGTGGTCCTCTTTTGGGTCGGTAGTTTTCCGAACCCTCGTAATACCTTTGGCCTGGATCTTTGTATCCCTTATGGACGGAGAGTAAGTATTACACTGGTATGAGTGGTATTTTGTCCACCTGTCACTTCTTAGCGTCTCAAAAGGAGACAGATTGTCATAATTTTAAACATTGCTATGCATTATGGGGGGATGGGGGCACGCTATACCAAGGGTCTCCAAACTCAAGTGCTTCAATGTTAATCCTATGGGAAAAAATTATTTTCTTTGCCACATTTCTTCGGCTGTATTGAATATTTTTACAAGCCAATTTTTTATGTGATAAGTGTAGCTGACTTACAGGTCTCTAAAATCCCACTTTTTGAAATTGCTTCGAATATTTTGTGTAAAAGAATTTATTGAATATTAAAAAAAATATTCGTACTAATTTCAAAAAGTGGGATTTTAGAGACCTGTAAGTCAGCTACATTTATCACATAAAAATTGGCTTGTAAAAATATTCAATATAGCCGGAGGAATGTGGCAAAGAAAATAGTGTTTTCCCATTGGATTAACATTGAGGCACTTGAGTTTGGAGACCCCTTAATAGTGAACCGATGTAAGTTAGAACTGCCCTTTAGTAAAAAAATTGTTTCTAAATCTTAAAGAAATATGAGCAACAAAAGCAATGAATCTCCAAATGTTAGTAAACCGAAATCTTCCTTGCCTCTTTTCGTTTTACGATTTATCGTTTGGACGTGTCTAAAACACACGTCATAGATGCTAAGAAGTGGTAGGAGGACTATTATGGAAATCTTTCATAATTAAAATTTTTATGTCAATATTTCAATAAAATTATATAATTATTCAACTACTCAATTATAAAAGTATAATTTTTTTATATGTAAATCTATAAGATTTATTTATTATAAAAGAAATTTTTAAATTTATGATACTTTAGCCAAAACTAAAATAAATGATAACAAACATAAAACTATTTACAAAATTTGAAAACATTAGGATTAGGCTTGCGCGCCACATTTTCAGGTCAAAATTGAAGAAATGACCAAGAAAATGACTTAGGCGGACATTGGCGACAGAAAACCGGTTTCTCTCTTTCTACTTCGCTTGGCCCAAGAGCCGGGATTGTCAATCGCCTGAACCTTGGTAGATATGAACTACAGAGATAGTAGTTAAAGTATTAGAGTGGAAGATCACGTTGCCTACTACACTGGCTTCATTGGAGCTCTTCTGGGAGCTCCTTGCGCGTCCCGTCGAAAGCATTGGAGGTCACGTGATCTGTCACGCTATTACTTTAACTATGATCTCCTCTGTGGTATTAACTGGTTTCCTTACATAAGTTTAGGCAATCACTCGCTATCATCGCCAAAGTGGCCTGCTAAGGAAACTTCTCAACAAAATCAATAGGTTTTTCCCGTGTACTCTTCATATATTATTGATTTCGACCTTGTTTATCCACAATAAGGGAAGAGAGGAGCACACTGTTACACTTTTTTAAAAATTATTTTCAATCCCTTCTCCTACTTATAAAATACTTTTTGTGCGTGTTATTAAAACAAACTTTAGCGCTATTGGTGGAAAAGAAGTTCTAGTATCATTGTTTCGTTCTTAGTATGTTCTATGAAGAACAAAGATTTTTTTTCCTTAAAAAAAACAGGTTCAACATAATTAATCGTTTTTATGTATAACCAAATTTAATTTTTTTTTCTTGCTTTGAAGGTTACTTAATTGACAATTCAACATGAGATTTCTTTACTTTTAATTAATTCTAATTCTTCATGGGGTTTTGCTTTCAGTATTTTTGCCTGTTTTCGTCATCTTCCGAACTGTACCATGGACTCGGATACAATATTCGTTGACGGCATCAACTGCACTACGGATATCACCCGGTGGAACGAGGCTAATAAAAACCAATCCAAACTTTATGGATGGTATTTTGCAGGTGTATGTTTATCTTTGGGAGTTGTAGGTAAGTATTACTAAAAAGTAGCTAAAATTTTAACGATTTGTGATTATTACAGAGATATATGAATAAAAAATACTCGGTTATTCATAAATAACGGTAAATACCAAGGTTTAATACCCAAAAATACCCGGGTATTCATACATTTTTCAGTTGTTTTTCCATGCTTTAAATTATTTATAATGCATGCTAAACTAATTGGGTAAAAAATTTAAAAATATTAGACAGAAAGTAATTTTATTTTTATATGATACAGTGCCGTTGTATAGGGTAGCGCAAATAAAAGTGCCCCTGCATGAAGAGACGGATGCAATAGGGTACTTGAGTAAAAATATTTTTATTGATTTAAAATATTCTTATGCCAAAAATATTAGACCCGTATTTTTTCTTTTTTTTTTTTCACAAACCCCCATAAAAAGGGAAAAAATGCATTTTGAAGTTTGGACGAAAAATCATTCCCGAAACGCTTTCTGGCTGTCATGTGGTATCTGTGATGTCACTAGTAAGCATAACCAAACTTTGAAATACCATATGTCCATATTGGAATCGATTTTAGGCAAATTTGAACTATCCGCTTCTGTAAAACCACCTAACATTATCTCGATATTTATTATTTCAATAGTAAATTAGATTAAAACAATTTTAATTATAAAACAAAAAACGCCCCGCCAGTTTGTTTATAGTCACTAGTGTCGTCAGCCAAATCAACGTGTTTTTAATCACGTGATGATCACGGGAAAAAATGCATTTTAAAAAACGATTCTTTTAATGATTTAAAGATATATTTTGCAAACATTTGTTATTTTCGACTTTCAACTGTAATTTAAATAATATTGGAAGGTATTTTAGCGATACAATCAAGCACACTATTGGATGCTTCTTGACGAGAAAAGCTATTGAACTGGAGCTGCCTGAAAGCTTCGGTGGCGTCTCTTCAAGTCACCACACATGCAACTTCAAAATAACAGCCACTACAGTAGTACAGGGTGAGGCAAACAAAACCGGCCCCGATCTAGAGATGGGAATACGTAGAAATGCTTGGCGAGAAAAAATCTTGAAGCCGCCTGAAACCTGTTTTTGCATTGGTTAGATCGGATTAGCTTCACATTAGAGCTACTCATAGACTAGTGGCGAGTTCAGATCTTGGTTCGTATTGTATAAAGACGTCCCATAATGCAAATTTTGTGTCTTGCAATCAATTTAGAATGTTTTGTATTACCAAAAACAAAAAGGTCCGATTCTCTAGGATAAATAACAACCGAAATAATCACAAGTGGGAACTTTTTTGATCAGCCCTACAAACCTTGTTTAAATTTCATTTCAACTAGCTTTTCTAACCATAGCGTAGTTGCCGGCAAATAAGTCGCCAAGCGTTTGTTTGGGCTTAATATTGAAGCGATCAAAAGCTTCAGTTAGCAAACCTGTTTTTGTATTGGTAACATTTCTGTCGCATTCTTATCTCCACCTCGGGGCCGGTTTTGTTTGCCTCACCCTGTATAAAAGCCGAAATAATATCTCATCAGGTGTCGGCCCTACTCTCGCTCTTTGAGCCTTAGATCGGACTCCCGGCTCGTGCGTCCTTGTTCTTAGACCAGCCGGTTCGCCTGGCTCTATTGAACCTGTTTTTCTCAGTTTTGCCCTCTGGGCCGATTTCGATGAATGTGAAAGGGCGCTTCGCGCCGATGCACAGATTGTTCGCTGTAGATTTCAGATTTCATCTCCTCCTCGAGGACCCTTTTGGTAGACTTATGTTTGGTTAAGTTAGGTTTGAAGTATCGTCGCACTAGAGCTACTCGAGGGCTATTGGCGACGGGCATCGTTTTTTAGAACCACAGTCAAGTGACGAGCCACCACCTGAATATTCACCCAAGCAACCGTTAAGGGCGACATCGTACACAGCGTTAGGACTTTGAAGGATATTTAACGTGCACTCCCTTACAAGGTGTATTATTCGTCGGACATTTTTGGCTGCACGGGTTGTTTATAGGTCGGCAGTTATTTCGGCGATGCCCGGACCTAGGACCTTCCGCATGCTAGGCGAGTGCCTAACCGACTGAGCTCCCCAGTCCCTGGTAGACTTATGAGTTAATGAAGCAGCTACATCTCCAAGTCAAATTCATAAATTATTCAAGCATCAATTGCTTCCCTTAGTAAACCTGTTTTATCATTGGTTGGTTTGGTTGTTACTAGACTAGAGCTGCACATGGACTATTGGCAATTCAGATTTTAGCCTGAGCTGTGTAAGTGTGTGCTGATCAGATCAGTGACAGGTGACGATGTATAGTACCGCAAAGACTGTTCCTTGGGGAAAGTTATATTGAAATAAATTCGTGGAAAGAATGTGGCCAGTTGTTTGTTAGAAGTTTGCTCATTTCAGTATCGCCGAAAATTGCAAACTTTAGAATCGCTTTTGATTTCTGAGCCTTTTTTTTTTGTGAACAACGGATAATGACTTTATTTTAGAAAAAAACAGAAAAAAACTTCGTGTCAGGTGAGGGACGGTCGGTTAGCCAGAGAGCTTCGTATAAAAAAGGGACATATCATCGAGGCTCTACTATATACTATGTTCTCTTAATAGTTTTGGATTTGATTGTAACAATATGCTTTATTTTTTTAGGCGTCACCTGTTTTAGATGCTGCAGCAAACGACCCTATTTTCCTAATTTTTATTCAAATATATTGCAAAAAAGGGAACGGATCGAAATGGAAAAGTTTCTGGAGGTATCTATAACGGCACTAAATAACATAAGCTTTTTTTTCATCTTGTAATTAATATTTTTCAAACAAAAATCGGTTGAATTCAAGCTATTTATTTATTTATAGGAAGGTGCTGAGGAAACCGCTAAGGAGAATGCTGGTGCTATAATGATGGCAGTGAACGACATAAAGCCAAAAGACTGGGAGGCTATCTGCATGTTACACCAGGAGGAAACCAATGAACAATCGGCAGATGCTAGGAAAAATGAACAACAACCGACAGATACTGAGAAAAATGAAAAACAACCAACAGATGCTCAGAATAATGCAGATCAATCAACAGGAAAATCGCCAGTTGGTACGAATAATGAAGGACAATCAACAGGACAATCGCCAGTTGGTACGAATAATGAAGGACAACCAACAGGACAACCGACAGCTGCTTCGAAAAATGAAGGACAATCGACAGATGATAAGAAAAAGGATGAACAATCGACAGATGCTAAGAAGGAATACTATTCATCTTTGAGTGAGTGGGTGGGAAAAAATCCTGCTCTTTTAGAAAATTACAGAAAAAGTGTTGCTGAAAAAAAAGAAAAAGCTCAAAATCCTAACTCAGCTCCACAAGGCCCAGCCTCTGCTTCAACAAACGATCAAAAATCTACTCCAGAAGAAAATACGACACCAAATGTAGATGGAAACCAAGCTTTACTTCCAAATTCCGACTCGGTTCCACCCACAGAAGCTTCACCACAAGGTTCAGCCCCTGCTTTATTAAAAGATCAAGAATCTGCTCAAGCACGAAATCAGAAGGAAACCTAGTTTTAATACTCATTCCGGCTCGGCTCCACCCACAAAAGCTACACCAACCGCCACAAGGTTCAGCCCCTGCTTTATTAAAAGATCAAGAATCCGCTCAAGCACAAAAACATAAGGAAACCTAGTTTTAATACTCATTCCGGCTCGGCTCCACCCACAAAAGCTACACCAACCACCACAAGGTTCAGCCCCTGCTTTATTAAAAGATCAAGAATCCGCTCAAGCACAAAAACATAAGGAAACCTAGTTTTAGCTACTCATTCCGACTCGGCTCCACCCACAAAAGCTCCACCAACCACTACAAGGTTCAGCCTCTGCTTTATTAAAAGATCAAGAATCTGCTCAAGCACAAAATCAGAAGGAAACATAGTTTTAACTACTCATTCCGACTCCCCACAGAAGTTCCGCCACAAGATTCAGCCTCTGCTTCGCCAAAAGATCAGGAATCTGCTCAAGCACAAAATTAAAAAGTACAATCTTGAAAAATAGGCAAACCCCTAACATTCAAGATGTATACTAACCATAAGAACTGACTTCGCGAAACTAAGCACAAAAGTTCTTAAAATTTTAAATAATTTTTTGAAACCGAAATTCTAGTTATTTAAAGTTAAGCGGCCGTATAAAATTAATTCTGAAGTAAATGGCACTGAACTTTTAATATCAATTACAAAAAAAAAAAAAAAAAAAAAAAAAAAAAAAAAAAAATATCAACCCGAATATATTTTCTATATTTTGATGGTCGGAATAATATCTTTAAAAGTAAAATTTTTACGTTACTTAAATTGAAAATTTTTATTGCTAGTACTTTTGGCAAAAAAGTACCGAACGATTATTATTTTTGACAATTTGGCATCATTATTTTAGAAAAAAAAATATGATAGTCTATAGCTACTTATGGATATCAAAAATCCCATCATTCGATTCTTCAAACTTTTTCTAATATAAAATATATTTTTTTATACGACTTTTACATTATAATTTCAAGATCAGACGCGTGCGAAAGGTTAGACTTTTTGCAACCGTTAAAAAAAGTACTTTTTTCACCCAAAAGCAGTGGAAAAAAGAATTTTTTTTCACTCTTTTCATAAGATGCCAACTTTTCAAGTTTAAATTTCTATTTCATAATATTAATAAAATCCAGATATTTATAGATCTGCTTTTATTTAAAGATATAAATGCGCGGGAAATATTTTTGGACCAATGATATTTTATTATTTTTTTTTTATAAAAAACAGTGTATGAAACACGTGCGAAAAGTAAACTTTTTAAAACACTTGTCATTATTTCACTCGCTCTTACCTCGTTCGTGAAATAAAATCCACCAGTTTTAAAAAGTGTTACTTTTCACACTTGTTGCATAAAATAACTATTATTAATCCCAATAGTTGTCATCCCTATTAATTTTTTTTTTAAAATTATGATCAGAAATGTGATGATGCCAAATGGCATCACTTGGACTGAAAGGGCTAACAGAAAAAAGTATCCAAAATCCAACTGATAGAAACTCTATGGATAGAACCAATTTTAAAAGGGGGTGTGAATAGACTGACGGACATCTTTAACACGTCAACATCTACTCTTTCATTTTTTTTTAAATTAAAAAAAAAAAGAAAGAACACTCTTAAAACAAAAGAGTGACATCCACTCCAGTGGGAGAAGTGCATTTTCGACTCTGGAAAGGAGTGAATATTAACTCAGACTGATTTAAAATCACCCGTTTGGAGTGATCCTGTTGGAGGTTTAACACACAAAGGATCCACTCCTTTCGGGGAAGTGCATTTTCAAGACTGGATGAGTGAAAATCACTCAGATTGAGTTAAATTCGCTCGTTTGTTTTAAGAGTGAACGTGGACTAAAAATGCTTTTACAACATTTTTGCTTCTTTTTTTTGTACAATTTTCTATTTTCCATATGCGATTATTATACAGTCGTTTCTAATTACGACTGAACTTAATAGTGTGATGCTTTTATATGAATTACTATGTTTTTATATATTGTTGATTTTATACGTTCAACTCTAGTTACTTTATATATATTTTTGTATCTTTTTTTTTACATTTGGAAGTGTTTTAATCATTTAAGAGTAACAAGTAAAAATGTCTTGTGTCTTATTTCGTATTGAATATGAATTTGAATATCCATTCGGAGGTTTTATGCAAACATCACATATCCTATATTGTATTCTAAAACAATATTCCTTACACGTTGTAGTAGAAAGAATATTGGCCAAATGATAGGATGGGTTTTCCTGTTAAAGGAATGTCCAGAAATTCCGTTTTATGAGGGCAATGCAAATAACCTCATGAGGGCCAAAACGAGATGTCTTCTTCGGATATCGTGGCAAAGACGGGAGGTTACTTAAAAAAAACATACGTGTAAGCTCGGAATTTTTAAGCAAATTTTTTAGCAAGGTTTTATGCAAATATCGCTATCCTATATTGTATTCTAAAACAATATTCCTTACACGTTATAATAGAATAAATATTGGCCGAACGATAGGAATGGTTTTCCTGTTAGAGCCAGAAGGTCCGTTTTATGAGGGCAATACAAATAATCTAATGAGGGCCAAAACGAGATGTCTTCTTCGGAAATCGTGGCAAAAACGGGAGGTTACTTAAAAGAACCATGCGTGTAAGCTCGGAATTTTTAAGTTATAATAAAATAAAATATTATACCAATATTTTGCCCTAGCATAGGTGACTGAATTGCAAGTATAGTTTTGAATTTGTTAATTTTTCTATCGAGAACCTACCTTTCAAGCAGAACCTTTTTACCTTTCAAACAGAAAATCTTCAAATTGTTATATTTTTTTAAAGGGCCACTCTAAAAAGTATTCAAAGGGTCTCGGGCTGCCAATGCAGGTAATAGCGCGTTTCAACGATACAATTGTCAACTCAACAATTGTAACAACGTTAAACTAACTTTGTATCTGGACATTCCTATCTCCTTAATTATAATTTTTGCATCAGCGTTGCTTTTGCTTTCCTGTTAGTGCTACTGTTTGTAATGCTGGATTTTTGTTGTTTATTTTTCATAAAAACCATCTTGAAATATTGTTTGTTTGCATATTTTTGGAAAGTCAAATTTCATGTTTAATGATTAAACTGCTGTGTTAAGTAAATTATGCTTTTAAATTTAATGAATAAATTACATAATTTTTTTCGAATATAGAAGCCTAATTTAGAAGAGAGTCCATAAATATTTTAAGCAAAATTTACCCCATTGACCTCACTTATTGTTACTCATGTTGTATAGTTTTGAATATATATAGTATTATAGTTTTGAATTTTTAAATGTATTACTTTCTTTGGTATTCCTGTTGCATTTTTACTCCTTCCAAAAATTATCTAAAACGACTCTCCTGTTTATAAGTTCGTTTAAAATACATTCAACCAATTGTTGTGTGATTTTTCTACGAATTCCTAGGGAGAAATTCAAATTATCAACTGCCCCCATATCTTATCTATCCTCTTTACTTTAACACCTTGAGATCTGAGCTTTTTCAATCGCAGAATTCTTTCTCTTATGAACCTTTTTTTTTTGTAGAATAACACACAAATAGAGACTGCATGGGATTTTCGTAAGATAAATTATGATAATTTTGAAAAATGTCTGCTTTTAATTTGATAAACAGTATTAAATAGATAGGGTTAGACATGCGAAAACATCTGTTAGCTACCTTAAAAAGCAGCTGGTACAAATCCTTGCAGATAAGAGAAGTTATTAAAATATGTAATGCTTTTTGTGAGATTTGATGAGTTAAATTCAAGTAATAGAACTCAGTTGGCTTTTATTGTATCTAATCCAAACATGAAAACTGCTCTGGTATTGGTCATCTTAATCAGTCTTGTGGCTGTAAGTAGAAATTATATCATTGGCTGTCCATAACTTTAAAATAATAATGGCTTTGCAGTATAATTTAACTCAGTTCTGTACGAATTGATACTTAGAATTAAATTTTTCATACAAAATTTAGCATTATTAAAAAAAGTTAACATGGTCAATGAAAAATTTATGTCGAATATTTTTAAAGATAACTTGATACTAGAAGTAAAAGAAGATTAAAAAACAGCTAAGCATGACTATATTTCTGCATAACAAATGTATCGTAATTACAAACTCTTCACAAATGTAAGCTGAAAAGCAACTCATTTGAAACAACTGAAAAAGAAATTTTAAAAGGTTTAAAATACACAAAAAACAGACAAAATTATATTTTTAGTCATTATTTTACTTTTATTTACCATTTTAATAACCAACTACAAGGCTTAAGCCTGCTGTTTATCTAAAAATGTATTTAAAGTAGAAATAATAACTTTAAAAAATAGCACATAAACGAAATATAGTTTTGCTTTGATAAAACAAATTTGAAGAATAAATATTTACTGGTTATTTAATTATTGATTTTTGACGGTTTTAAAGTGACAGCGAGTTATTGACGGATAGAGACACTATTTTAAACATTCGTCAATTAATAAATTAAAATACCGGGGTGTTATTTATCTTTCAAATTTGTTTCATTTTCTAGTTATTACTATTTTTCGCACCACATGAAAAAATACTTGTTTTCTTTCCTTCAATATATATTTTCCTTCCTATTCGGCATCCATAGGAAAATATAATATTTTCTCTGAAGTCTACGGGGCTATGGTCTTCCCACCTAATTGTAGAGAAATACGGGACTATGCACTGCCTACTTACGACGCCTGATAAGCTCTCCCAAATTCGTGCGTGAACGGAAAATTTGACGTCATTGTTTCGAGTGTCTTTGTTCCGACGATGAAAAAACCTGATCTCGAAACATTGTTCGAAACCACTCGTTCACGGCTGACTGTATTTTTTAGAGTTTCGAAAAATTCCGATTAGATTTCTTCCATCCAAGCATGTATTTGGCTTCTCTAGCTTCTCTGGCTAGTGGGTTTGTAAATTGGGCTATGACCACCACTCCTAAATATAGTGAAGTACAGGGCTTCCCCTCTAAGCTAGGCAGCCTATAGATACATCTGTACATAGATGCGAAAATAACCTGTTGCAATACTAAGATGCGAAAATAAAATGTTGCTTACAAAAATGACATCAGAAATGAGTCGCATTCACTTGTCAGAAAACTCCATTGTTTATTTTATTTTCTTTGACGTGGATCAGTTTACGCTGTCAGCCACCAGATGCCAACGTCAATCCGATTGTGAAGCAGATGAATGCTGCTTGGACACGTTGTTCTTCAGGAGTGCCTTCTGCGAAAAGAGGTATCAGCCAGGTCAGTATCACCAATACCAACCAAATAGTTCTATATTAGGGTAGAGACTGAATCATGGAAAAACACGGATACAATACAGGGTGGCATGTGGGGCCCGATGCCCGAGTGGTTTGGAAAGCAGGCCATAACGCTAGCAGTCCACGAGCTGTAACGGGTGCGGGTTCGATTTTCGCCTTTGCCCTGGGTGTACTTCCTTTCTCAGTATCAAATTTATAAATTAACTAGCACTTTTTAAGGCTTAACTGCCACTCTATTCGGCTTCTTAGTGAGCCATGGCAGCCGATGGCAGCTCAGTACGAGTCGTTCCTCTACCCTACTATAGAATTCTTTGATACCAGCTGCATCAGGAGAAAGCCCGTTGTTGACTGAATAGGGCGACGTCACATGAAGAATCTTGACTTCAGAATTATGAACGATTTTACGATCATTTTCCAAAACCAGATATGTCGCGTTTTTTAAAAACTATATCAAAACCGAGCTTAAGTTTGCAGCAGAGAAATGTACTGAGCGGAGGAAACTGGGTAAACAACCCGGCTGGCGCCGCAATTTCACGAACTCTGATTGGCTGCTCCTTTCGATCCTGATATTCATGCGCCCTGTTACGTTAAAATCGAAAGAAAAAATAATTCAAATAACACTCCAGCTGAAGCTTAACTAATAAAAATAATAAATTTATGTCTTGAAATAACAAATCAATTTGTTTATTGAATGTGAAATACCTTTTTGTATTCGATTCTCGCACTCAAAAATGAGAACTATTTACCCTTTTCCTCGTAGAACATTTGTATACTGCAAACTTAAGGTCGGTTTTGGTATAGAAAAAACACTTTATAGCAGACTAGGTGCAAGCTCAATCGTTTTCAGTGTTGTTTATTATCGTCAATAAAATTCGAGTTAAAAATAAAAGTTTCTATCGTTTACAAAGTAAACGAAAAGATAAACTGGGAAAATTTCCCTTCAAATTTGTATTTAAAAAACAACAACAACCCAACTTCTATCCAGATCTAAAACTAGATGATTGTACCACTATCTTGGATGGTGCATCCCTGGTCAAGCTGACACTTTTTGTTCTTTTAATCCCCACTATAGCCCTTATAGTTTGCCAAAGATTTTAAATGTCGTTCAATTTTATTTCTAGATTTAATAGACCCGTCCTAAAGACCTCGATTCTTTAACCCGTCCCATCCAATACTAATATTCTTACTAAAACTTATTCACAAATCTGTATGGTTTTTTTTTTCAAGTATTTCTCTGATTTTCCCCGGTATTCAAAAGTGTTTACCAGTTTTTCTCGCTGGGATGGGAAATATTAGTTTTGAACGGTGGGACTCGATGTAAAATGAATACAAAAAATTTGTAAACGTTCAAAAATTAGCAAATTGGTCGATTGCATGGGAATTCAACAAAAGAAAATTTGAACATCTAATTACTACATCTAGCAACAACATAAAAAGAGAAGAAATGCCATTTAACATCTTTTATCGAAAAATGGACTCCACCAATTAAAATATCGAGTTTATAATAAATATTTATTAAAATAAAACTAATATTACTTATTATTTTTTTATTTAGGCTTATTGAGTAACATTTATTAATTAACCCTTTCTTTTAATAATCAGAGGTTTCCGAGGACGGTAAATACTGATATTTACCATGGCATTTATCGGGGCGGTAAATGCCATGTCAACCCTGGATTTTGATGCGAAAGAACTTGGAGCAGTCGATTGTCATTTCACCCCCCCCCCCCTCCCCCCCCCCCCCCCCCCGAACGAAATGCGCAGACGATTCCAGTTGTGTGTTCAGCTGCACTGTAATTGCTGCGGTGTAAACATTGAAAATAAACTTCTAATTAAATTTTTTTAATGAAATTTGGAATGTAGCCTTAACTGATTTTTTGCTTCAAAATGACGTATATCCCACTTGCTTGTGAGACTTTCGGTTCGTTCTGTGAAAGTGGGTGACAGACAGACAGACGGACGAATTGAACGATTATAAAACCTTCCACTTTTTACGTTATAAACGTAGTATGGAAGCTAAAATCTTTGCATTTTCCAAATAAACATACGAAATTACGTAGGAAAAAGCTATTGCACTGAAGTTCACAGCAAAAAGCCTTCTATTTTTGATGTCCACCCCTCCAAATATAATTTTATTATCTAGAAGATGAAATCAAAACAGAGAAGTTAGTAACCAAAAGCAGTAGTGCTACCATTTGTTGAAATTTTGATTCATGATAATGAAACCCTTTAAACGATTGTCAAAATTTGAGACATATAGTAAAATGATGACAATAATAACGTTTTACTACAATAACAATAAATTCGGTACTTTTTTTAATATCCCATCTACCATTTTTGGCAAACCTAATAACATCACCATCAAGTATAATTTAAAGTTATTATAATAATTAATGAAATATAATAATTAATGTGTAAACGCAAATGAAAACGCAAAAAAACGTATAATAGTTAGATAAAAAAATAGTATAAATAAAAATAAAGTTTGATAATATAATAAGAATATATTTGTTTTTGTAATTTTTTTCTTGTAAAAACTAGCGCCAAACCTAAAAGTGAGTGCCATAGGATTTGAAAATTGTTGGCATATATAACTCGCAGACATAATTAATAACAAGTATTATAAATAAGCCTTTGCATTTTCATTATATTCCCCGCTATACTGAGAGCCGTTTTTGAATTTCAAAGGCCGTTTTTGGTGAACCGTTTAGTTATTGATTTGCTAAGCAGTTAAAATTTTTTGTGTGAAAGCAGTTAAAAGTACCACTTATTTTCACTAAATTCGCTTATTTTTCCCAGGCAAGCCCTGCCCTACAGCTTCAGTCTATAAGCCAGAAAAGGATATATTTTATTTATCATGCCCCTGCGTGGACAAGTACGAATGTCTCGGAAAGGGGACTCTTGAAGATGGAGTAAGTATAGAGATGGATATTTTTTTTTAATAATACCATTAAAAAAGAACTAAAAACTGAAATTTTTTTTTGTTCAGTTATGGATTTTTTAATAATATTAGATACGGGATATTAAAATAAAAAATAATTAATTGTCTTTTAAATAAAATATTGTGCAAAACTGCGCATTTTTTTCTTTCTAAAATCTTGCCTCTGAACTGAGGCTTTGAACAAAATGGGGTTGAAGATTTTTTTACCTATAAAACAACATTAAAAAAATGAAAATATTTTGTTTAATTAGGGTTTTTTGAATAATATTAGATACGGGTTATTAATCAAAAATTATTCATTGTCTTTTTAATAAAATATTGTGTATGTCAAGTCAATGACAAATGACAGTGATTGCGCCCTCTAGAAGGGAAGGGCGTAAACTATATAGCCCATTAAAATATTGTGTAAAACCAAGCATTTTTTTTCTCAAATATCTTGCCCCTGAACTTCGGCTTTTAACAAAATCGTACAAAGCTACTTTCACGCAAGCTTGCACAATGTTTCATGTACACCTGAATTTTTGCACGGTGTTATGAATAACACTGAGTGAAATACTGAATATAAATATGATTATACACAAGTGAATCGATTATTATTTGCGCTCGTTATAGGTCAGTAAGGTTACCGACACTTACAAAAATATAATGCCTTATATTGGAGTATTCGCATTTCCAATTGGTGATTTCTTCAAAACAAGTAGCAAAGGAACATTTGAATTATAACATCAAACTGGATTTTGGAAAATTAGATAAGAATTTTTTGAATTTTTAAAAAAAACATTTCAAACTTGATATTTCTCCCACTTCAGTAGATATGACCCTTAAACTGTTTTATACTCGCCACCAATGGAAAGTTTTTTCGATAAATTACTCTGACGTGTTTCTGAAATGAAGAGCTTAGTGGAAGAACGTTCTCATTGACAAAAAAGTGAAAACGAGCTTTAAGGTAGGCGAATACCCAAAATTCTAAAATTTTTACTATTACTTTAATCTTTTCCAAATTTGGCCTAGTGATTTCAAATATAATGAGCAATGCTTTTTGGCAATTTTTTTTTATTTAAATATAATTGATTTATTTAAAACGGTGTTTTTCACCTAAAAAAGGGGGTTTTGCGCCAACACTTCTAGTATAAAAAGTTTTACATTAATTTACCTGAATTTTTTTACAGATGCTATTTCCATCTATATCTGTGCCATGAACCTCTAACATCCGGTGTAAATGGATAAGTTTTTTTTTTTAATGTCCAAGTCTAAGTTAATCGAAAAATCTTTTTTATGGTTAATTTATAACATTTTTCTTAATAACTTCTTTTCTTGTAATTTATATGCAACTCTAGAGGGTCTTTGCATGCATCAGTTCAAAACGAAGAATTTAACACATACACCGCGTTGCAAAATGATAGAACCACTTTGTTTCTTCTGCGTAAAAACTGTATAACATATTCTTGAATAAGTTTGTAATACTTCCAGAAACTAGAATAGTATAATTAAGTAGAATGCAGGATATCAAGCTGTGAGAAGTTTTGAGATTGGTTTAATAAGAAAATGTTTAAAACAGAGGGAGCTTTACTGTTGCAAAATGATAGCACCACTCTTACTTTTAAGCAAACTGGAGAAATTGCATGTGTTGAAGCTTCTCACGGAGGATAGAAATTGGCAACAGGAAACTTTTCTAGCCATAAAAGCTTTGTTTTGATCAAGTTAAACTAATATTGCTTGCATTTATTGTGAATAAGTCAAATCAATAGATTTAAAAAGGTGTTATTAAGTATGGGTAGGAAAAAGCAGTTATCAGATTCTGAAAAGGGGCAAATCGCAGCTTTAAACCAAGCAGAATTGTCGTCACGGAATATAGCAAGACATATTGGACGTTCACGTGGACGTGGTTAATAATTTTCTCCATCTTAGATCAAAATATGGGAAGAAGAAATCAACTGGACGACCTCGAAAGCTAACGATCCGGTAAGAAAAATTAGTTGTAAAGAAACTAAAAGTCGGGGAAACATTGACCAGATTATCCCGAGACCCCACAATCAACGTTCACAAGTCTACTTTATCAAGAGTGGTTAGGCGGAACGAACATCTTGTGTGCAAGAAAAAGAAAACACAGCCAAGACCTACAGAGCTTCACCAGCTAAAATTATGCAATGGACAAAAGAACATATGACTTGGAGAGAACAGTAGCTTCAATGGTATTCAGTGACGAAAAAAATTCAACTTGTATGGTCCTGACGCAGATGGGAGTACTATTAGAGTGATCTCCGAAAAGAAGAAAGTATTTTCTTTAAAAGACAGTTGGAGGAAAGGGGACGATCGCTAATGGTTTGGGCTGGTTTTGGAAGCGCAGGGCAGACCAATACTGTATTCCTTTCTGGTCGAATGAAAGAAGTCTACCATGACATGTTGGAAGACAATTTGTTGACATTTGGAGAAAAAATTGGTTGTCCTTTTTCGAAATTCCAACATCATAATGCCAGTATTCATGTTGCCAACTCGTCTTGGAATTGTTTCCTGGATATCAGAGGGCAGGTTATTTACTGGTCAGCTTGTTCTCATGATTTAAACCCAATAGAGAACGTTTGGGGTAAGCTAAGAAGGGCCATATATGCAAGCGGAAAGCAATATACAACTGTTCAAGAATTGAACGACGCTATTATAACAGAATGGGAAAATATTAATGCATATGTACTCCAACGTTTTGTCAAAAGCATGCCTGATCCAATTTTTGAAGTTATAGCCAAAAAGGGTTATTTTATTAAGTATTAACTATGACTGGTCCTATCATTTTGCAACATAATATATGCATTTTTATTTCATTACACGAAAAGTTAAACATGCATTATGTTTTTATTCAGTTATTTTCATTCTTATTACGTATATTTTCAATAAAAGTAATTACTTAAATGATTTCTTTTAATTACTATATGCTAGGTTGAAAATACATGGTGGTTCTATCATTATGCAACGCAGTGTAATTAATGTTTATAGGATGAAAATTCAATGTGGTAGACTTGTTAGCGAAACCTACTTTTTTAGTAGAAAAACACCGTTTAAAATAAATAAATTATATTTAAATTTAAAAAAATGCCTAAATAGTATTATTCATTATATTTGAAATCAGTATGCCAAATTTGGAAAAGGTTAAAGCAATAGTAAAAATTTTAGAATTTTGGGTATTCGCCTACCTTAAAGTTTTTCGTGTGTACTCAGGTCGCTTGAAATCTTTACTAGCAAACCGTAAATATATTTTTAAAAAAGCTTTAAATTTATGAAAAGGGGGAAACTTGTTATCGTTTAAGAAGTTTGTAATATGTTCACTCTTAAAACAAAAGAGTGAATTCCACTCCAGTTGGAGAAGTGCATTTTCGACACCGTAAAGGCATGCATATTTACTCAGACTGAGTTAAAATCACTCGTTTGGAGTGATCTTGTCGGAGGTTTAACACACAAAGGATCCACTCCAAAAGGAGAAGTGCATTTTCCAGTCTGGAGGAGTGAAATCCACTCAGACTGAGTTAAATTAGGAGTGTTTGTTTTAAGAGTGTTGATAGGCACAAAAATCTCAATTTTTTAAAAATAATGTCACTTAGCACTTTCTTCCACTAAACTCTTCAAATGTCAATGTATCTTTCCCTCACACTTCAACTTAAAATACACCTCCTTGTGGTACTCGATATCGTATGATAACCACCCGATGTCGACATGATATCAAAATGTCAAAATGATATCCGAACGACGAAAAATGGATATCATACACACATTAATTATATTTAATTAATATACCTTTATACTTTCAGGTAACAGTTGTAAGGGATGCCAAATGCATTTTGCCAACAGTTTAATAGTGTTGAACTATTAAAGATTCCACATTTTTGAAGAATTAATAAATAAAACATTAAAAAGGCAAAATAGTGTTCTCCTTTTATTTGCACTTACAAGCACCATTTTTAAACCACATTCACTGTAATTTTTTTTAAGGTTTTCAAAGTGAATTTATATTACGAGCGTTACACAAAAATAATTTCTACGAATTTAGACAAATCGGTATACCCTTGCCACAAAAATAATTTAGAAACACGGGCATACCGGTTCTCGATATTGGAACCTCTTGCATGCTGGTCCTTATATTAAACCCTCTTTGACAAAGACGTTACCTTTGATGATTATCAGACATTAGATGTAGATGCTAGATTGTTCAAAAGTTATGCAAATCAAAATAACAACACAAAATTTTAAAGAAAAATGGCGTCTGATTATTTATTATTATTTTTAATCTATAATAATAAAATTGAAGTTTTGTGTGTGTGTATGTCTCTCAGAAACTCATAAACTAGACATTTGCTTGCCTCGTTACTTGGCACAAATGCGTAGTTCATACTTAAGTTACAGAATGAGAACTTTCAGAGCTCAAAATGCTCTATTTTTAGAGAAAATTCCAATTTTCTGGAAAAACTACACCACTTTGGCTCAAATCCGATATTTTTTTTCAAATTAGTAATTAAAACTCGCCAAATGGGCAAAATGTTTGTTAAGCTATTACTGAACAATGATGGAAAATATAGGCCATCGCACTAGAGCTGCATATTAGGATTTTATGTCTTTATTTTTTTGCCATATATGTTGCCAATCTCGCCAAATTATTTATTAAAACTCGCCAAATGGGCAAAATGTTTTTTAAAAATAATTTATAAGCTGGTTGGTTGTACTAAGGTCATTGTGTAAGAGCTGTATAATGGGTGTGTTTGTAGCTATATCTATTTTCTCGCCAAATTATTTCTCAAAACGTTCCAAAAGAGTTAAAAGGTTATGTATTTATGAGGGAATCTGTGATGACATTTATGAGTGCATTTTGCACCGTATTTTTGATTTTGGAATTTTAATGCAATGAAACGGGATTTCATACTTGAAAACGAGCGGGAACAATAACTTAAGTTTGTGATTTTATAACAGGTTATATGGTAAATATACTTGGATCGATTTGATATTTTTTTTTATCCGTGCGAAGTACGGGTATAAATTTGCTAGTGAAGAAATATTATTGAGCAGTGTCTGCAGTTTTTATTCTTATTTAAAAATATATGCTGACTTTCAAAATTGGTCTGAATTGCGTAGGAAATGTCATAAGCACTTTTAATTTCACGATAGATAGCTTCCGTAAAGAAATATACTGGCTATCTTAAAAAGCAGCTGTTATGAATCCGGAGATAAGAATATTTTTGATACAGTAGCTTTTTGTGGAGTTGTGATGAATTAAATTCCACAAAAAGTTAATTTTTTTTCTTAACCGAACATAAAATTGGCTTACATAATGGTAGGTCATAATCAGTGGTCTTAGTTTGTCATAACTGGTGTTTAGGTACTGACTTACATCTTTAGGGACCCTGTGCATCAGCAAATTTGGGAGCCTCCAAGCATATCTATATAAAATATTCGTATGTAGTTTTCTTCATATCAGGCTCATGTATTTTTTGTGAATTCATTATATATGAATTTGAACCAAATTTTCTGAAATTGTAATTTTTCAATACTTTATATTTAACGCATACTTCATGTTCCTGAACAAAATTTAAGGGCCCTCTTAAAATTGTGGTAATAAGCACGTGCCCGGCTGGAAATCTGGTCCTGCTACTTTTGTGACTAAAACTAGAAATTGAATATCATTAGTTGTCCCAAAATTGGAAATAACTATATTCCTCTATCGAATGTAGTTCATTCATCTAGTTCTGATGGAATACGGAAATTTTAGCTCTTTTTCTGTTCAATTTTTATGTAAATTGCTAATTAGAGTCCATTGCAATTCATTCGAAATTTTAAAATCCTGATTTGAATTTTTCAAAAATTAATATACGAGCTATGTAGTTCTAATGATCTCAGAAGTGAAAATTATGAATCTGGTTAAACATTAATTAAAATTACAAAAATAATTCACATTATATAGAATTGTTGCAAATGAAAGGTTTAAAAAATTCATTTTTTTTCTCTTTTCCAAATTAAGCTTTGGTTTTTGACTCATTTTATGAATCATCAACGTAGACTACCACTCTACCCCTTCATTAAAGTTCGAACCTGTCGCAAAATAACGTAAATTTTCGTACACGTTCTATATATTGCTGAAGCCGACTAGTCGTACAAATTGAGGTTCGTCAGAATTAGAGGAGATACTTACAAGAAATAATAATATATACTTTAATGGTGCTGCCTGGACAAGTTGTTTTTTCAGCAGGGTTCAGATTAGGCTTTTATACTACCAATTTAAAAAGAAGGGTCCAATAACTGAATTGTGCAACACTTACTTGGGGAAAAGCACTATTACAGCAAAGAAGAAGATTCAAAATGTCTTTGGATTTTTTTTTTAATACAATCGCTAAATATAAGGTCCTTTTCCATAAATAGTGGTGCTGCCATCTATGTATTATATATGAAACTAAGAGCTAACCCTTTAAATTATATCGTAATTCTTAACCCCGCGTAGAGGACAATATAAGGAACAAAGCAGCTGGCACCCAATTGAATCTAAAAAGATGTTCGAAATTTGACCACAAACTAAAATTTAACGTGGCCAAATCTATATACAAGCTAAGTTCGTTGCTTTTTGCAAATCTAACATCTTAAATATATGTCTAATGTGTGGTGAATTTGGTAAAATACGGTTTGGAACTAGACTCCAAAATATAAGGTTTCCAATCTAGGGTTTGGTTCTCCAATCACGAGGTTATTATCTCAATTTATGTAAAAAAAATATAAAGTTTTTAAAATATATACTATAGTTTTTTTTAAATAGAAAAATTATTAAAATAAAAACTTTTTAATTAAATTCAATACTGTTTGAATTTTGTATTTTTATAATTATTGGGTTGTTTTGACAACTAGGATAAATTAAACAGTAATAATTTTGCAAAATGTCTGCTTTGCGTTTGATAAACAGTATTACATAGATTGGGCGATCACTAGGAAAAATAATAGGGTCATTGCATGCGAAAACATCTGTTAGCTTTCTTAAAAAACAGCTGTTATAAATCTTCGCAGATAAGAGAAGTTATAAAAATACAAAAAAAGCTTTAAAAATAAAGCTTTTTGCTAGATTTGATGAGTTAAATTCAAGTAATAGAACTCAGTTAGCTTTTATTCTATCTAATCCAAGCATGAAAACTACTCTGATATTGGTCATCTTAACCAGTCTTGTGGCTGTAAGTAGAAATTATATAATTGGTGGTCCATAACTTTTAAAATAATAATGGCTTTGTAGTATAATTGTAGTACAATTTAACTCAGTTTTGTACGAATTGAAATGTTAATTTTATTTTAAAAAAATTAACATGTAGTCAATGAAAAACTTACAAGCAATTATCATTTTCTAATATTTTGAAAGATAACTTGATACCAGATGGAGATGTATAAGAAAATTATAAAAAAGGTAAGAGGACTCTCGGGAATTCCACATCTTGAAAATCATAATGTTATTCCAACGGAAAACATTCGCAAGTCAATTACCACCACAATTTTAATAAATGTTTACTAGTTTTTGTATCATTGTAAAGATCGAAAGGAGTAGATTTCATAAAACTTTTTTTTTTTTGAGAAAATGACATATTTAGTACTTTTAATATTTTTTTAAAGTTAGAAATTAAACGAGTACTCAATTTTTTCCTAACTTCAAAAATTATTAAAAATACTAAACATATGGTTTTCACAAAACAAATTAGTTTTATGAAATCTACTCCTTTCGTTCTTTACAATGATACAAAAAAAACTAGTAACCTTATATTACAATTGTGGTGGTAATTGACTAGCGAATGTTTTCCATAGGAATAACATTACGATTTTCAAGATGTGGAGTTCCCAAGAGAGTCATCTGAAGCATATATATATTTCTACATAACCATTGTATCGTAATTACAAATTCTTCATAAATGTAAACAGAAAAGCAACTTATTTAAAACAAGTGGAAAAGAAATTTTAAAAGGTTTAAAATTCATAAAAAAAACAGACAAAATTATATTTTTAGTATTTATTTTAATTATATTTTTATTTACCGTTTTATTTACCAACTAGGCTTAAGGATGTTGCTTATCTCAAAATGTATTTAAAGTAAAAAAATAGCATACAAACAAATATTGTTTTGGTTAAGCTATGGCCAGACTACCGACAGTAAAAATGACAAGAAATTTGCGAGCATGGAAATGCATATACAATTTAGTCAGACATGCGCGCGCACCTATCTCGAATGGTACACATTGTATATGCCTTTCCATGCGCGCATTTCTTGTCATTTTTACTGTCGGTTATGTGGACATAGCCTTATGACATTATTTTTAAAGGTTTTTGTTTCTAATACTGGGTTTACATGCTTCGAGCGGCTGCTTCCAGCGTCAGCGTAAGCACTTTGACCTTCATCGATTCGACCTTTGGTTGGCGAGAAATTGGCGAGTGAGATTGTATAGCGCGGCGATTTGATGATGTGACTAAATTGAATTCACGGTGAAGGATCAATTAAAAAAAGAGAGAAACGGAAGATAGTTGCCATTTACCTTATGGTAACCATTTCCTTTGATCTCGGGAGGAAAACCGAAAAAAGATGGGTTGGTGGCCATGAGAGCTAGTTTCAGCGGAAGTTCGTATGATTACGTATAAAGTGGTTACTGGTTACCTTGAGATAATCAAGGCCACGCTGAAATGGCTGCTCGAAGCAAATGCTCGAAGCATGTAAACGCGGTGTGAGAATACGATTCCTCGATGATTGTAACTAATATTAACCTCTTAATTGACTACGAATCTGCTTGTATTCAGGTCTGCTTGACGGACATTGGTGACAGGAAACAAGTTACTCCCTTGGTTCATCGTTCGAGGTACAAACTTGGGACTCGTATCTCACGGGAATCAGGTTTCTACGAGAGAAAGAACCAAGTGAGAAACCATTTCCTTGCGCCAGTTTAGACGATGACTGCCAAGCAGACTTATAAGGTAAGACTTCTAAAAAATCAAGTGGTTCTTCCAGTGTACTCTTCACATCTGTGCAGTACATATATGCGAAAATAAACTGTTGCATATAAAAATGACATCAGAAGTGAGTTGCATTCACTTTTGTCACAAAATTCCATTGTTTTATTATTTTCTCCTTTGACGTGGATCAGGTGACGCTGTCAGCCACCAGTTGCAAACGTCAATCCGATTGTGGAGCAGATGAGTGCTGCATGAACACGAAATTCTACTGGGGATCCCCGTCCTTCTGCGGAAAGAGGCCTCAGCCAGGTCAGTATCACCAATACCAACTGCAAACAGGAGAAAGCCCGTTGACTGAATAGTGTGACGTCACATTAAGAGGACTCTCTTTGGAATTCCACATCTTGAAAATCGTAATGTTATGGGGAACATTCACGTGACGTCACGCGGTTTGTTATGCATCAGCTCGGGAAGCACGTGGTAATGTTATCCTATACAGCTATCGAAACACGTGCTTATGTTTTCCTACAACTCAAACCTGTCTAACCTCTTTTTTTCATACAGCGATTTGGAATTGAAGCTCAGGTGGATATGGCGTGAATATCCCCCATTCCTATGGAAAACATTCGCAAGTCAATTACCGCCACAATTTTATTAAAAGGTTACTAGTTTCTTGTATCATTGTAAAGAACGAAAGGGACTAAAAGGATAACATTTAATTTGTTTTGTGAAAATCACATATTTAGTATTCTTAATAATTTTTTGAAGTTAGTAAAAAAAGGAGTAAGCATTAGGTTCTAATTTAAAAAAAAATATTAAAAATACTAAATATGTTATTTTCACAAAACACATTAATTTTATAATTTTAGTCCCTTTCGTTCTTTACAATGATTCAAGAAACTAGTAACCTTTTAATAAAATTGTGGCGGTAATTGACTTGCGAATGTTTTCAATAGGAATGACATTACGATTTTCAAGATGTGGAATTCCAAAGAGAGTCCTCTTAAGAAACATGACTTCAGAATTATGAACGAGTTTACGATCATTTTCCAAAACCAGATGTCTCTTTTTTTTTAAAACAAGAAATAACACTTTATAGCAGACTGGTGCGAACTCAATCGTTCTCAGTGTTGGCCTCAAAATTTGCCGCGCAAGCCTAATCCCAATGTGTTCAAATAGCTTTATGTTTAATATCATTTATTTTAGTTTTGGCTAAAGTTTCATAAATTTTAAAATTTGCTTTATAATAAATAAATCTTTTAAAATTACATATAAAAAATTATACGTATATATTGAGTAGTTAAAAAATTACATGAAAGATCAAACTATACTTTGTAGTGCCTTCTTTGCACATTTTTAAGACTCCTATGACCCCTTAATCCTCACTATGGTCGTTATAGTTTGCCAAAGATCAATAATGTCGTTCGATTTTATTTCTAGATTTAATAGACCTGTCCCACATCCAAAACTAATATTCTTACTAAAACTTATTCACAAATCTGTATGTTTCTTTTTCAAGTATTTCCCCGGTATTCAACAGTTTTTACCAGTTTTTCTCGTTGGGATGTGAAATATTACTTTTATGAGGGACTCCATGTAAAATTAATACAAAGAGTTTGTATATATTCAAAAATTGCATGGGAAATCAACAAAAGATATTTTGAGCATCTAATTTATCAACAATATGAAGAGAAAAAAATATTATAATCTTTTATCGAAAAATGGACTCTACTAATTAAAATATTAAGTTCATGATAAATATTTATTAAAATAAAATTATTGTTACTTATTATTTTTATTTAGGCTTATTGAGTAACATTTATTAATTAACCCTTTTTTTCAATAATCGGAGTTTCAAGAGAACGGTAAATACCGGTTTTTACCATGGCAATTATCGAGGAGGTAAATGCCATGCCAACCCTGGATTTTGATGTGAAAGAACTTGGAGTAATGGATTGAAATTTAACCCAATCGATTCCAACACATTTTTATTGAAATTAAATCGCCATTGCCATTCGCAAAAAACACTCGTGAAACTTCAATTCTTTCAAAAATATAAATTAAAAGGAATTTATTTTTGTCACATCAATCAGTTTGAAATGACGTCAAATATATTTCGCTAATAGATTCTTTGTATGTTTATGTGAAATGTTTAGGTTCTATTCAAAGTAGAAAATATTACACACATGTTCTTTGACATATAAATAAATTTTTGCAAACAATGATAAATATTGAAGAAATAATTAGTGAATTTTCGAAATAAAGTAAATGATACTAGCCAAAGGCCCTCGCCAGATAAGACGGTGAAAAATGCCCCCATTCCAATCGGACTAATTTTTTTTCTGAAAATACCTCATAATATGGACAACTTCTCAGCCAAGTTTCAGCTAAAAAATATGACGCATTTTTGAGTAAAAAATTAAAGTTTTTTTTCTTTTTAAATTGATTATTCCCTGAATATATTTGATAAATCCAAAAAACTACTCATGAGTTTTTCGATATCATTGAGTAGTATTCTCAGAAAAATCCGCTCATAAATCTGATCGAGCGATCATTCTTAAAAATGCATTTTTATTTTTCAAAAAAAAAATTCATGCCAAAATCGTTTGGTCACAACTTAGGATTTTGTCTCTACATATTCCTCTATTATCAATCTATAATATACATTTTTTTCAGATTTTTAAAATTATTGGACGATAGTTTAAAAAAAATAAAATATTCTTAAAACCTGACTTTTCGCACTACTTACTCGGCAGATGGCACTCCTAACAAAGGCGGGGAAATTCAATCTGGGAGAATTTCTTTCGGACTAAAGAATTTAGCATAGATTTAGAAAGTAGCAGATCTGCCTCTAGGGGGAAAGGTGAAGCCATTTGTTAACCATTATCCCATAAGGCAGTTCGCAAGCTCTTGCACATGACATGCCATACGCCACCAGATAGCACCATGAGATAATTCGACTAATAAAAGATATATATTCAATATTAACTAATTAAAACTTTTTACAAGTTTCGCTAGCATAATTTTATAGCTGCATGCGTATTGATAATTTCTGTAAGGCATGAGGTATATATTCACAAAAGAAGCAAGTTAAAAATGCATTTTTTATTGTATGTAACTCTTCATAAAAACCATTTTTGTGAATCAGTATCCCGTGATGCATTGCGAAAACGACGAAATGTGGATTCATCACGCATCATTGCGTTGTACGGGATTGCGCAATCGGTGGGCATGCTATTTCTAAATCTATGGATTTTAGAGCAAAAAAATCAGGCTTTAAGAATTATTTTTTTAAACTATCGTCCAATAATTTTAAAAATCTGAAAAAAAAATATATTATAGATTGATAATAGAGGAATATGTAGAGACAAAATCCTAAGTTGTGACCAAACGATTTTGGCATGAAATTTTTTTTTGAAAAATAAAAATGCATTTTTAAGAATGATCGCTCGATCAGATTTATGAGCGGATTTTTCTGAGAATACTACTCAATGATATCTAAAAACTCATGAGTAGTTTTTTGGATTTATCAAATATATTCAGGGAATAATCAATTTAAAAAGAAAAAAACTTTAATTTTTTACTCAAAAATGCGTCATATTTTTTAGCTGAAACTTGGCTGAGAAGTTGCCCATACTATGAGGTATTTTCAGAAAAAAAATTAGCCCGATTGGAATGGGGGCATTTTTCACCGTCTTATATGGCGAGGGCCTTTAGCGTGTAAATGTTTATAATAGAATTTATATTGAGTAAGTCATTTTTTTTCCTAATGAACCCAAAGGTTGTGTGAAAAGGGGTTGATTGACAGATTCTGTTACAAACCTACTTGTTTTTCCTAGGCAAATATTGCTTTGGAGCTGTAAGTTATGACGACGAACGTGATATTTATTATTATGCATGCCCCTGCGTGGACAAGTATGAATGTCGAGGAAAAATAGTTATTGAAACTGGAGTAAGTATGGGGATGGATATTTTTAAAAAAATACTGCCATTAAATAATAAACAGCCAAAAATTGAAAATAGTTTGTTTAAATGTGGATATTTGAATAATATTAGATACGATATATTAATCAAAAATAAATTATTGTCTTTTAAATGAAATATTGTGTAAAACTAAGCAATTTTGTTTATTTCAAAAATCTTGCGTCTAAACGACCTCTTCACATTTCTTCTTAAAAATTGCTTCAAAACAAGTGACAAAGGAAAACTTGAATTATAACATCAAACAGGATTTTGAAAAATTAGATAAGAATTATTTGAATTTTTGAAAAACATTTCAAACTTGATATTTCTCCCACCTCAATAGATATGATCCTTAAAGCCGCCTCGGTGGCTGAATGGTTAGTGTACTAGCCTTTGGAGCTGCTGGGGTCGGGTTCGAATCCCGGTCAGGCATGGATGTTTGTGTCAGTCAATAAATGTTGTTATTTGTCTATGTGTTATTCATTTCTTTGTGACTGTAAAATTTCTTTCTGTGTCTGTCCCACTTGACGAAAGCTTATAAGCGGTTCTCTGAACAAGCACACAAGCTGGAATATATATGTATCATACCATACCATACCATACCATGATCCTTAAATTGTTTTATACTTGCCACCAATGCGAAGTTTTTCGATACATTAATCTGACGTGTTTCTGAAATGAAGAGGCTTAGTGGAAGAACGTTCTAATTGACAAAATGGTGAAAATGAGCTTTAAAGATTTTCGGTTTGCACTCAGGTCTGTTGAAAAAGGTACTTGCAAACCGTAAAAATATTTTTAAAAAACATAAAGTTTATGAAAAGGGGGAAACATGTTATCGTTTAAAACGTTAGTAATCTGTTGATTTGCACAAAAATCTCAATTTTTTAAGTAATGTCACTTAGCACGTTCTTCCACTAAAGCTCTTCAAATGTCAATGTATCTTTTCCACACACTTCAACTTAAAATACACCTCCTTGTGGTACGACGAAAAATGGATATCATATTACATATACATTAGTAATATTTGATTAATTTGCCTTTATACTTTCAGGAACGGGTTCTAAGGGATGCCAAATGCGTTATGCCAACAGTTTAATCGTGTTGAACAATTAAAGATTCCATATTTTTGTAAAATTATTAAAATAAAACATTAAAAAGCAAAATAGTGTTGTCCTTTTATTTGCACTTACAATCATTATCTTCAAACCACATCCACAGTAATTTTATTAAGGTTTTCAAAGTGGGTTTATATTACGAGCGTTACACAAAAATAATTTCTACGAATTTAGACGAATCGGTATGCCCGTGCCAAAAAATAATTTCGAAACACTAGCATACCGGATTTCGATTAGAACGTCTTACATGCTGGCCCCTATATCAAATCGTCTGGGACAAAGAAATTAACCTTTGATGATTATCAGACATTATATGTAGATGCTAGATTGTTCACTAGTTATGCAAATCAAAATAACATCCAAAAAATTTAATGGAAAATATCGTCTATTTTTGTTATTATTTTTAATGAAGCACATGTTGCCAGCATTGAATCAAGTAACGTTACACCAATATCATTCAGCAGTGTCTACGGTTTTTATTCTAATTTACAAATATATGCATTCGAGGTTTTATGCAAACATAAACTTTCCTATATTGTATTCTAGAACAATATTCTTTACACCTTATAATAGAATAAATATTGGCCATTAGAGGATGGATTTTCCTGTTAAAGGAATGTCCAGAATCAGAAAGTCCGTTTTATGAGAGCAATACAAATAACCTAATGTGGGCGAAAGCGCGATGTCTTCGGAAATCTTAGCAAAAACGGTTACTTATAAGAACATACTTGTAAGTTTTGAATTTTTAAGTTCTACTAAAATAAAATATTATACCTATAATTTGCCTTAGCATACACCTCACCACAGTCACAAGTAGTATGCAGTATAGAAATGTTCTACGGGTAAAGGGTATATAGTTCTAACTTCTGAGAGAGAGAATCGAATAAAAAAAGGTTTTTCACATTCAATAAGTAACTATTCGTTAATTCAAGACATATTTTTATTAATTTTATCTGTTTTTGCTTCAGTTAGGGTGTAATATTAATTATTTTTTCCTCGATTTTGACGTAACAGGGCGAACGAATATCAGGGCGGACGTTAAAGCGTAAGAGCAACCAATCATTGGGGCAGAATTCCTTTTGTTTACGCGCGATTCCTCCGCGTAGAACATTTTAATGCTGCAAACTTAAAGTGTGTTTTGGTGTAGGTGATTCAATCCCAAGTATAGTTTTGATTTTGTTAATTTTTTACTTTTTTATTCCCTTTCAAACAGAAAATCTTCAAATTGTTATATATTTTTTAAAATAGCCACTACTGAAAAGTATTCAAAGGGTCGAGGGTTGCCAATGCAGGTAATATCGTGTTTCAACGATACAAGTGCCAACTCAACAATTGTAATAACTTAAAACTAACTTTGTGTATCTGGACATTCCTCTTAATTATAATTTTTGCATCAGCGTTGCGTTTGCTTTCCTGTATGCTGCTACTGTTTGTAATACTGGATTTTCGTTGCTTATTTTAAATAAAAACCATCGTGAAATATTGTTTTCATAATTGCTTGAAAAAAATCCGACTTTAACATTATAATTTTAATATCAAACGCGTGCAAAAAGTTAGACTTTTTGAAACAGTGAAAAAAAGTATTTTTTTTACCCAAAAGCAGTGAAAAAAATACTGTTTTTCACTCTTTTCATACGATGCCAACATTTCAAGTTAAAATTTCTATTTCATAATATTAATAAAATCCAGATATTTATCTATCTGATTTTATTTAAAGATATAGGGGAGAGAAGGGGGATGGCGCCACCTTAAGGGAAATTGAATTTTAATGCAGAATTGTGTTGCAATTAATGTAAATTGTAATGAGCATAACATACTACAGTTCATAACCTATCTTGTAGTGGTTTTTTTAAATTTAAATCTTTAATAGAAAGTGAATAAAATTGCATTTTTCTAATGCTCGCACAGTGGCGGGATTACCCCGGTATTTGGGTATCCACCACTCCACTGGGGTTATGCTGCCACATCAATAAACAAAGCAAATAATCTATAAATAATGGAAAATTACAGAAAAAAACAACAACTCATATATAACAAGAATAGGTTTAATTAACTTTGGAATGGTAAATTGTACAGGATACAGCTCTTTTATTTACTTTCTATGTGCAACTAACTATGCAATTTTTTTAAAAGTTTCGTTGGTCTATTTGACCAGTTCAGTTATTCTTTTTCGGATACGTGGCATCTCTAACGAAAACTAATAGGTTGTAGGGCCAATATATGAAATTTCTATTTTACGGATTATGCCGCCGTCCTTTTGCATGTGGCGGCATAACAACAGAGTAATGTGGCGGCATTACCCCAGTAAGACAAAACTGGCATAGACGAATTGTTTAATGAAAGGTAGTTAGCCTAGCTTTCAAACTAACGACGTGATAAAATAGCCAAATAATTACTCTTTTAAATGATATATAACTGATTTATCTAACTTAGAGATAGCAGTCACTTATCGCTTAATTTCAGAAGGCTCGAGATTATATGGAAATCACTAAAAACCATATTTCTTAAATAACACCAACTCGCCGCACGGTCATTAGCGTCTATACTACAAGTTTTTTTGTTTCCTGCTACAGGTCAGCGCTCACAGCCCCCCTCCCACACACACCGCTGGCGAGATACAGGGGGTGGCGGCATTACCCGAGGTGGCGGGATTCCCCTTCTCTCCCCTAAATGCGCGTATATAGATATAAAGATATAAATGCGCAAATATTTTTGGAAAAATGATATTTTTTTTCACACAGTTATAAAAAATAGTGTATGAAACACGTGCGAAAAGTAAACTTTTTAAAATACGTGACATTATTTCACTAGCGAGGTACGAGCGAGTGAAAGAAAATCCACTAGTTTTAAAAAGTGTTACTTTTCACACTTGTTGCATAATTAACTATTGTTTGCTTATTTTTGGAAAGTTCAATTTTATGTTTCATGATTAAAATGCTGTGTTGAGCAAATTATGTTCTTAAATTTAATGCATAATATATATAATTTTTTAGAATATAGAAGTCTAATTTAGAACAGAGTCCATACATATATTAAGCAAAATTTAACCCATTGACTTCACTAATTGTTACTCATGGTACAGTTTTGAATTTTGAAATGTATTAGTTTCTATGAGGGTATTACTGCTACATTTTTACTCCGTCCAAAAATTACCTAAAACAACTCTGCTGTTTATAAGCTCGTTTAAAAAGCATACAACCAATTGCTGTGTGATTTTAATACGAATTCCTGGAGAAATTCAAATTATCAACTGCCAGGTGTCGACCCCGTCACACGACCGCGGCTCTAAATTACCCGAGGCGTAATTGCGGCTGTGTTAAAGCTTCTGTGAAGCGGGTTAAAAATAGACAGCTGAAAATGATTACATTAAAGGCTCCCAGGTGCACGAAAGGTGTAAGCGACGAGCATCTCACCGAGAAGGTTCTTGGTTCTGTCTTTGTTCTAACCATACTATAGACGTATTCGTGATGCTGGAAAAAAAGGATTCATGCCCCGTGGGCCGAATCTCCATGGGCAGAATCTTCATATGGTATAGTAAATCTCGTTGGGGTAGGGTGGTATGCCTGGTAGGGGGTTCTGGTAAATTGCAATATAAAAAGGTGAGACTTTCCTTAGCAACGTGTACAATGTTGCACATATAGTTAGTGTATCTCAAAAGTTTAGACAAAAAAAAGACATCTTGAGAGATACCATGTAGTGGAAATTCTTCCTACAATTTCCATGCAAGTCCTTTAGGAATAACAAAAGAGACACTAACATTATCACATATACAACCCCTTTTTCACCCCATCGCTGTGCTATTGTTATGTTCCAAACATCTGTGTTCTACGGATGGGGATTCGGTTCACGGGGAAGACAATCCTCTAAAAATCACCGGTGTGCCCCAGTACACTGCGATACGCTAAATATACGAGAGTTCCGACGGCGTTGGCATACGATGTCGCTCGTTGTTCGTTCCGTTGGGTGTCCGCTCAAGTTAACATTTTTATATTCAATAAGGAAGGTTAATGCTATTAATGAAATAGTTCGTTAAAGAGTAAATATCTGTAAAATTTTGATTATTTTGTGCAAAATGTCTGCTTTGAGTTTGATAAACAGTATTACATAGATAGGGCGATTACCAGGGAAAATAATAGGGCCATTACATGCGGAAACATCTGTTAGCTATCTTAAAAAGCAGCTGGTATAAATCCTCGCAGATAAGAGAAGTTTTTAAAATACATAAAGCTTTTTGTGATATTTGATGAGGTAAATTCAAATAATAGAACTCAGTTAGCTTTTATTCTATCTAATCCAAACATGAAAACTGCTCTGGTATTGGTCATCTTAACCAGTCTTGTGGCTGTAAGTAGAAATTATACTATTGGTGGTACGTAACTTTTAAAATAATAATGGCTTTGTAGTATAATTGTAGTATAATTGAACTCAGTTTTGTACGAATTGAAAAATAAGAAAAATTAACATGTAGTCAATGAAAAACTTACAAGAAATTATCATTTTCTAATATTTTTAAAGATAACTTGATACCAGTAGTAAAATAAGATATAAAAAAAAGGTAAGGGGATTCTCTTAGAACTACTCTACTTCTCTCTACTCTACTTCTCTCTTAGAACGCGTCTTCTTCTTTCGTTCTTTACAATGATACAAAAAACTAGTAAACTTTTAATAAAATTGTGGTTGTAATTGACTATACCTCTCCCGACCTTAAGTTTGCAGTATACAAATGTTCTACGAGAAAGAGGGTAAATAGTTCTCATTTTTGAGGGCGAGAATCGAATACAAAAAGGTATTTAACATTCAATAAACAAATTTATTTGTTATTTGAAGACATAAATTTATTATTTTTATTAGTTTAGCTTCAGTTAGAGGGTTATTTTAATTGTTTTTTTCCTTCGATTTTGACGTAACAGGGCGCACGAATATCAGGGTAAAATTATCAACCAATCGGAGCAGGCGAAGCTTCGGTGCCAGACGCGTTGTTTACGCAAATTCCTACGCGTAGTACATTTCTCTGCTGCAAACTTAAGGTCGGTTTTGGTATAGCGAATGTTTTCCTTAGGAATAACATTACGATTTTCAAGGTGTGGAATTCTCAAGAGAGTCTTCTTAACTGTTTTTTTTTTTTAAATCCTCTTTTACTTCTTCTTTACAATGATACAAAAAACTAGTAACCTTTTATTAAAATTGTGGCGGTAATTGACTAGCGAATGTTTTCCTTAGGAATAACATTACGATTTTCAAGATGTGGAATTCCCAAGAGAGTCCTCTTAAGCATGTATATATTTCTGCATTACCAATGACTCGCTATACTCGCCAAAGAGGCCTGATACGGATAGATATCATGTCAATGAATAGGCTTTTTTTTATCCTGGGCTCTTCATATCTCACTCAAATTTCTAAGAGGTATGGGTCACAAAAATCTCATGAATTTGGCAAAGTATAACTTTTCTACGTAATCATTTTTTTAAACTTAAAACGTGGAAATCCTAATTGTAATATATGAATAAAACCAATTTGAAGAATAAATATTTGATGTTTATATAATTATTTATTTTTGACGGTTTTAAAGTGGCATTGAGTTATTGACCAATATAGACACTATTTTTAACCTTAATCAATTAATAAATTGAAATACCGGGTTTTATTTCTCTTTAAAATTTGTTTAATTTTCTAGTTATTACTATAGATCGCACCGAATGAAAAAAAATTTACATAGGAAAGTAATGCTTTCTTAGAAGTCTACGAGGCTTGGTCATCCCTCCTAAATGTACAGAAATACGGGACTATGCACTGCATATACTTAAATCACGACGATAAGCTCTCCCAAAGACGTGCGTGAACGGAAAATTTGACGTCTTTGTTTCGAGTGGCTTTGTCCGACGATGAAAAAACTTGATCTCGAAACATTTTTCGGAACCTTTCGTTCACTGCTGACTGTATTTTTAGGGTTCCGAGTAATTCCGAAAGAATTTTTTCATCTTCGGCTTTCAGAACGTGAAACTTTCCATCCAAGCATATGCTTGGGAAAGCTTTTCTGGCCAGTGGGCCTTTGTAAGTTGGACTATGACCATCACTCCTGTAGCGAAATACAGAGCTTCTCCTCAAAGCTAGGCAGCGTGGATGTATCTGAACAGTACATATATGGCGAAAATAAACTGTTGCATGCAAAAATGACATCAGAAATGAGTCGCATTCACTTGTCATAAAACTCCATTGTTTTATGGGGCAGTGTGGAGCCCTGTGGTCAGTGTCTCAATCTCCGGATCGAAAGGTCCCGCGATCGAGTCCTGGTCGTTGAAGACACATCAAGTATATGCGGAGTACGTGCTCGTTAAATCTGTTGGGTCCGACAGTCCTGTGGGTGGTCATTACGCAGTTTCCCACGGGCACATATCCCTGGAGACTATATCCCTCCCCTTCAGGGACATGTCTGAATTGTGGAAGAGGTGCGTGATAGATGACAGCATCTGTCACGTATGTGTGTGTGCGCGTGTGAGTGTGTGTGTTGTGACTGTCTTACTTGACGAAGGTTTAAAAGCGGGTCTCTGACTAAGCACACAAGCCTGAAAATATATGTATACCTACCAACCAATCCATTGTTTTATTATTTTCTCCTTTGACGTGGATCAGGTGACGCTGTCTGCCACCAAATGCCAAAGTCAATCCGATTGTGAAGCAGATGAGTGCTGCTTGAACGCGGAATTCTACAGGGGTACCTCACCCGTCTGCGAAAAGAAGCCTCAGCCAGGTCAGTATCACCAATACCAACTGCATCAGGAGAAAGCCCGTTGACCGAATAGTGCGACGTCACATTAAGAAACATGACTTCAGAATTACAAACGATTTTACGATCATATTCCAAAACCAGATGTCGTTTTTTTAAAACTAGAAATAGCACTTTATAGAAGACTAGGTGCGAACTCAATCGTCCTCAGGGTTGTTTATTATCGCCTATGAAATTAGAGTTAAAAATAAAAGTTTCTATAATTTACAAAATACATATTCATTGCATTATCTTTATTTTTTTACCGAGTTACATCGTCCCAGTGGAAAAATCTGGGAAAAATTCTTTCAAATTTGTATTTAAAAAATAACCCTAAAAAAACAACCCCACTTCCATCCAGATCTAAAACTAGATGTTTGTACCACTATCTGGATGGTGCATCCCTGGTTAAGCTGACATTTTTTGTTCCCTTAATCCTCACTATGGCCGTTATAGTTTGCCAAAGATAAAAAATGTCGTTCGATTTTATTTCTAGATTTAATAGACCTGTCCCATCCAAAACTAATATTCTTACTAAAACTTATTCACAAATCTGTATGTTTCTTTTTCAAGTATTTCCCAGTATTTCCCCGGTATTTAACAGTTTTTACTAGTTTTTCTCGTTGGGATGGGAAATATTAGTATTGGAAGGGACTCCATGTAAAATGAATACAAAGAGTTTGTAAATATTCAAAAATTAGCAAATTGGTCGATTGCATGGGAAATCAACAAAAGATATTTTGAGCATCTAATTTATCAACAATATAAAGAGAAAAAAAAATATTATAATCTTTTATCAAAAAATGGACTCTACTAATTAAAACATTTATTAAAATAAATTATTATTAGTTATCATTTTTATTCAGGCTATAGTAACATTTATTAATTTACCCTTTGTTACAATAATCGGAGTTTCAAGAGAACGGTCTATACCGATTTTTACCATGGTATTTATCGAGGCGGTAAATGCCATGCCAACCCTGGATTTGGATGTGAAAGAACTTGGAGTAATCGATTGAAATTTAACCCAATCGATACCAACAAATTTTTATTGGAATTAAATCGCCATTGCCATTCGCAAAAATTACTCGAGAAACTTCAATTCTTTTAAAAATATAAAGTAAAAGAAATTAATTTTTGTCACATCAATCAGTTTGAAATGACGTCAAATGTATTTTACTAATAGATTCTTTGCATGTTGATGTGAAATCCAAATGCATGTTGATGTGTGTTGTGTTTGGTTATAGTATTTAAAAAAAAAGAGGAATATTACCTACATGTTCTTTGACATATAAATTAATTTTTGCAAACGATGATAAATATAGAAGAAATAATTATTGAATTTTCGAAATAAAGTAAATGCTACTAGCCTAATTTAGCGTGTAAATGTTTATAATAGAATTAATATTGTATTTGTCAATTGTGTTTGTCAAATGTATTGTGTTTGTCAATTTTTTTCCTAATGAACACAAATGTTGTGTGGAAGGGGATTGATTGACAGATTCTGTTACAAACCTACTTGTTTTTCCTAGGCGAGTCCTGCAATTCAGCTTCAACCTATTACAGCAAAAATGACATTTATTATTATTCATGCCCCTGTGTGGACAAGTACGAATGTCGCGGGAAAACGGTTGTTGTATTTGGAGTAAGTATGGGGATGGAGATTTTTTTTATTTTTTAAATACTACCATTAAAAAAAAACAGCAAAAAAATATTTTATTCAATTATGGATTTTTGAATAATATTAGATACGATATAGAATAATTCATCGTCTTTTTTAAAAAAAATATTGTGTAAAACTGAGCAAATTTTTTCATTTCAAAAATCTTGCCTCGGAACAAAAATCTTTTAACAAAATCGTACATAAAAGCTACATTCACGCGAGTCTTCACAGGTAAGTTTGCACAATGTTTCATGTAGACCTGCTTTTTTGCGCAGTGTTATGTAAAACACTGAGTGAAATACTGAATATAAATATGTTTATACACAAGTTGCATCGATTATTATTTGCGCTCGTTATAGGTCAGTAAGGTTACCGACACTTACACAATAATGCCTTATATTGGAATATTCACGTTTCCTCTTGGTAATTTCTTCAAAACCAGTGGTAAAGGAAAACTTGAATTATAACATTAAACAGGATTTTGAAAAATTATATAAGAATTATTTGAATTTTTAAAAACATTTCGAACTTGATATTTCTCCCACTTCAATATAGATATGATCCTTAAATCGTTTTATACTTGCCACCAATGGAAAGTTTTTCGACACATTAATCTGACGCGTTTCTCCTTGGAACCGAGCCGTGACACACTGTAAACAAAATTCAGGAACGTTACTGGGAAATAATGGGCAGCTGAGCTGCCCAATTTTTACCAGTAATGTTCCTGGAATATATCAGTAACCTTCTCCAAAAATATAGAAACTATCCCACTTAGAGCCAGTAACTTCTCTGGAAAATACCTGGAACCTTTCTGGAAAATACCAGGAACCTTTCAAGAAAATACCAGAAACCTTTCTAGAAAATACCTTTAACCGTTCTGGATACTGAGCGAACAGCCAACGGAACTTCGAGACTGGATTTTCTACTATTTCCCAGTACATATATCCGATTTATAGGATGACTGGCAGTAGGTGGAATTCGAACCACCGCACTCCTGAGAAGGCTGAATCCTGAAGCGGATGCCTTAACCACTCGGCCATTATTTTCATGAATTTCATTAACTTCGTTATACCAAGAACGTTACAAAACAACTGATTTTGAGCGAGGCACAGAAAGCAATGGCGGCGGTTCATAGCAAACGTTGCCAGATTTGAAAGGGAAAACCTGAAAATCCCAGGAACTTATCACGAAGCGATGGATAGTACTTGAAAAAGCCAGGGAAGTTCCTGGTATATATACGGAAAGTAGAGGAAATTTTTTACAGTGCAGGCTCCTTTAGTTGTTAGACACAAATGGCTAGACAGTCGATTCCCGATCTAAGAGAACCGTTAATAACACTGATTGGGATTTCTGTGTTGGGGAGTCACGTAAACAGAGAGCACCCTTGTTGACATGTTACTGGAAAGGGAATATTGAGAACAACGATTTGTATTGAATGGAAATTGGAGAAAGGAGCGTGTGAAATGAAGAGCGTAGTGGAAGAACGTTCTAATTGACAAAAATTTTAAAATGAGTTTTGAAGTTTTTCGGCTTGCACTCAGGTCTGTTGAAAAAGGTACTTTCAAACCGTAAAAATATTTTCAAAAAAACTTAAAGTTTATGAAAAGGGGGAAACTTGTTATCGTTTAAGAAGTTAGTAATCTGTTGATTGACACAAAAATCCATTTTTTTTTTAAATAATGTCACTTAGCACGTTCTTCCACTAAGCTCTTCAAATGTCAATGTTTATTTCTCACACACTTCCACTTAAAATACACCTCCTTGTGGTACGACGAAAAATCGATATCATATTACATATACATTAGTTATATTTGATTAATATGCCTTTATACTTTCAGGAACGGATTATAAGGGATGCCAAATGCGTTATGCCAACAGTTTAATCGTGTTTAACTATAAAGGATTCCATATATTTGTAAAATTACTAAAATAAAACATTTAAATGCAAAATTGTGTTGTCCTTTTATTTGCACTTACAAGCACCATCTTCAAACCTCATCCACTGTAATTTTTTTTAAGGTTCTCAAAGTGAGTTTATACTATACGAGCGTTACACAAAAATAATTTCTACGAATTTAGACGAATCGGTATGCCCGTGTCACAAAAATAATTTAGAAACACTAGCATACCGGATTGCGATTAGAACCTCTTGCATGCTGGCCCTTATATTAAACCGTCGCGACGGTCCCGAGCGTCGGGACAAAGAAATTACATTTGATGATTATCAGACAATATATATGAAGAGTACACGGGAAGAACCGATTTATTTCTTTAGAGTCTTTCCGTAATTGTCTCTGCTTGGCGGACATGGACAACCGGAAACCGGTTTCTCTTATGGTTCTTCATTTGCGGTACAAACGTGTGACTCGTTTCACTCAACTCTGGCGTGAATTAGGGTTGCCGCGAAAGATTAACAAAGTGATTAACTGGCTTCTTTACACCAGTTTAGGAGATTTCTCGCTATCATCCCCAAAGTGGCCATTAAGGGTGCTCATCGCCCACATTCCCCGTCCTCCTTCGATCGGGCTTGTTAATGGTAAGTCTATGGGGGGAAAATGGTTTTTGTTCCAAAAAAAAAGCAATGAAATAATAGGAATATTTTGATGCGGTTGTTTTTAAATTCATAAAACTCCAATAAAGTTGTGCTTTAAGAGGTTATTTTTTTAAAAACGTTATTTACCTTTTTTTAATAGAAAAAAATTTAGATACAAAAAGTAAAGTTTTTTTAAAAATAACCTCTTTAAGCACAACTTTATTGGAGTTTTATGAATTAAAAAAAACCGCATCAAAATATTTCTATAATTTCATTGCTTTTTTTGGAACAAAAATCACCCCCCCCCCCCCCCCCCCCCAGACTTACCATTAGCAAGCCCGATCGAAGGAGGACGGGGAATGGGGGTGATGAGCACCCTTAAGGAAAGCCTTGTAAGAAATCAATCGGTTCTTCCCGTGTGCTCTTCATATGTGGATCCTAGACTGTTCATTAGTTATGCAAATCAAAATAGCAACAAAAAAAGCAAGACATCGTCTAGTTATTTATTATTTTTAATGGAAACACATGGTGTCAGCAGTTAATCAAGTAACGTTACTCCAATATTGAGTGTTTACGGTTTTTATTCTAATTCCCAAATCTATGCTGACTTTCAAAATTGGTCCGAACTGCGTTGAAAATGTAATTATCACCTTTAATTTCACAATAGATCCGGAGAGAAGAATACTTTTGTATACAGTAGCCTTTTGTGAGTTTTTTGATGAATTAAATTCAACTCACTAAATTAAGTTTTTTTCCACCAACCATAAAAGTGGCTTACATAATGGTTGTCCTAGAGCCTTCAGGTCTTAGTTTGCCACTAGCTGATGTACCCGGTGTTGCACGGGTTGGAAAAAAAGAAATACCAAATCGATCCAAGTATTTGTACCATACTACCATTTAATCTGTTATAGTATAATAAGCTAATGTTACTTTCCCCGTTCGTTATAAAGTACAGAATCCCGTTTCTTATATTACCTTAAAAATTCAAAATTTAAAAAATGCTATAAAATTAACTGATAATGTCATAGTAATTTCCCGAATAAAAATATTTTAGCTTATTTGGCGTGTTTGAAACATATCAATTATTTTTTCAAATTATTAATTTAGTTTCTGAAGGCAATGAATAAATATTAAACAAATAATAAACAATTGTTTCCTAAAAAAAATATTATTTTAATTTTTCTGCCCAATGGCATCATGAAAGGGAAAAAATTATCGGATTTGAGCGAAAGTGGTGTATTTTTTCCATGAAGGAGCACATAAAAACGTTCGTAAACGATAGTAGGAATGGTCTAATTCGAGAAACTATTAGCCTATGTTTGTTCCGTGGATGAGAGATGAATTTTCGTTCCAAATTTCGTGACAATCTGTTGCGTGGTTCTTTAGATTTCGCTTCTTACACAGACAGACAAACAGAAGTCGCCTTTTATGTATATAGAGAACTGGTGTTTAGGTACTGACCTACAACTTTAGGGGCTCTGGGCGCCAGCAAATTTGTTAGCGGCCCCAAACATATCTATATAAAATATTCGTGTGTAGTTTTCTTCATATCAGGCTCATGTATTTTTTGTGAATTGATTAAATCTGAATTTGGACCCAATTTCATAGTCAAATGTTCTTAAAGTATAATTTTTTTACATACTTTATATTTAACGCATGCTTCATGTTCCTGAACAAAATTTAACTTAAGAGGTGGCAACGGGCACGTCCCCCTTTTGCCCTGCCGGAAATTCGACCCTGATGGTTTTGTGACTAAGACTAAGGAATTAAATATCATTAATTGTTCCAAAATTGGAAATAACTATTTTCCTTTATAGAATGTAGTCAATACATCTAGTTGTGATGAAAATAGAAATTTTAGTTCATTTTCAGTTCAATTTTTTTGTAGATTGCTAATTAAAGACTGTTCCAATTAATTCCAAATTTTAAAATCCTGATTTAAATTTTTCAAAAATTGTTATACGAGCTATGAAGTTCTATTGATCTCAGAAGAGATGGCTGTGTTAAAGCTCCTAATGGAGGCTAGAAATAGGCAGCCGGAAACGATTACACTACACTGCACTAACACTAAGGCGTTCCATAAATCGTGGTGCTGCCATCTATGGATAATACATGAAAATAAGAGCTAGCCCTTTAAATAATACCGTAATTCTGAACCCCGCGTAAGGGACAATATTAACACCAAAACAGCTGGGACCCAACTGAATCTGAAAAGATGTTCGAAATTTGACCACGAACTAAAATTCAACGTGGCCAAATCTATATACAAGCCAAGTTCGTTGCTTTTTGCAAATCTAACATCTTAAATATACGTCTAATGTGTGTTAAATTTAGTATAATCCTGTTCGAAACTATAAGGCTTCCAATCTAGGATTTGGTTCTCCAATCATGAGGCCATTATCTCAGTTTAGGTAAAAAAAATATTGAAATAATTTTTTTAATTAATTTTAATACTGTTTTAATCTTGCATTGTTTTATTTATAGGGTTGTTTTGACAACTAGGAAAATTAATCAGTAATTAGAACAATATGCTTAATGTAAGTTAAATTTGTTCATTCATAAATATTATTCACTAAATTAGCCAGTTAACACAGTGACGAAAAATTGCGTTGCTACTTTACACCTTTTTCATTCATACTTTTCGTTCAGTGTAAGTTGCAAAAATCCTAACAATGAAAAAATATCATTTAGGAGGCAAAGAAACGGCAATTTAGTCCATGTACATATATTAGACCCTTAAACTAGAATTTTTAAATAATTGTTTAAAAGTGTTGGAAACTGTATATAAAAAAAATTTAAATAAAAAAATTATTAAAATAACAACTTTTTAATCTAATTTCATACTGTTTGAATCTTGTATTGTTTAAATTATAAGGTTGTTTTAAAAACTAGGAAAAATTAATCAGTAAATTGAACAGTATGTTGAATGTAAGACAAATGAGTTTATTTGTTTCGAAAAGTCTATTAAATAAGCTCATATGAATAAACTATCCATTTAAGTATATCGATCAAATAAATGGGTCCATTTAACTGCTCAAAAATTAAAATGTATTTAATGTGGTATAAGCCTGTTCGAAACCAAAGTAACTTTATATAAATGTTATTAAAAAATTACCTCTGTAAGTAAAATTCTCTTTGACAGTTTATAAGATTTCTCTGATGAAAATAAGAGATAAAATACAAATAATTATTAACGGGAAAAGTTTTTTGTTGTTATGCATATTATTTTGGTAGTGGAAATGTGTAGAAAATATTTGATGCATGGTACTAGATAGTTAAGTACTAATAATTAAGACTTTTTTTAAAACAAATTCTGCGTTTTAAGTGCATATGGCTAAATTGTCACATTTTGTATACTCACATTTTTCTGAAATCTTTGTTCTGGTCACTTTCAGAGAAGATTTAATTGGGAAAAATCAAAATGAAATATCAAATATCCAAAATAAATGTCCAACATTTTTATTTATCATTTACATTTAATCCAATGCTTTAAGTTATAAATAAAACACTTATTACTAACTCCTTATTAGGATATTTGGTTAAAATGAGACAAATTCTACTTTAAAAAATAGTTTAGTTTACACACATTGAAAGTGCTCAGAAATTATTTTAGTAAAAAAATAATTAGTGATTAATTTGTCACTATAGATAGAAGGAAGTAAAAACTGTTATTGTGTTAAATTTTAGGCCTTGCTGAGCAAAAACGTCTCTGGTAATTTACCAAGAAAATGTCCACAGGTTTGTTGGAATAGCCAATCGTATATGAATCAATTTTTTCAGGAGCCCATAAGTCTCAATTTTATCATAATTGAGTTTTTAATGTTAATCAATTCTTTCTATATAAACACACTTTCTGTGAAGAAATCATGTTAATCCAGTGATTTGCACAGCCATGAGAAGCAACCAAATATAGCATTTCTGTGGAGAAAGCTGTTGCTGTTAAAACATTTCCCCCCCTTCAATTTATCGAAAACTGTTCCGTAGACTTGAGGGGTTCCTGAAAAAATTTATTCATATGTAACTATCTTTAATCTCACAATTGGTCTTCATATAATGACTTCATATTCTAGAAAACAAGTCATAGGAAGAGGCTAAGAAAGAAACTGCTTGCGAGGTTGCAATAAATCGGCTACGACCGTGATCTATTATTATGATATGATGCTCACAATATATAGTCAGATTACTTTTCTGCTATTGATATTTCAATATCCAAGATTAGGTTCTTCTATTGTCATAAAGAAAGCTCCAAGTGGTGCTATAGGACCATGTCGTGTCATGACCATGTTTCTAGCCTGATGGTCGCGTCTCGAACATTTTTCGTTTTTTTTTTAACAATCACAAGGAGGCGGTGGAGGACATTTACGATGCTTGTGACCTCGACCATGTCCATGTCCGTGGTCATGATCATGATGATGTCCATGTCCGTGTCCATGATCGTGTCCGTGGTCGTGTCCGTGGTCATGTCCATGTCCGTGGTCGTGTCCATGATCATGTCCGTGGTCATGATCCCTGTGACGATGACGTTCTTCGCACGATCCGCTGTCTTCTTCGCTCGAGTCGGCTGATCCTTCCACCGCGTTGGCCTCAGGGTCCGTGACGTTGAGGTCTGGCTGTACCACCGTTGGATCTACAGTGGTGCTGGTCAGTTCCGGCAAAGAAGTGGACAGTTCCGGCAAAGGGCTGGTCAGTTCCGGCAGGGGACTGGTCGTTTCCGTCTCATTGTTGGCTGTCACTGTGGTGTTGCACTCACACGGGGGTGGGGGTGGACATTTTTTGTGGTGTTTGGATTTCTTTCGCCCTGCTTCTCCAGAGGAGATCAAGATGATCACCACCAGTATTCCGATAAGCACGCTTGAACGTAACATCTCCTGGGTTCTGATGCAAAAATATCTCTAACTTAGCACAGTTCGCACTCAAGTATCCAATAAAAAATGCCTATGTTGTTGAAGTCGAGCTTTTATACTACGCACTAGAGAAGTATTGCATAGTCAATGAATTTTAGTTGGTCAGAATTGTTGTTGTGGTCACCGGGTACTTAAACTTATCTTTAGAATAAAAACAAAGGTTTTTTTACTGACGTAGAGTGCTTTCGTACTTTATCATTCGAGCCATAAATGGAACGTTCAGGAATCCCACAGATAAAATAGTAGTAAGAGAACAGATTTAGCACTCTGTATGTTTCGCTATATAAAACCGTTTTAGCTAGCAGCGCCCCATATTGCATTTTTGAAACTAAAGATAAAGAAATGAAAAACCTTTTAAAGGGTTTGGAATTTGAGCGCGACTCTTTTACCTTAGAATTTTGTTAGTGGTGTTGTAATCAATGTATATTGGATTACATGTTTTCATTATTTCCAAAAATAAAATACAACAATATTGTATAAAATTTAGTAACAAGTGAATAATTTTGGAAAACTCTTAGCTTATTTAAGCAGAGCCACTGGTAACTCAACTTTATACAGGCACTATTCTAAAAATAATGTATGTATAATTATTTGAAACCTCAAAATCCCCCCAAAATATGTATTAGTTCTAATAATCGATCACACTTTTGCGTAATTATTATTTCAACTTCAAAAGTAGGGTGGCGCTTCTTAAAAAGACCCAATGGCGATAGTCTGATAAAAAAAAATAACCACACATTTACAACACGTGAAATAGTTTTTAGTTTACCGTGATTGTTATTGCGATGACAGGCTGCTTGAAGTTATCGCGATCATCCACTTCAATATAAGCCATCTTTTCCGCAGTAACCTCTTTCCGATGAAAGAGGTCAATATTTCTAGAGTTTTTAATTTCACCATGTCGCCTATACGGTCTACCGATAACAGTTGTTATTACATACTAGCGTGGGATGTTTGTTTACATGAAATGACTCGTATTTTTTTCCCAAATTTATCAATTCGTAAATCGTCAGAGTTTTCATAATTTGTTCGTAAATCATTTAAATTCATAGACGTTTGCAATTCAAAATAGTTTTGTAAGGTTTGTTGAATGTAAAGGTTGCTTGCACTGCATGAAAATACCGTTAAATTTATGCATAATTGTTTGTTAGAAACGTATACTATTTTTGAAAATTATAGCGAAAATTCCCTAAAAATTTCGAAAGTTTTAAACTTGTAAATACTATACCAAATTTTCGCTAACATCAAAATTATATTTGCGTGTGCCATTAGAAACAAGAAGTTCTGAGGAACGAAAATAGCCTACTTTCCAGTTACTTAAATACTTACTAAAATTCTTATCTTGAAAAAACTAGGTTCGTTACAGTAAGTGACATCAACAACCGTTTCTGCATTAAATTTATATACATTAGAATAAATTTCACTAAACACAGCATCCAGCTATAATTTCAACTTCTTAAGACAATTATTTTCACTAATTTTCTATCACCAATAAAATAAATATTACTCCCCATGATTATTTGTAGTTATAAATAAATATTTAATTATTCGCAGAACAAAAACCATAAAACTACGCCAAAATGCGCTTAAAATAGGAAATGGAAATTAACAAGTAGGTTTGAAACAGAATCTGTCACTTAACCCACTTCCTCACAACAGCTGTGTTTTACAGGTAAAACGGCGCCAAACACAGCATTAATTCTATATTAAACAATTACCCGCTAAATTCGGGTAGTTTCATTTATTTTATATCGAAAATTAAATACTTATTACTTAAAACGTTTGCAAAAATTTATATTTCAAAGAATAAATATGTAATAGTTCTCGCTTTTAAATAGAATGAAAACATTGCATACCAACATACAAAGACACTCAAATGAAATATATTTGACGCAGGGCCGGACTGGCTCCCTGACAAAGGCGCAGATTTACCGGCCCTTCCGGTTGCAAAGGGCGCAAAAACAATTCGGGGGGGGGGGGGGGGGGGGGAGCAATTTTTAAATTTAAATTATTTGTAATTACAATTACTTTTAATTACAAATATTTTTGTTTTATTTCTTATTACATTTATTTCCAATTAATATCTTTTTGAATACTATATTTTATTTAAAATTGAAATTTAATTTAATTTTTCCGTTGTAAATGCAGTGTTTGAGTATAAAGTATTACTCTTTATGAACATTAGTTAGTTTTATTTTTTATAACTTATATTTTGGGGGCTGGAGAGTTTGAATACGGAAGGTACCGGGTCCGGGCATAGGTAAAATAACTGCAGACCTTTAAATATGCTCCATAGTCCCGACGCTGCGTACGATGTCGTTGGGTGCCTACTCAGGTGTCGGCTCGTCACTTGACTGTGGTTCTAAATTATAGTGCCCGTCGCCAATAGCCCTCGTGTAGCTCTAGTGCGACGATAATTCAAGTTAAACTACACTCTAAAAAAAAATCTGTAAGGTTACTAAGAATTCTCTAGGAAACTCAGCTTCCATAAGTTTTTTTAGTAATGTTACATAAGAAATATGTGTATATATTACTAATTAAAGCTTAGTATCCAATACAACCATTTAAATTGCAAGCATACTATAAAAACTTCAGTAAACGTTACAAGATATATTCTAGTAATCAATACATCCACTTATGTAGTATCTTTACTAGGAAAACCTTAGTAACTAGCAGTTTCAAAAATGTTAATCAAGAGGGCGCCACTAATTTTCTGTTAGTCAGGTGTATTATTTCGACTTTTCTGGAGCAGGTCGGAGGACAGATCTCGCAACCTTAAGATCCGCTCGGTCGTCTTGCAACGAGAAGTAGCACGCTTGTCCACGCGGTCATCGGGACATGTAGATTACTTGCTTGTAAATAATGAGGTTAAAATCTTGATCGATATAAAGCTTTCGGATATGAAGTTTTAGAAATAATTTAACGCAATTTGTATGTATGTGCTAAAATAAAAAAAAAACCCACGTTTTTCGGTTTCTCATCGTTGTGATATCGATTAGTCATAATTTTTCGATGAAACGTACATTGATTGAATTTTCACCTTTGACCGATATCGAATCAGACTTTTATCTCTTAGTCTCGTACATTTTCAATTTACGGATGCGATCACCGGTTAGTTTTTGCTAAATCCGATGGCCGATCGAACAAATTTCGAGAAACAAAACAATGCAACAAGGGAAAACGCATATCTCAAAAAGATAGCCAGGTGGCGCTGTAAGCGTTACATCAATTTACTTAGTATTTCTTAGTATTGCTACAGTAGTAGTTTCTTTAGGTTACAGATGATTTTCTAGTAAATGGTGTTTTCCTGTAAAGTTACTAAGTAATCGTTAGTAAATTCAAGCCAAATTTTTTACAGTGTAAAAGAAAATAACTCATACCTTTAATAGATAATTTGATATTTAATTTTTAAATAAAAAATTTAATATAATAAATAAGAAAAAATAGATTTATTATCGAATGTTTTTATTTAAAAGTTTACTAGATAATTTAAATCACCAGTTTTGTTGTAAAGAAATTAAACGATGATATTCTAAAATTGAATTTAAGTGCAAACATAAATTAACATTCATTTAATTAGTAATAAAAATTTGAATGATAAGTTTAATTTGAATTGGTAGCATTAGAGCTATTGGCGGGCGCCAATCGAGACAAAGTAAAAGAAAATTAATTTTAATTTAGAAACTTGTTTTTTTATTTTTTGTTAAATTAGAATATTTATATTTTGAAATTGTAGGTTTAGTGCGGGCAAAGAGTCGAGTAATACGAGACATAGGTTTTTTAGAGTTCAATTTAATAAACAAACATTTTCAATTTAGGTACATCTTGCTTCGATGAACAAATAATAACTGAATTAACAGAAGATATATCATATTTAGATTTCGGTTGAGCATCCCCGAACATACATCATCTTACAACTAGCTCAAAGCTTTCCACCCCCTCACGTTACAAGTCCGTAGTCGTCATTTATCTCAATAATCTTGTGACGTCATTCATGCGTCACACAGCTTGTGTGTCTCTTCTTCCAACATTCGGCCCCACGGGGATGCAAAAAATTCTTCCTACAAAGAAACTTAACCTAGTCTTATATTGTGGTTTTGTCAACAAATCTGCCAAATTTGATTTAGAGTTAACGTATTCCAAGACGAAATCCTCATCACTTAGTAATTTTCTAATAAAATGCAATCTAATGTCAATATGCTTAGTTTTAGCATTTTCAATTCTATTTTCACAAAAATATATTGCAGATTTATTGTCACAATATAACACAGGTTTTGACATGGACAAAAACTTTAATTCACTTAACACTTTATGATACCATACAAGATCTTTTACACACTCTGTAAGTGCGACAAACTCAGATTCCATGGAGCTAAGGGCAATGCATTTCTGTTTCGTTGCTTTCCAGGAAAAAGTTACCTTTCCGATACAAACTATGTATCCACTTGTTGAATGTCTCCCAGTGAGGTTTGATCCCCAGCTGGCATCTGAAAATCCGCATAAATCACAATTGCTTACATCAGATAAATTTAATCTACAGTCTCTGGTATTAAATACATAATTAAGCAAATCAACAACAATTAACCAATGTTGATAAGTATATCCATTATTAAATTGTGACATTGTGTTAACGGCAAATGCGATATCAGGACGACTTCTATCAGCTAGAAAAGAAAGGCATCCTATTAAAGACCTATATGGGTACTTCCTCATGATATCAGTCTCTTTTATTTCACATTCTTTAACCTTTGGAGGCAAGATTTGAACTTTTAAAGGTAAATTTACAAAACTTCTTGGTATATCTTTAAAACTAATCGATAACTTATTAATGTAAGATTTTTGATGCAAATAAACTTTTCCATTCTCCTTCTCAAAATTAACTCCTAATAAATATCGCATTTCCCCTAGAACAACAATATCCAATTTAGTTTTCAACATTTTTATAACATAATCTAATGAGCTTTTATCTCTTCCAAAGAGAGCGAAATCATCTACGTACACTAATAAAATCACACTATTTTCATATTTATATACACAATTACAATATACAAAATTAGTGAAACCTAAATTTTTTAATATAGAATCCAATTCCTCATTCCACACGCGACCACTTTGATGCAGTCCGTATATAGATCTCTGTAATAAACATACTTTATTCTCCTGACCTTTTATTGCATAACCAGGAGGTTGCCTCATGTAAACCTCGTCTTTGAGATTACCGTAAAGGTAGGCTGCCCGCACGTCCAGTTGCGTATGTACCCAACCCAACAACGACACCAATACAATAAAAAACAGTTTAACCAAGGAAAAATTAACCACTGGGCTAAATACACTTGTATATTCTAATTGAGAATTCCCTAGTGCAACTAACCTAGCTTTAAATCTTTTGATCTTGGCTTCAGCATCCTTTTTTACGGTATACACCCACATACTGCCTATTACCTTACGATCTTTGGGAGGGTCAACTAATGTCCATACCTTACGATTGGTCATAGTATGCAACTCATCGTCCATAGCTTTACGCCACTCATCTTTTTCAGGTACTCTTTGAGATTCATAATAATTCTTTGGAATCTCAATATTATACATTTCCTCCTGAAAAAAATCAGCATGATTAACAAAATCGGATTCTTCATTCTCATTAGCCGAGTTATCACCATTAGAACTATGATCATGATCACTTTCAATATTATCGTTCACACTTTTTGGTTTAAAGTTAAATTTTGCAGAATCGAAATTTAATCCTTCCTTTTTACAGTACTTTATTGTTTGGTTAATCGACCTTAAACGTGGTTTTCCAGATGGCGGATAATAGTAGACATCAATACGTGAACTTTTATTTCGAGGTCTCTCCAATCTCGTCCATTTTGATAAGTCGATATCCACCAAAGAAGGTGATACTATATCGGGCTTTAAGAAAGTTGGAGATTCATTATCTTTGGAAATACTTTGATCCTCATATTCAGAGTAATCGTTAAATCCCAAAAATTGCACGTTTTCCCGCGTTTTTTGTCCAAATAAAGTTTTAACCCCGTTTTTAGCTTCGTCTATTTTGGCATGAATAGTTTCCACAACTGTTCTCTTACTTGGGACAAAAATCCTATATCCTTTAGTCTTCGTAGCGTAACCAACAAATATTCCAATATCGGCCCTATTATTTAATTTATTTCGCCGTGATTTTGGGATGTACGCATAAGCCAGTGACCCAAATACTCTAAAATGATTAACCGATGGCTTCCGACCAGTCCAAATCTCAAAAGGCGTTAATCCGTCAGTTAGTTTGTGCTCACATCTATTACGGATATGAACGAAAGCATGCAACGCTTCTGCCCAAAATCGTAGCTGTAGTCCGCTGTCATGCAGCATAGCGTGAACGCCTTCAATTGCCGTTCTGTTGAAGCGTTCTGAAATTGAATTCATTTCTGGACTTTCAACAGTAGTCCTTTCTATTTTAATGCCTAATGACTTTAGATATTGTTCAAATTCTTTATTTACAAACTCTAATCCGTTGTCAAAACGAACACAACGTAATTTCTTATTTAACTGTTTCTCAACAAATGCATGATATTCCTTAAAACAATTAAACACGTCAGATTTTTTCTCGATAACATAAACCGTTACATATCTAGAGTATTCATCGATTATTAACAGAAAATAAGATTTTCCACCTAGTGATTTGACGGGAGAGGGTCCCCAAACATCCATTGAAACACGATTAAGTACTTCATTAGAAAGTCTTTTATAGTTAGGTTTAAAAGATACTCTAGTCAATTTAGCAACATTGCAGGTTAAACAAGGATTAAAATTACCTTTTAAGTTTTCAATACCTCTTACGACATTATTTTTGCTCATTCTAGTTATTAAACCCGCATTTACATGTCCAAAACGTCTATGTACTAGCTCTATACTTAAACTTTTATTTGTTGATACATTATAAGATTCAAACTTTTTAGCAGGTAAACTATACACTATATAGAATTTATTTATCCTGGGCACAGTTAAAAAGTAATTACCGTTTGGTTTATATATTATCATTTTATCATTTCTCCAATTAATTGTATATTTAGCAATATCAATCTTAGCACCACTAATTAGATTACGACGCATATTTGGAGCATAAAGAACATTATATAATATTAATTTAACAAACTTTTCACCGTCTTTAACAAAAATAGTCACGTCACCTACCCCTAATATTTGAGAAGTACACTTTCTATCACCAATAAGGGCTTCGGTGGGTGGTAGTTCTTTGTAGTTGTCGAACCAGCTCTTCTCTTTACAGAAATGTGAAGTAGCCGCGGAATCCACCAGCCACTCGTCCAGTTCGTATCGTTCTTCCAGCATCGAATAGCACTGGTCGAAATCTTCCGTGTAGAATCCTCCAGGATTGTCGGGAGTTTTCAGTCTTTGTTGCCACTTGCCAGGATACACTCTTTGGTCTCTAGCTTGCTTCTGCTGGTCGTTTTTCCTTGGCTATGTCCAGACGGCGACAATAAAAACAAAAATGTCACGTGATGTGTCACGTGATCCCCATACAATTTGTATTGTGATGCGCGCATGGAGGATGAAACAACCGCAACTCATACACCGTGCGTCAACGAAAACATTGACGCACGGTGATTGCACCTCAATTGTGACGCACGGTGTTTTAGCTATTAACGCATGCCTTAAATGTCTACGAGAATACTCTGATTCGGTGCGTCTTGCGCTATGGTAACTTTGAGAGAAAAACCGAATTCATCATTGGAAATTTTCAAATAATCAAATCGAAAGCCAAAAAAGCAATTAACAATTCCACTTTCGCCAAAGTAACCCGGAAAAAAGTTGTCAGAGACAATCGAAAATCCCGACAACTTTTCCTATTTAAAGCCATGTTAATTTGTTGTAGGGTTGCTATTGTCAATAAAAAAAATAAAAGGGAAAAAATAAAAAAAGGGTAATTGAAGTAGAAGTGCATAAACTATTTTTAATCAATTGAATTTAAATTACATTTTGAGAACCTTAAATGTCGTCATTTAAATTAATGTGTTTTTTTTTCTTGCGTTTTTTATGCATTATGACAAAAACGTTTGTCCAATATGATATGAAACTGGTTTGATATGATTGATGATTTTGATACTGGTTTGTCAAAATGTTATATAAAGCGAAATAAAATAATAATGGTGGATAAATGTAAATATTTAAAGACTTGAAAGTGTCTAGGGGCTGGGGAGCCCAGTCGCTTAGGCATTCGCCTAGCATGCGGAAGGTCCCAGGTTCGGGTCCGGGCATCGCCAAAATAGCTACCGGTCTATAAGCGACACGTGCAGCCAAAAATGTCCGACGAATATTACCCCGTGTGGCGGAAGTGCACGTTAAATATCCTTCAATAATTCTTCGTTAAATAAACTGAACCTACTGGCCCCATGAAGCTATTTAAGAATCTAGCATTGAAATTTTAATGTATCTAAATTTTAACTAAAATGATTTTTTTTTAACTCTTAATATAAATGTATTATACCCTATCTCTCTGGCTTAGTGGTAAGCTCTTCTTGATCTTATTCCGTAGACCCGAGATCGTATACGGGTCCAGAAAAATTAATTAAAAAATCTCGGATATTATCCAATTTAGTTATGTTATAAAAGTTAAAAATTTATGTTATAAACCAACAATTAAATTTGTTACGTTCTAATATTACTAACCAAATTTAATGTTTTCGTATCAATATTGAAATCAAGGTCACGCTTTAAAGTTTAAAACAAGCGATTTTCATCCCATTCCACTTTTCTAGCACAACACCGGCATTGGGCAGATTAAACAGATCCTCCAGGCGCATGCGTTTGAAAAAAACCTACGATTTTGCGAAAAAACCGTTCGCTATTGCCTCGTTTGGCGGTCGCCAAGTTTTTGTTTTAATTGTCGCCGTCTGGACATAGCCCTTTTAAAACATTCTCGGAAAAAATGTCCTCGTCGGTGACAATAACTACAAGTCTTTGAAGTAGATTCTGTTCTGACATCAGATTTAGAAGTAGGGTCCAGTACGGATCCACTGCATTGTGCGTTGGGAGAGGCTTGTCTTCTATGTCTTGTTTGGGCTTTCGTCAAGTATGCATCCGACACTAAACCTTGACCTTCGTCTTTTTTCTTCAGTTGTATTCTACCAGCTTCAGTGATGATTTGATTTTCGAGGTTGCTGAATGTAAATTCTTTCTTGACTAATCTGTAGAGCTGTTGAACCAAATTGTCGAACTCGGGTGGTAGTTTTCTGATCAGCTGAAAGCTCACCAACTCGTCCGGCATCGTGAAACCAGCTTCTAGGATTAGTTGATTTTGTGCTTGAAGCTTTTTGCAGAAAAGTCCTATATCACTTTCTTCGGTAATCTTCATTTCGTAGAATTCGTCTATCAAACTTGCTAGCCTAGCCCTTGTCGTTGGTTCAAAATTCAGTTCTAGCGAGTCCCATGCAACTTTGCCGTCTGTCGTATTTGCAATAAGTGTAAGGAACTGTCGCTCGACCCCTTGGTAAATAGTTGTATATGCCCGTTCCGTAGTTCGCTTGAACTTTTGCTTCTCCTGTTCAGTTGCTGTCTCTGCTGGACGCTGGGTTGCTCCTGATACGTAGTCCCAACATTGCCTATCCATCAGCAACACCTTCATATCCGCTTTCCAGCTCCGGTAGTTGGTTGAAGATAGTTTCGGGAACGTAAACAGCTGACTTTCCGGCCTCTGTTCCATGTCGAAATACTTTTCAGCGGCCCCAGAAGTGTTGACAGTCGTTCAGGAACGTTGAGATTTCAGTGGGATTGTAGCTTGGGGCCCATAACCATTGTAGGTTTAGTGCGGGCAAAGAGTCGAGTAATACGAGACATAGGTTTTTTAGAGTTCAATTTAATAAACAAACATTTTCAATTTAGGTACATCTTGCTTCGATGAACAAATAATAACTGAATTAACAGAAGATATATCATATTTAGATTTCGGTTGAGCATCCCCGAACATACATCATCTTACAACTAGCTCAAAGCTTTCCACCCCCTCACGTTACAAGTCCGTAGTCGTCTTTTATCTCAATAATCTTGTGACGTCATTCATGCGTCACACAGCTTGTGTGTCTCTTCTTCCAACAGAAATTAAGAAAGAAAACAAAAGGGGCGATGTCAGCGAATCAACTTTTTAACAAAACAAAATAACCAGACATTCTTGAATGAGCACATCGCGTTTTGGCCGTAACAAAGTGGGCACTTCACAAAATGGCTAACTGATTGTATTTCAATTACAAACAATAAATAGACAAAGATAGAAAAAATAACGGCCAAGTTAACAAACATATTCATATCTCGGATAGTTTACCAGTAGAAATTTAAACTTACCAATATTATGCTCTTAGTACTCAAACTCATGACAATCCAATCTTGATCTTAAGCAGAATAATTATATAAAAAATATAAAGTTGTAGAGAGAATGAGAAAAGCAAAAAACATCCATCCAAAGATATGTGTCGGACTAACAAAATGCACAACTTGAAAGCGATTTCAAATAAATCAGTCAATATTTTATTTGTATGTTTTTTTTATACTTCTTGTAGAAAATATAGTTGAGACATCAGCGCCAGTCTTCTCCCCTAAAAAAAACCCCTACCTAACAGCGTCTGTTTGGCTATCAGTTAATAAATATCGTGCCTTTTATTTGTGAGTGCTCAATATAGCAATTTATAAAAAACCAAAAAAAAAAAGGTTTTCTTCTTTTTATTGTTAAAAAAATAGGATTTGACTCTAGGCCTGGGCAGCCGAAAAATGTTTGACGAATACCCCGTGTAGAGGGAGTGCACATTAAATATTCTCCACAGTTGTAACGTTACGATGTCGCTATTAACGCTTGCGTTGTGTGTGCCTTCTCTGGTGTCGGTTCGTCACTTAATAATAATATTCACGGTTAACTAATAATATTCACAGTTTAAATTATCAAAGAAAAAAAATAATTAACCCTAACATTTCACACTTTTCCCCGAATTAAAAGAATTTTGAGGTTCCAAAAGACAAGGGATCTTAGGCCTCGTCATTTAATGGGCCCGCTGATAAATATACTTTAAATTGAAGTTAAAGGCGCCCTACTACTCCTTGACACGTGTTTCTTCAGTTATTTCCTCATTAAAAAAACAATTCAGACGACATTATATGTATTTGAACGAAAGACAGGAAGTACGTCTTGGCACCTAGTCGAACAGCGGTATGTTAAATTAAAGGCGCCCTAATACTCCTTGAAGCATGGTTTTTTTTAGATTCCTTATACGTCAGAAATACTAATCTGCACCAAGTGTCAAAATTAAACAAGAAAGTCTAAAAGCGTTTTTTGTGATATTGTACGATAGTACACTCTTAAAACAAACGAGTGAATTTAACTCAGTCTGAGTTAATTTCACTCCTTTCCAGTGTCGAAAATGCACTTTGTGTGGTGAAGTCCGACAGCCATCACTCCAAACGAGTGATTTTAACTCAGTCTGAGTTAATATTCTCTCCTTTCCAGTGTCGAAAATGCACTTTTCCTACTGGAGTGGATTTCACTCTTTTGTTTTAAGAGTGTAGGCGCCCTAATACTGATAGTTAGCGCTGTTTTTTTTAGATCCTTTATATAAATCATATATATGCGCCGGCGGGAATTATATACTGGCGGGATTAGCTTTCTCCCCAGTACCATCAGTTTTAGGCGAGGACGAAACCTTTGAAGGTATCATCAGTGACAAATGTAGCGCCTTAATTGCCCCGCTTGCGCTATGTTTTACTAACGAAACCAAATGAGTTTTACTCGGTTAGGTGAGGTTTGAATTATCACAGAGCTGCACGAGGGCTATTGGCGATGGCGTCGTATTTTAGAACCACAGTCAAGTGACGGGCCGACAACTGAGTAGGTACCCAACGCAACCGCAAAGGTACGCAGGCGTAACCGTAAAGTCCCAACGCACACGTTGGGACTTTTAGCATATTTAACATGCACTTCCTCCACACAGGGTATTATTCGTCGGTACAAAAGGCACAAAGGTGAATGACCAGGTTGTTTCATTGGAGTGTCTATGACCTATGACATTACATAAGGCACTTTTGGACTTAATTATTCACAATTTCAATATCTGGTGCAGAATATTATTTGAAGAAGCGTTTATTGTTTCATCGGAGTGCCTCGATATCAAATAAGGCGCCGTCGGACTTGTTGACAACAACTTCTAGGTGCATAAAGAAATATATGGCGCTTCTATGAAAAGAAAAGCGCCTTATTAAAATAAGTTTTTAATATTTGTCAAAATGGACAAAATGTCCCATTTAAAAAAAATAAAATTGATTATATCGCGTGTGTTAAGGCGTAAAGCCATGGAAGTTGCCTTTGAAGGTTCTGTTTCGTCTAACCATCTCCTAAACGGAAAACGTAAGTCACACCAATAAATAATTCCATGTATATGAAATTGTAATCGTTTATTTTTCCGGCTGGTCAGAGCCCAGTATAGAAGTGAAGACGCCTTGTTAAGCATCGGCTTTGCTATTAGTACTAAGACATCACAAAATGACTCCCTAAAAATTATGAGTCGTAATTTTTTTTTTTTTTTTTTTTGGAAAGGGGCGCACCGGCCCGTCGGCCGACGGTCCGGCGGGCCAGTCCGGACCTGATTTGACGTCATTTCAAACTGATCGATGTCGCAAAAATAAATTTATTTTAATTTATTGTCTAAAAGAATTAAAGTTTCTCGAGCGATTGTTGCGATGGCAAAGATGATTTAATTCTAATAAAAATTTCTTCCTATGCTTTTTAAATGAGCGTTAAGTTTTTTAAATAATTGAAGTACTTAGAATTCGAATTCATTTCTGAAATTTTAATTGCATTCTCATTTAGATGCTCTGAATTTTTTGACGTATCTCACTTTTCCGTAGCATTTGTAGTTCAATTTAAATGATTCGAAATTGAATTTCAATGCTAGTTCAATGGGAAATTCGTCGACAAATAGTAGATTTATGTCCTTATGTCCGTCCGATCGTACAGACAGACGGACAAAAAGTATGAAAGTTGGGCGTCTGATGGTATACCTTTCTATTAAAAAAACACGAATTTTTTAGATCGGATTGATAGAACCGATTTTGGAAGGGGGTACACACAGACAGACGGACAGACGGAGGACATCGACAGCATGTCAGTACCTACTTTTTCATTTTTTTTAATTCTTCGAATTAAAAAAAAGAAAAGTAGGCTAAAAATAAAATGTGTGAATGATTTGTTTCTCTTAATTGAATATGCATATTCACTAGATATTAGGCGCGTTTACATGATTCATCGAATCCATGGATCCGTGCGGTGAATTTGGGCAATTTCCCTGGAGGGGCGCATGTCCGAGAATCGCGGTCGATGCCGCAATACCGGCACCTGGGGCCCATGTGGCAGTGACTACTCACATTGGTAGTACTCCTGGCAGTTGTAACACTGGGGGACACTGCACGGGAAATTTTCCTGTAGGGTTCAAAGAAGAACTTCTTACCAAGGAGAATGCTCGGATCGAAGATGTCCTTGTATAGTTTCCTGTCCTAACTACTTGGACTTGGAAGATCGGGAGTGGGGCTTATTCCGAGCTATAGTCAGTTGGACAACCCTTTCAACATTGTATCCTTCCATCCCTTATCTGACAATACCTTCAGCGGCTAGCGCGGTGGAGATGGTCTGTGGATCGGTTTCTCGGGGAAAGCCTTTGTTAACGTCTTTAAGTGGACTGCTTCCGTCTGGAGTGGCGAAAGTAGACCGACGTTTCCTCAGCAAGGGTGGCTAGGATCTAGACTTCCTCTTCCGGCATCCACGGAAACACCTTCACGAACTCGTGGAAGGGTTTGCAGCCGACGTCGTCCGCCAAAGCGATGCGCTTACAAATACCATCGCCTGACTCCCCTCCGAGGAAGAGAATAGGCATATGGGTAAGGGTGGGCCGAAAAAAACTTTTTATTTTATTTCGGATCGCTATAGTGCGGAAAAGTTGCCATTGGTAAAGATATGAAAAATGCACTAATCATTATTTTTTTATTACCATATCTTCCGTTCGCGCAATGCCTTCAAAGTTGACGAAAAATTGCTAAAAACCGTAATTTTTTATATATTTTTTAAAACAAGGCAGATGTTTTTAATTACGTTCCTATATCATGAATTAACTACTAAAAGTATGTAAAATCCAAATATTATAGCACTTATTAATAATACATGCTATAATATATAGTACAATAAGTTATTATACATTTGTGTCAGATCTTCCGACCACTCAACGTAGTATAAAATTAGGAAAATTCGTATTTTTTGCTAAATTTCAAAGTTTTAACTTTTTGTAAATTTTAATCATACAACATGATATAGAAAAGCAATTAAAATCATATATCGGGTTTAAAAAAATTATGAAAAATTACGGTTTTTGACAATTTTTGCCAACTTTGATGGCATTGCGCGAACGGAAGATATAGTCATAAAAAAATAATAATTAGTGCATTTTTCATGTCTTTACCAATGACAACTTTTCCGCACTATAGCGATATACGAAATAAAATAAAAAGTTTTTTTCGGCCCACCCTAATATGGGTCTAGTCACTCTAAACTCTAACCACCGGGGCTTGGGCATTCGGGTTTACAGTCCCCGCCGACAGGAATTGGGCATCCGACGAGCTCTGTGGACTCGGCTTTGCGGCAAACGACGAGCGGTGGCCAACGTCCCTATGATCCTCCATCATAGGCGGTGGGGATGAAGGGCTCAGCCGTCACCTGCTTTGCCGCTTCCTCTCCCAATCTAATCCTGATTTCCTCCTTAATCTTTTTGTCTTGCCCTTCCATAATCTCCCTCGTGTAGCTCTAGTGCAACGCAACGATAATTCAAACCAAACCAAACGGAAGTGACAAAATGAGAACTGGGAAATCTTTACGTAAACTTTCTAAAACTATAAAATTTGGCTGTAAGGAGCCTAGTGGTCAGGATCTTAAACTCAAGATCGGAAGGTTGAGAGTTCGAGACCCGGTGCCACTGAAGACTTACCGAGTATATGCGGTGTACGTGCTCGTAAAATCTGTTGGATCCGAAGGTCCTGTGGTCTGTCATTGCGCAGTTCACCATGGGTACAGGTTCCTGGAGAAAATTTCCCTCCCCTTCAGGGACATGTCTAAATTGTGGAGGTGGTGACTGATGGCAACATCTGTCATATGTGTTTGTGTGTGTCTTGTGTTGTCCTACTTGACGATGGCTTATAAGCGGGTCCATGCGACCAAGCACACAAGCCTGAAAATATATGTCAACCAACCAACCACTATATAATTTCTTATACTGAAGTGAAGTAAGAATCATAGGTTTGTTTATTTACCATTATGGAATCAAAATCGTAAGGGCTGTAGGGAGCCTAGTGGTCAAAGGATCTCGAGCTTGAGATCGGAAGGTTGAGAGTTCGAGACCCGGTCGCCACTGAAGACCTACCGAGTATATGCGGAGTACGTGCTCGTAAAATCTGTTGGGTCCGAAAGTCCTGTGGTTGGTCATTGCGCAGTTCACCATGGGTACAGGTTCCTGGAGAAAATTTCCATCCCCTTCAGGGACATGTCTAAATTGTGAAGGTGGAGACAGATGGCAACATCTGTCATATGTGTTTGTGTGCGTCTTGTGTTGTCCTACTTGACGATGGTTTATAAGCGGGTCCTTGCAACCAAGCAAACAAGCCTGAAAATATATGTCAAACCAACCAACCAACCATCAAAATCGTAACCAAAATCAAGAGACGTCAACGTGCTACAACACGGCTTCAAACTCAATAAAATTTAAGAAAAAAAGTAAAGAAACGTTTGTTATTTCCTTTTGATTATTGCAGATTTGTTTGATCAGGCTACAGTTTTTAATGAATGTCGAGACACGATATTTCTTCTCCAAATAGAAAATTTTTGAAGAATATTTTTTCGTTGCAAATACAATGGATTTTTTAATCTAATCAATACTTTTTGGTTATTTTATTAAATAACAATCAGTGTTCAATTCTTTAGGACTGTAGTCGCTCGGTATTTACAATTTTAAGTAAAAAAATTACTCGATAATTATAAAACATAGCTTTAAGAAATTATTACAAAAGTCTTATTATGAAAGTCAAATTACCTTTATCTTTATCCTAACTAAAAAAAAAGTTGTTTGAAAAGTCAATGAATTCTAGCCCTTTTTTTTGTAAAATAAAAGTATTTAGTGATTATGAATCTTCTCGTTATAGTAGCATGAAAATCATGTATTTTTTAAACAGATTCAAGTAACACTTATTGTTACAAACCATGTTCTTTATATATGATTTCAACTTGTCTTTAACTTATAGAAATGGGTGGTCCAGATAATGAGATTCAAACTTCAGGCAACATAAATTCCCCCGATTCTTGCCAAACCGAAGATATCGATGATATAGAAGACTTGGCGCAGTTGGCTGAAATATCTCGTTTGGCACAAAAGAAGGCATCTGGGTCCGTTCCTAAGGTAGTCAGAAAAAATGAAGCTGGTCCCACCATCGTGGCAGACAGCATTATTCCTGGTTTGTATTTTATGTTTTATGTTCATAGTTTCCATATCCCTTAATAGTACCTAAATTTTAATTCTTTATCCAAGGACCCATAAAAATCTTTTCATTTTTTAAATGTTGCTGCACAGGTGCTTCATCAAAAATATACAGCCACTGCAAAATGAAATATTTCTATAGGTAACCTTTAACTATGTTCTTAAAACAACGTGCAAAAAAGTTCACTTTTTTATATCATATTCATTCATAAATCGTTTCGAAAATGACACTTTATGTGCTTACGTCACAGACAGTGGCGAAAATGAGATTTTCGGCACTAGTGCGGTAAAGTAAATAAGAGTATCTGATTGGTAGAAAAACAAAATTATGTCATGAACATCTCCATGGAAACTAAATGGTCATGAAACTCACTTATTTCGATTGGTTCATTTATTTTGCATTTTCTAATATCTCCATGGAATCTACAAGTTCTACAAAAATTATTAAAAGACATTGAACAAGACAAAAGTAAGAACACAAATTTCACGCTTTTGCAGGTTATTATAAAAAAGTATTGTAAGCAAGCACGTGCCAAATAACACTTTATTAATTAAGCTCTCGTCATTATTTCACTCGCTCGTACCTTGCTTGTGAAATAAAAGCTACTCGCTTAATAAAGTGTTATTTTGGACACTTGTTGCTTAAATAACTAATACAGTGTTTTTATGGCAGAAAATTCTATTTGGAGTGATTTGCCCTTAGGAAATGGAAAAATACCAAATCCTTAATTTTATCCCTAGTTCTTGATGACACTATATATTTTCCTCATAAAGTCTTAAACCCAATTATTAAAATGGATGAAACTGTCAAGTTTTTACTTGAGTGAGCAAAATGTTAATCTTTTATCAATAGCTTACTTGTCTTGATAAATTTTTGTGAATGAGTAAAATATAATTTTATTTATCATGATTGTTGACTGCGGTATAATCTACTCTATAAAAATATTTTAATTTTCTGCTGATTATTTAAACTGATTGCCACAAGTACCTAATTGGAATGATTCTTTGTTTCAGGCACACAAAATGTTTATGTCAAAACTTGGGGATGTGCTCACAATAGTTCTGACAGTGAATATATGGCAGGGCTTCTGAACAAAGAGGGATATAATATAACAGGTTGTGCAACATTTTGCAAATTTTGTTTTCTTATATTGGTTATAGAGTATTTAGGGTAATAATTGAATCAAATGAAATTGTTATGGTGTTTTTGTATTTTTATTTTTCAAGCAATGATTTATATAATGAATTTTGAAAAAAAATTGAACAACCTGTACAAAATATTTAGTAACAAACATTGAACAATCAAAGAAGTGCTCCTTCCATTATGATGTCATTCTAAACTGATTAATATGAAAAAAAAATTCCTTTAAACATTCATTATAAAATAAGTTTTTCATGCTATTTTTGTTATGGGTAAGCAATTTAAATCAATAAAAACTACAGTTTAATACTATTCTAAGGGGAGAACAGTCCACCGACAGAAGGCAGATGTCTGTTCTGACAGTCAAAAAGATCGGTATCTGATATCATACCTTTCTTTCAAATTAATTATAGTTATAGTTTTTGGGATCCTATTTATAGCTCTGAATTTTGAGGGAGAAGGGGGGATAATACAGACAGACGAACACTTCAGTATGCCACTACCTACTTTTCCTTTCCATTCCTTATTTCTTTTGAAGAAAACGAGGAAGGTAGGCTAAAGATGAAATAGGTTACATATAGAGAATTGAAAATGGGAAAATTTATGTTCACTGATACTTGGTGATACGTGTGTGTATAAATATGTGTAGTACATGGAGGTTGTAAAATAAGGCTTGCTATTCGGAGTGGTCTGTAGCTTGAATGAATAACCCGAATGCAACAAACATCGAGACATTTACTAATCAAGAAGGGGGGGGATAATGGATTCATAAAAAATCTTCTAAACTCTAATTTTAAAAATTCTAAATAACTCTTCCAGGATACTAAAATATGAGGCGAATCCAATTATGGAAAATTACGGGCAATACAGCTAATTACGCTTCGTAATTTAGAACCCTGGTCGAGGGACAAGTTCATTTTTTATGATTCCATTATCCCCCCCCCCCTTCTTGATTAGTAAGTGTCTCGATGTTTGTTGCATTCGGATTATTCATTCAAGCTACAGACCTCTCCGAATGGCGAGCTTTATTTTAGAACCACCCGGTATATCCGAGATTATTTACAACACAAATATAAATTAACCTGATTGGAGACTCTTAACTATTCAATAAGTCTTTTTGAAATAAGCATTACCAATTATTTTTGGTTGTTTTTAGTATTAAATTTTTATTTTAAACTCACCATTTTGAAAGTAATTTCTCTCATTATCCAGATGACGAATCCCTGGCTCACATCTGGCTCCTGAACAGCTGTACCGTCAAGAATCCTGCCGAGGACCATTTCCGGAATGCCATCGAGGAAGGGCGTCGTAAGGGGAAGTATGTTGTGGTGGCTGGTTGTGTGTCCCAGGCTGCCCCAAAGACACCTTACCTGCAAGGTCTCAGTATCATCGGGGTTCAGCAGATTGACAGGGTTGTTGAAGTGGTGGAAGAGACACTAAAAGGTGATTGAGGATTTGGTGCTGCCATTCTACTGATCATCCACGTCCTAATTAAATTAAATTTAATTACATTGTACACCCATATTTAAATAAAATTTAATTACCTTTTACCAACTTAATTGCTCAAAATAACATCTAGGTATGATTTCTATTGAAAATTCAATTCAATTTATGAACCGTAAATATCGAGCTGTAACCCCCAAAAATATGAAATACTTTTCTCTCGCTAGATATACAGTTGGCGTAACAGAATGTGTTTCAAATACAAATACAAAAATTTTTAACCAACGGCAAGTTTGGTCCAAAAATTTTTGACTTTTTTTACTCTTTTACCTGCATTGAATGACTATCGGCATTCTTTTTTAATTCCTCTACTTTCAACGATTATATTGAATAATCGTTGAAATATATATATAATTCGTATTCGTCGTATTATAATCAAAATTTTATTGAATAACTTGCACAAAATCGGCAGGTGGGAAGCCCTTTGAATATCTTGTTTTTAATAAACATTTTAATCTCACTACCAACAACACGTTAAGAATCCTGTCGAGGACCATTTCTGCAATGCCATCGAAGAAGGGCGTCGTAAGGGGAAGTATGTTGTGGTTGCTGGATGTGTGTCCCAGGCCGCCCCAAAGACACCTTACCTGCAAGGTCTCAGTATCATCGGGGTTCAGCAGATTGTCAGGGTTGTCGAAGTGGTAGAAGAGACACTAAAAGGTGATTAAGGATTTAGGGCTGCCATTTTATTGATTACCTGTAAAATAACTGCTGACCTATATATGAAGAGTACACGGGAAGAACCGATTGATTTCTTTAGAGTCTTTCCGTAATTGTCGCTGCTTGGCTGACATTGGCGACCGGAAACCGGTTTTACTTATGGTTCTTCATTTGCGGTACAAACGTGTGACTTGTTCCACTCAACTCTGGCGTGAATTAAGGTTGCCGCCAAAGATAAACAAAGGTGTAACTAGCTTCTTTACACCAGTTTAGGCAATTTCTCACTATTATCCCTAAAGAGGCTATTAAAAAAAGCCTTGTACGAAATCAATCGGTTCTTCCTGTGTGCTCTTTATATAGTCTAAACAAAACTTCTCGGTGCAACAGCCCGTTAGTGTGCCAAGGCCTGCCGTGCTGATTGCAGCTTACTTGACGAGGGCTCTAGGGTTCTAGGCTTATGCCCCGGTAAGCTGGTTTTCCTAGCACAGAAGCCCCAGTGTTTAGTTCCCAACGTCATTGGTTCTCGTTTTATTGACCCACTTAAGAGTTGAGAGGATGAGTCAGCCTCGCTTGATCCTCGGACCTGTGGTGTGGCAATGCGAAGCACCACCACTAAGCCTCCATATAAACGGTCCCTGCAGTCAAAAGTCCAACAAATACAGAGTGATTGTTAAATGTCCCGATGCTAAGTTCAATGTTGCCTTAAATTGAGTTGGGTGCCGGCTGGTCACTTGATTGTGGTTCTAAATTACATGTCGATGGCCCTAGTGTAGCTCAAGTGCGATGAAAATTCAACCTTACCCTATTAATCATTAGCCTTCATTGTTTTAGTAGGGATGGGAGCGATAGCTGGGTCTTCTTTTTGTGTTAATCAAATGTAAAGAAACCAATTTTTTAATCCAAATTACTCCAACTGTATTGAATAGTTTTACAGAAGTTTTTTTATATGATAAATGTAGCTGGCTTTACAGGGCTTTATGTTACCATTTTTTTAATCAATTAAAAAATATATATTTTTAATTTTCAAAAATAATTTTATAGCAAAATATTCAAACCAATTAATTTTAAAAAGTGCAATTTTAGAACCCTGTTAGCCAGCTACAGTTATCATATAAAAAAAAGTTAGTAAAATATTCAATACAGTAATTTTACTTAGAAAATATTTTTTACATGGGATTAACATAGAGAGAAGACTTTTATTTGGAGAATAGTATACTGCTCCCATTAACCCTTAAAATTACCTGTTATATGGATGATTTGCAAAATTGTTTTTAAAACTCAAATCTGTCTTGTCTATCATTGTGTGCATAAATCTCAAAGGTAAAATAACAATAATAGCTTTGAAAGTTAAAAATGTTATGATCTTTATAAAAAGTCATATCCTTTTTTTGTACTACATATTTTAAAACTACAATTGCATATATTACTATTAAATAAGGTCCTGTCACCTTGAAAAGTATTGTAACCTTAAAAAGTATTTTTAGTTTATTTTTTCTTTTGCGTATATTTACGTATTTAAATTTATTATTTTTGTGGTTCTTTTATTAACTAATAATGTGTCTTATTAATTATAATTATGATTCTTTTAGTCACATATTTGTTTTTTTTTTAACCCCCTTGTGATGAACACTGATATCTGTTTGTTTTCTTAACACTGTTTTTTTTTTCCTAGGAAATTCTGTTCAATTGTTGGGTACCAAAAAAGTATCTGGGAAGAAACTTGGAGGTGCCTCTCTACAACTTCCTAAAGTTAGAAGAAATGAGCTTATTGAAATTATACCTATAAACACAGGGTACAAGTTTTACTTTAATTTAAAGGACACATTATTTTGAATATTATTATATTAAATGTCTTTACACTTAACAAGTTTTTATAATAATCACAATTCCTGGCATTTTTTAATATTCGGTAACACTTAATTTACCAAATTGAATTTTTTAATTGGATATTCACTGAATTTACAAAAAAAAAAAAAAAAAACATTGACATTTGTTTTTCCCAATTGTGTGCTATATCTGAAAGTTTGTGGTAACACTAAGAATGTTTATAAAAAAAAGTTGTATCAAAGAATGTATTCAACTGTAAGAAATTCAAAGAATGTATTCAAAGAAGTATTTCAACTTTACAGTAATGAAAATTAAGAAAAAGGACCTGTTGACATGAAATAGTTTGTCTCTTCTGATTTGAATAAGATTTACCTGTGGTAAAATAATTAATGTAATACTAATCAACGAATTAATCCATATTAGTTGGTTGAATGGTTATGTTTTTGTTAATTAATGCATCATGCATTATATTTCAAATCTTTTAATAAAATAATAGCTTTGCTTTTTCAATTTCCAGAATTCAGTGCAAATTTATCAAAATAATGCTTTAAAAAAATTATGGGTTAGATTTGTTTAATAAATAATTAATAAGTTTATATATAAAATTAATATTTTTTTATCTCAATATTGTTGCATTGAAGTATATGATGATTGAATTTTAAAGTAAAAGTTGTCATAAATATTTAAATGTAGGTTAATGGTGAAGGGTGACTATGTGGGACAATACATTTGTGTTTGTTAGTAAAGATTTACATTGATGGTCTTTTTTTTTATGTTTAACCCTATTGTAAGAACCTTTTTCCCCCCATCTTTTAATAACAATTGAATAGCTTAGTGGAAGAACATGCTAAGTGACATTGTTAAAAAAAATTAGGTTTTTGTGTCAATCAACATATTACTAACTTCTTAAACGATAACAAGTGTCTCCCTTTCTCATAAATTTGAAGTTAAGTATATTTTTTGCGATTTGCAAGTACAGTTTTCAACAGACCTGAGTGCAAAACGAAAAACTTTAAAGCTCATTTTCACCTTTTTGTCACTTAGCACATTCTTCCACTAAGCTCTTCATTTCTGCTAGAGGTTTTTGTTTTTAGATAAATTTTATGTAGGTATGGTTCAGGGGTGAAACTTTTCCGGGGCTACCCCGGAATTCCGGATTTTTTTAATATTCTTCCCCCAGAACTCGGCGTTTTATTTTTGACCAAAAATTTGTCTAAATGTTTTCAAAAAATTAAGGGAGTGCTTTTTAAATCACTTTAACATTAAATCGCATTTGCGTTGCGCTTTCCACGGAGATCGGACTAGAGCATGTGATCTTGTGAAGTCATACAGGGTGTCGACATAATCGGGATGCTAAGGAAAAGTCTGGTAATTGAATCGATCTGGACAAATCAGGGAAATTCTTGATATCTTTTAAAAATCAGGGAAAATTTCCTAAGGTGCCATTTCGCACCAAACAATCGTTAATCGCCAATATCTTGCTATTACTACTCTAATCCAAAGACGACAATCACCATAGCAACCGGTGAAAAAAGCGGAAAAAAGGTTATTTTGTTTTCACTGCCTTTCACTGCCTTACCCTACTGAATGAAGCTCATGGTTATTTATAATATAATATCCTTAACGTCGATTGATTTTCGATAACAAAAGCTTTTTATCTCAAAATTTCTCAAAAACCCATATATAATTGAAGACAAAAGTTCAATTGATTGCTTTAAATTATGACGCCCGTCGCCAATAGCCCTCGTGTAGCTCTCGTGCAACGATATTTCAATTCCTCTTTTCTCCGTCCATATCAATAAAAAATAAACTTAAATTTCAATTAAAAGCAAGCTTAAACAATAAACTTATGTAATGAAGATGAAAAATTTCATTAAAATTTTAAGATTAATTAAGATTCTATTGCAATTTGATCTCTTCAAATATTGTCTAACCCAACGTCCAGTGCAATCCAACAATGCTGGTTCACTTCATTTGCTGCTTAGTAATTTTGTTACGAAATCCACCGATGACGTCGCACGCCTCGTAATGATTGACAGTTCTGCATTATCGGGAGAGTGTCCTATCACTTTTGTAGCTCCGGTTCAGGTTAAGATGGATCAACCAAAATATTTATTGGATTGGTTCTAATCAAGGGTCCGTGAGTCGTGATCTTGTGAAGGCAGAAAAAAATTGTTGAAGCTTTTATTAAGCTTTTTTTCTACTATGCTGGGGTTTCGAATTTCATGCAGGTTTTAGTTTCAACAAAAATGGTTGAGGTTCGGCGCGGATTAAGGTTAGTTTGGTTAGGTTTTAATTATCTTCGCACGAGGGCTATTGGCGACGCGGATTGAGGTTATAACGCGGTTTATCTATTCCAATTTTATGATTTTATCACTTTCTATTCCTTAAATTTTTCTGGAAAAGTCCTTGAATTTTTTTTCTTTCTAATTGCCATGTGAAACTTAAAATAAACATATGCCTTAAAATTGCGATATACAGGGAGCAATTGAGTTTTTTTTTTAATTTTTATCTCTGTGGACTTCATGGTTAACTGTATGCAGTTATTTGATGAATTATATACCCCATATGAAGACGTTAAGTGCAAAACATGTTAAATCCCTTTTTGGAAAAAATTGAGTTGGTTAGCTTTTCATACAGATTAAATAAGTATTGATGATTATTAGTGATTATAATTGTATGTATATATAAATGCACATACGATTTCACTTTTTTTGTGCAAATCAAAATGTTGGTGGATCCCTTCCTACAATACCTGTATGAAAAGCTAACCAACTCAATTTTTTCTAAAAGTGATTTAGCTAGTTTTGCACTTGAGCTCTTCATGTTTTTCAACAAAATCCAATATATTCTTAATTTTTCACCATTTTACCTCTGGCTTAGTTATCCCCCCCTCTCCCCCAACAAGACTTGTTTTTAGTTTCAGGATTTTTTAGTGGAGGGTAGTTTCACCCCTGATGGTTTTAAGTTTTTTTCCAATTTGAAACATTCTCTGCTTCATTTATAGTTGCCTAAACCATTGCACTTATTGCAAACACAGATTTTTAGATAAATTTTATGTAGGTATGGTTTTAAGTTTTTTTCAATTTAAAACATTCTCTGCTTCATTTATAGTTGCCTTAACCATTGCACTTATTGCAAAACTCAGCATGCAAGAGGAAAGCTAGGGAGTTACCCTGTCAACGAAATTCTTCAGAGAGCTGAACAGGCATTTTCTGGTAAAAATGTGAAACCTTTTATATTTATTTCTTTTACCATTTTAATTCGAATTTATAATTTTTACTAAAACTTTTCACTTAATTTTGCCATTCACCATTTGATAAGTAAAAAAAAAAAATCAGAATTTTTAATGAGTAACTTCCTTAAAAACAAAATTATTAAATGTTCATTTTAAATCAAATATAACTGTTTCATTTATATATTAGAAATTAAGTTATTTATTGTTATTTTCACTGTTGAGAAATGCTCTCTGAGCTCTTAAAATGTTATCATGTTACATATCATACATTGTAATAAAATAATTTATCATTCTAATGTAGACCAATTGTGTTCAAGCTTATTATTATTTTTTTTTGTTCAGTTAAATAAAGTACTTTCTGTGTTTTAGTTTTTCATTACAAAAGTTACCCAACAATATTTGAACACTTTAAATTAATGTTTAACCTATTGCAATCCGGTGTCTCCATATGATGACATTTTTTAAAACCTTCCCGCAAACAATTAACACGTTAATTAGTTCTGAAATTGACCTGGTTGGATAGAAGAAGACCCAAATATAAGTTTCCTTCTTTGATTACAGGTATCAGTCATTTATTTCTATTAAAAATTAAGTTGGAGGGTCAATGGGATATTAGAGTTCTTAAAAAAATTAATTTAAATTTTTTTTTCAAACTTTCAAAAAAGTTCTTTTAGTAGTTAATTTTATCAGCATTTTTCATTAAAAACAATGTTAAAGTAATCTGTTAACTACAAATAAGTGATACGACCTTTTTTGTTGCATTTATAACACAAAAAATTTGTATTTTTAGAGTTTATGGCATGTCCCTGAGTAACTATAAACATAATTCTTTTTTAATTTCTTTGAAAAACATACTTTTTAGCATATATTTCTATGAAAAGTATGTTTATATAAAGAATATATATGTAAGTTTTTGCTCGGGTCTTTAGAGGTTATACTTAATGTAAATCTTTCAAATTTGATCTAACACATTGATTGTATTTTTCAGAGGGTGTGAAAGAGATCTGGTTGACATCAGAAGATACTGGTGCATATGGTAGAGATATCGGCGAAAGTCTTCCCAATTTACTTTATCAATTAGTTGAGGTGATACCAGAAAACTGCATGCTTCGACTGGGCATGACCAACCCACCTTATATTCTTGAACATTTAGAAGTAAGCTGTTATTATGTATATGTAGGGGAAAATAGATTAGAAGAATTCTTTAAAAAAGCAACATTTATTTTACTATAAATTCCAGAAATACTTTCTTATTTTCATAATGATTACATGATTCACAGTGATTACAATACATTCCCTTTAACACTTCATTGTATCTTGATAACATTTCTGTGTTAAACCTAATAATTAAATTTTAATTGATTTTAACTTAAAAAGAAATCATAACTTTCTAAAAGTTTAGGAGTTTTTCTTACTCGCCACATTTATTGGAAAACTTTTTAAGTAGTTTGGATATCATGACAAGACTTGAGGTTAGAATTCACAAATAAGTCTCAGATGGGAATCAAACCCAGACTGAGCAAATTGTACTTATGATGTTTACTTAACAGTATTTAATTGTGATTGGGTCGCAGAAATCTAGGCTGTAGAGAAAGAATTCTTTATCTAAAACACTTCTTAGTTTTTTTTTTTTAGTTTTCAATATTTTTCTTAAAATGCTAATAACTTTTAAAAAAGTTAACATTTTGATTTTAGCTAAAAACGTTAAAAAAAATTCAAAAACCAGCTTAAACATTGTTATTTGCCATATTGAGGTATCATACAACAACTAAAAAAAAACTAAACTCCATGGCACCTCAGACCGTTAGTGTGTCAAGGCCTTCTAAGCCCATTTCAGCTTTTGCGACCAAGGGTTTGGTGCTAGGCATATGTCCCAGTCAGGTGGTCAACCTTTTGTGGAATCCCCAGTGCTTAGTTCCCAACATCCTTGGTAATCATTTTATTAACACACTTAAGGGGTGAAAGGATGAGTCAGCCTTCCCCTATCTGGGATTCGATTCCCAGACCTGTGGCATAGAAATGCGAAGCACTTCCACTAAGCCACTGGTAAAAAACATCTACACCAAATTCTAAAATAAAGAAGAATCATTACATCAATAACAAAATCAAGTATTTGTCTACTCATTACCTTATTTTAATGATGTAGCTCTTTTTTCAAATAAAAACAAATGCTTGCTAAAATAATAATCATATTTTTTTTTGTATCATGAGCATGGTTAATGTATCTATAATAATTAAAATATCTTTCTTTGTAATTTAAGTTAAAATTTTTATCAGTTTTATTAAATATCCTCATTTTTCAGGATATGGCGAAAATTTTATCACATCCAAGGGTTTATTCTTTTCTTCACGTTCCTGTTCAGTCAGGAAGTGATTATGTCCTGGGCGAAATGAAGCGGGAATATTGTATAGATGACTTCAAAATGGTGGTTGACTTTCTCAGGAAAAAGTAAGTTCTCAATAAATTGATACATGAAAAAATCTTGTTTGGGAACTGTAATTGTCTGTCGTTTTTAGAAGAAAATAGAGTGTTCCATTTAAAAGAAAAAATATTCCATTTAAAATTAGGTAGGCTACCCCATAATCCGGAAAGTCTTAATTTCCGAGATGTCTTTATTAAATTTTCTGTACTGCATTGAATTGTGTGTATTGCATGTTATCTAAGTAATTGTAAAATCAGGGAAATTTTTGTGAAAGTATCATGGAAATATCAGGGAACTTTTTTTCGAGGATTTTGTTACCACCCTGAGGTGTTTTGAAAGGGCTTAATGACAATATTTGTTTCTGGAAGATCTTATTCAGTAACAAAATGAATAATAAATTTAAAATAAAATCCTCATTTCAATGCATAATGGGTGTAGATCAAAATCATTATCAGATGAACCTATTTTCAGTTTACTATATATCACTAATTTTAATCCATTTAACTATTTCAATTTGTGCTATTTTTATTATTTTCAATTTATCAATTTTTGCAATTTATGCTATTTCAATTTATGCTAACTATTTTTATATGCATTAAATAAAAATATTTTTTTTTCAATGTTTCTTACAAGTTCTTTAAAAAATTGGTCTTTGTTTTTACCTTCATAAAAGAAATGTAAAGAAACACTGTTTTAAAAAAGTAGTTTAGGTATTGTAAAGTAAAGTATTTTTTATATTGAATTATTATTAATAATATAATGTTAAATATTTTGAGGGTTTCAGTTCAAAAATTATTTTAATAATATTTATTTCAGGGTACCTGGAATAACAATAGCTACGGATATTATTTGTGGTTTCCCAACTGAAACATCAGAGGTATATATGTACTTATTTTTCCAATTTATTTTTATTCACGTTAATGAACATTATGCTTCCATGTGTGTTGTTCTTCATATAATTCAAATGACTTTAAAATCAGTACAGTAGAACTTCTATTATCTGTCTCTCATTTATGTGGACTTCTCTGTTAACATCAGAGGTATATATGTACTTATTTTTCCAATTTATTTTTATTCACGTTAATGAACATTATGCTTCCATGTGTGTTGTTCTTCATATAATTCAAATGACTTTAAAATTAGTACAGTAGAACCTCTTTTATCTGTCTCTCATTTATCCGGACTTTTCTGTTAACCGTCCGTCCCTAAATCAACATTAAATTTTTTTCCAACTAAGTCACTTATGATTGTTTGCAAAAAAGAAACCAGTTTCAGAAGCATACAGCGATTCTTTTGAGAGGAATCTCTGGTGATACTGAAATTGGCAAACTTCCACGATTCAAAATTTGAGAAGCTCTGGTAATTTTGAAATCTAATTATTTGGTGACTCTGAAATAAGAAGCATATTTTAGGTGGGGGATTTTACGTTTTCGGCACTCCTCTGTAACATAAGTTTTAGTGCATTTAAAGAAAATTCTCTATTATACAGAATTTTCGTTTATCTAACCCAGTGGTTCTCAACCTTTTGTAGGTGACGACCCCCTAATGCCACAAAAAAACTTCGCGACCCCCCTGTCCTACACATGCTGTACTCTTTATTAACTATTATATTTGGGTATTTTTTTTATTTTACGATGGCTGTCCTGTGGGAAGGTTTTGAACAAGTTATTTGAGTTGCGATCTGAAATGCTGATACTTTTACAAGATGCTGAACCAGAATTGGCCGGATTTTTTTACCTCCCCAACTTGGTTTTTTTTAACTTTCATACCTAGCAGACATATTTATGCACCTAAATGAGCTAAATACCGAGCTACAAGGTTGAAATATAACAATAATCAAAACCCAAGGCAAAATTAATGGATTCTTAAAGACACTGAATGTTTATGCTGCTGAAGTTAAGAAATCTAATTTTGAAAACTTTCATTTATGTTACGAATTTAAAAGTTCCGACAAGCACAAGTTTCTCATTAGCTTTTTGAAACTTAACCGTACTAGAATTAAAATTATGTAGTAATAACATAAACTTGAAATGTAAATTAACCAAGATATAAAGAAAAATAATACGTGGTGATTTTTTTCTTCCATTCTAGTTGCGAAATTTTTGTATTAAAACGTTACTTTATATAAAACGTTGTATAAACGCATTTTTAAAAAACTTTTTGCGACCCCCCTAGGATCCCTTCGCGACCCCCCAGGGGGTCGCGACCCACCGGTTGAGAACCACTGATCTAACCTAACACCGGTCCTAATTAGATCGGGTAATCAATATTCTACTGTACTTTATAAGTTAGGAAAATGTAGAAGCCTCTTGTATTGAACAACTAATTTATAAAATAGCTTTTTAAAATGTATTGTGTATGATGTGCAAAATAAGGAAAGTTGCTGAATATTGAAGAATTGGAATTTCCTTATAATTTTTTTATAGTTTAGCTATATAATTGTGAATTTATGTTTGGAATACAACCAAACACAAAGCAAACAGTAAGTAAAACCAAACAGTAAGCACTCTTCTTATTCCAGTGGTTGTTAGTTTTATTTTATATAATAGTTATTTACTAATTAAAATACTATTTTGTATCTATCTTATTGTGTAATACATGTATTCCTTATGATATAATAGACTGTGTGTTCCTTTGTTGTTCTATTTATTAACCAGCAATTTCTGTTATTTTAAATGGAATGTTCCTCAATATCTTGTAGGATTTAATGCAAGTTTAATTTATATAGAATAGCTATGCTTTGCATTTATCTAACAATTGAACTAGTGTTATATTTTTACGTTTAGGATTTCCTCGAAACTGTGAAGTTAGTTAAGGAATACCATTTCCCAGTGCTGTACATCAACCAGTTTTTCCCTAGACCTGGAACACCGGCTGCTCTTATGAAAAGAGTCCCAGGACAAGAAGTAATTTCATTTGAATTTTCATATTTAATTTCAAATTTCATGGGGTCCAGTGTCCAGTACCTTCTCCAACTTTTTTTTTTTATTAATTATACCATTCAGATTTTATACACTGATGCATCTTGCATTAATAAAACCTATTAGCAAATAAAACTATGCATCTAAGTTTTAATCAAGATTCAACTTTAAAAATATATACTTTTCAAAATGTTACGAAAAAAGTAAAATTACTACTTTGAATTTTTTTTCAAAAATACTGACAACATAAATGAAAAAAGTTTTAATGCATAGTTTTTTTCATACTTTTAGGATACTATAGAAATTTACAGAAACTTTTTATGCATAATATTAAAAGAGGAGTAGTATTTTTCACTATCCTAAAATTTAAAAAACATGAACAGAGATACGAGCATTTAAAGTATATATCTAAGCGTTTTGTGGTAGGATACTTGGAGAATGACGTCTCATTCAAAACTTAATAACTTAAAAACTAACGCATAAAATTTTAAGCTTTTTTTTTTGTGCAAAATGTTAAGAAATGTTCAAATAATATTTTTTAAAAATTGAATTTTTCATGATTTATGGTATTGGAGCTCCTTAACAGTAGCTGTCATTAATGAATCACATTTGGCCAGTTATGTTTAATTTTCAATATAAAAAACTGTTGATTGATTTACCAAGGTTCTGCTGAGTCTTATTCAGGGGGTATAAAATAAAGCACTTTATGCTCAATCTTGAAAAAAATTTATGTTTCTTAGCCTTCAAAAATATGCTACATTTTTTAAAGAAGTCTTGTCACTGGGAATACTTTAGATAAGGATTTTGTCATTACTAAAAACTATGAATATTTTAGATGAATGAAAATCTTTTATGCTAGCTGCTAAACATCAAACTTTTTAAAACTTGACTTGGCAGAATTTTTATTTATCATTTAAGTTTTTGAAGTATTGTATACAATACAAATATGTTAGATGTATGTTCCTAATTAAATTGTTAATCAATCTAGGTCAAGCAAAGGACGAAAATGCTAAGTGATTATTTCCAATCTTACACTTGCTACGACAAAGAAATAGGATCTATTCAACAAGTATTGGTGACAGAGGTGTCTCATGACAAAAAGCATCTTGTTGGGCATAATAAATTCTATGAACAAGTAAAATATGTTTGATTTATTTTCTTTTTTTTACTCTATATCTTAATATTCTTTTAACTGAAGTATAAAGCTCAAAATATACTTATCTGTATTTTAAGGTAATAAAAAGTGAAATCCTACATTTGGTAAACTTAGTATTCCTTAAACAATAGATTTTTTTAGTTATAAATTATTTAAATTTATCTCTTTTTTTTGCCAAAATCCTTTATTAAAGAAAGTTTCTAATGAAAGATTTAGGAATTGGTAGCACAGCAAAAATATATTAATAGCTTATGGAAGCTAAATAGTTTTGTCAAACCATTTTTTTTCTCAAAATATTATTAAATACATTCCTAAAAAAAACCTATGTTTTCATATTATATTAAGCATATCTTTTTTGTTATTGACAATCAAATTTTATAATCGCATTCAAAAATAGAGATAGTACATTAGTTTCTGTTGACAGAATGTCAATCTGATAATAGTAATCTAGTAATGTTTTTTAATTTAACATTTTAAATGAAATCAGTCGAAAAAGTTTTTTTTTTTCGAAAAGGAAGAAATAATGATTTGTTTATAACTCGAAATTGTTTAAGATGTAACTAAAACTTAACATGCTTTAAATTGCAGGTATTGGTTCCCAAAGACGAAGAGTTCTTAGGAAAAACCATAACTGTTAAAATCACAAAAACAGGCAAGCATTATTTGATGGGAGAACCTATTACACCAGAAATGGAACTTAAGACTCTTAACTCAAACAGGAATTTACCTTTTATTGTAATATCTATTCTTGTATTGTTTATTTCTGTTGTTATTTCGATGAGATAATAAAATGCTTAATTGTTTTATTGATTTTACTAGACTGACTACCAATTAGTAATGCCTTAATTTCTTTCCCCATAAAAGCTTTCATAAAATATTACACTCGACAAAAAAAGTCAGCTTTTTGGGTTCGAAAGCAAAGGGTGAAATGGCATGATCTTTAACATAGCATAGCATTGAGAAAGAAGTTGCTTAGACAAAAAATTTGTGGATTAAGAGAGATTGTCAGTCCCATAAAGCTAATTTTTGCATTAGTTTTGAAATCACAACTTCTTTACAATGTTAGCCCTTTTTCCCCCAGGTATGGGAATCATTTTAACATCAAAATAAAAACAAATTTGAAACAAAAATGTTTTCTATGTTTTTAATTATATATTTTTGAAGTTTGAAAATTCCAAAAATATCCAGCAGATGGCGACACCACTTAAAAACTGTATCAATTAATTAAATAACCCGATGTTATTTTCCTTTTAATTTCGTTTGAAATTGATGTTATGATGATTCTCATACCTATTGAAAATTATATAACATGGCAAAGCAATTCTTTTGCAAAAGTTGCGATTTCAAAGCAAGGCTTAGCTGATTTATGATTAATAAAAGTTTATCAAGGGATAATATCTTCATGCTTCAGTTTATCTAAATTTTGATAAAGACCATAGTACCGAATAATTTATGCAAGCTGAATTAAGTTATTCAAAAAAGTTTTTATTTTATATTTGAGAGTTAAGATAATTCAGGGTATGTAGTTACAAAATCCTAGAAAAAACGTTCCCTGATATTTCCATGATTCCCTGATTTTACAATTACCTAAAAAACATGCAATGCATACTGCAATTCAATGAAGTACAGAAAATTTAATCCGGACATCGCTGGAATTAAGACTTTCCTGATTGGGATAACCTACCTAACTTTTCTACATTTCCGAAAATCTGAATAAGTTTAGAGGAATCGTGTGATCAGAGAATCGTGTTATAACATGATTCGTGAGAGATTGATCCTTCCTCCAAGATTGGTCCGTCAGGCAAATTGGAATGTTTTTTTCTTTATCAAGTGTCTGTTAGTAGTGATCATAAGAACCTAAACCTGCTGTTTAAGTAATCCAAAATGGAAAAAATTCCCCGATGTTTTGCAAAATTTGAAAAATTCCACGAGAATTCCCTGACATTTTTCAGAATGAAAAAGTTCCCTGATTTCCAGGTTCTGTCACCACCCTGTAATTTACATACCTTATTCAATAGTATACTTTTAAATGTAAGAACCAGTTTACTTTGCAATATATAAATTCTTATCAAATAATTCCATTTCAATTAATTCACTTAAAAAAAATATGTAATATATTAAGGGCCAACATGATTTCAAAAGTCTAAAATTTGATGCTGGAAAATCTTTTAAGGCATTTTAAGAAAAATTACGAAAAACTTAAGGATTGTTTGTGCTATAACATGGAAGAAAATGCACATTTCGAAGGCTTAGGACCTCTAATTTCATTAAATTGATGGTGCTCTCAGCAAATATTAAACAATGATTTTTCTTAATTACTTGCAAAACAATCTTGTAAATATTTGTTTATATAAAGAATGTATCTAGAATCTTGCTGGGTTCTTTGGAGGTTATATGACATTTTCGCAACTGTGTGTGTGTTAACGAGATTATCAAGTTCTTGAGGTAGGCGGATACCCAAAATTCTAAAATTTTTACTATTACTTTAATCTTTCCCAAATTTGGCAGAGTGATTTCAAATAAAATGAACAATACTATTTGGGCATTTTTTAAAATTTAAATATAATTTATTTTAAACGGTGTTTTTCAACTAAAAAAAGGAGTTTACGCCAACACTTCTAGCATAAAAAGTGTAACCATAATTTACCTGACATTTTTTACAGATGCTATTTCAATATATATCTGTGCCATGAACCTCTAACATCTGGTGTAAATGTTTTTTTTTTTTTAAATGTCCAAGTGTAAGTTAATCGAAAAAAATCTTTTTGTGTGGTTAATTTATAACATTTTTCGTAATAACTTCTTTTCTTGTAACTTGTATGAAACTCTAGAGGGTCATTGCATGCATTAGGTCAAAAAGAAGAATTTAACACATAATTAATGTTTATAGGATGAAAATTCAACGTGGTAGACTTGTTAGCGTAAACTCTTTTAGTAGAAAAACACCGTTTAAAATAAATAAATTATACTTAAATTAAAAAAAAATGCCTAAATAGTATTATTCATTATATTTGAAATCACTATGCCAAATTTGGAAAAGATTAAAGTGATAGTAAAATTTTTTAGAATTTTGGGTTTTCGCCTACCTTAATTCTAAAACTGTATTTATCTAGAGTGCTTTGCTATTTTACAATGTCTTTATAAATTTAAAAGGTGTGCGACTCTGACTAGACCAGCGTAACATTAAAAAATTTAACCATATATGAAATTAATCGATTCACTTTTTCTTTGTAAATTTAAATAATCCAAAACTTAAGTGCCTGAAAGTTGACATAAGAATGGAATGAACCAAGTTATCCCCATAAAGACTGAGTACCTTAGACTCCTTAGATGATCACTGTACAAAGGAACAAATAATGTAAAAAAAGGGCACCAAAACGCTTTGCAAGAAGGAACAATTTTAATTTCAGTTGATGAATGGACAGAAATATGCAGTTATTACAGATAATATGTATATACAATCAAAATACGAAAAGAGGGATAAAACTTGAAATACAAGCTAAAGCTAATATGAAACTAAAAAAATAAATTGCTTTGAACCAATATTTATACAACTAAAAATATACAAATAAGTATTTCTATAAAGTTGTCTACAAAATAAATGTAATATAACTACTTGCAATGATATTCAGTGTAAATGAAAAAAAAGGAAGAAATTTAACATAGTTTGATCAAGGATTTTATTAAGTATGAAATTATCGTTGAATAGCAAGTTATGAGAAAACACATACAGTCAAATTCACATTACAGAATTTCTCATGTAAATATATAGATTAGAAAATACTTTTTATAAACTTATACACAACACGTAACCCAAAATGAAAGTAACATCGATTATACAAAACAGTAAAGTGGGAAATAACTACCTTTAACCAGAAAGCAAGGCAAGCCCTTTAAACACCAAAAGATAAAGTGAAAACACTATGATATGTAATAGACAAAGGAGAAAAATTCGCTACACAAAGACAAGAAAAGTTTGCAACAAAGATTAAAATAATAAATTCTAGAGTACAAGAGAATCAATTTTACCTATATTTTTTTTTACCTGAAGTATGTCAATACTAATTCGACACGACTTGAAATACTAATTCTAATTGCATAGTGGTTTTTGATCCTTTCACTTTGTGTTTCAAACAGGCACTGAAGTTTACAAATGTATGCGGATTAGCATTGTTTTCGTTATCTTAGATTCCAGAAATTTAGGTTAGTCACTTTACCAGTATAAATGATACAATACTGTCCACACTGATGGGTATTTTATGACAAGATTTAGACGTGGCAATTGTCCCTTAATAGACGCTTTCAAGTCTACTGCTAGTTCATTAATAAGGGCTCTATTTTACCACAGATTTAAAGACAATAATTTAAAATATCAGGCTTTTAAAACAAAAAATGGCATTCATTATACAATTTATTAATAATTCATTATACAATTTATTTGATAAATTGTACTGTAACTTATACCCATCTGTATTATATCAGGTATATTACTAGGAATAAAGTATTGCAACATTCATACATTCTCTTAATTTGACCACTTTAGTTCACAATTATTGAATATATGCTTAAATATTTAAGAAATTCCATTTGTAACAAGATATTTTGAACTGCTAAATGAATTAAACATTAGAATATGATTCCAATAAGTTCTCATTCATAGTATTCATATTACAATTCACTTCTTTAAAATTTTATACTTAGTAACAATAACTTTTGGTAATTTAAACTTGGTTCTAGTGTACATTAAATTCTTTAATTTATAATATTTTTTTTATACTGAACTAGATTGTCATTTGTGAAGCATAGTATTCTCAGTTATTATGAGAATTAGTTTATAAAAATATTAAATATGGAATGCATCTAAGTTTGTAAACGCCACAGTATTTTGTGTTCCCTAAAAACTTGAGTGCAGTGAAACCTCACTTAATTTACTCTCCATAGATAACCCTAGTAAAATTATGTTGCAAATTAGACAATAAATTTCGATTATTTATTACATATTTATAAAAACAGTATTTTATAATTATACTTGATTTGAAATGAATGAAATTAAAATTTGTACAGATTTATTTAACAATTCTGGTAGAAAAATTGACCATCTGGGTTATACAATATAGGAAAATCAATTATATATTTTATGCTTTTTTTTAAAGCGAGTAAATAAGCAATTAACAATTACAAATCACATTCTTTAGCTAGGTTTATGGAAGTTTCACTGCACCAACTTTCTCAATCTATAATTTTAAGTTAAACACAGAATTTTATTTCTTCAATTTCAAAGAGTAGAATGCAAGATAGAGAAAGATTTAAACACTCCCTTATATCACAAGTTCATCAAACCATTTACCATCTCAAATGCTTCACTCAATCTATGGTTTTTAGAGTATAAAAAGTTCCTACTCTACAAGCCATACGTAATCAGCCATGCAATTTCAATAATGTGGCTCGATAAGGAATTCTCACGAAAACGTCGCCTATAGACTTTTTTAATGATGAAAATTCAAACATACTGAATGGAATGATTCCCTATCAATATAGTACTCGAGTAGAAAAAAGGCATTTGTCTAATGTTTATTTTGTTATTATGAATATGAACTAGTTAAGTAAAACAAGGCATCGGTAGTGTCCTAATTGTAATGTTTTTGATTTTAATGAGATTGAAAAATATATCTTCATTAAAAAAATTAACAAGAGCATGTAGAATACTTTAAATAACCAAACACAAGTTAAAAGCACTGCTCGTTGTTTAACAGAACCATTTATCAAAAAAGGTACTTATTATGAACAACGAAATAAACAAAAAGACAGCCCTTTTTCTACTAAAGTTTACTCTACAAACTACCTTTTTTACTGATTTTAAATCACAATGGAAAGCTATTCAAACCTTTTTTATATAAGTAAACTCATAAATTTAAAAAAAATTCTAATAGAAATAAATAAATTCATATAGTATTAATAAAAATAAAGTAATTACAAAATTCGACACAATTAAGAAAAAATTTCTTTACAATTCTTTTATGCATAGAATATTTGAAAAATTGTTTTACAGCACCTATTCCAGGCTAACTATATTAACAAAAAATGTTTATTTTTCAAAATTAATATAATTTTCAAAGTGAAAAGAAACAGACTCACAAGACAATAACAATTAAGTATTGAGCTCATTCAAATATTGAAACCTCTTAATGCCCAAATAGTGGATAAAATTTAATAAAAATACTGAAGTTGAAAAATATTTTGGTAATTATAACAGTAAGGCTGACATCCAATTTTAATATAATAACAGATTCCATAAATTTTATAATTTCTTTCATGAACAACAAGGACATATGAGAATATATATACCTTTTACCCACATTTAAAGATATTAAAAATATCTGTCTCTCAAACACTGCCTGTGCTTTGTCTTATAATTATTTCATAACTTTGTGCTCAATAATTTTTGGAAAAGACTTTCCTTTCCCAGCATAATTTTTATATTAGGCAGTAAGAGGTTAAATTTAGCCAAATTATTAATCGTTTTAAATATCAATCCCCTAAACAGGATATCTAAAATACATAGAAATTTGTTATTGCTTCTCAAGTGTAAAATCGCTTTCAGATGAAACAGGCTTTTAAATAAACTAAAAAAAAAAGTCAACCTTTCTTAGAGTAGAAATATAGTAGAGACTAAAACCCCAGATACAGCGCATTTCTGACATTTAGTTACTAACTAGCAATCTTTCCTTGTGCTTTAATAGAAGGTAATTAAACTCATAAATGAAGTTACAAATCTATTCACTGTTTAAATTTTTCTTAAAGAATTTAATTTATTATTTTAAGGAATTTGTATGTCAAATATTTCTGGTGTTTATTTTTATTTCTTATTTTACATTGATATTTATGTTAGAATGTCAAAAGTACATTATGAAAACAATACATAAATAAGAAAATTTTGTCATTTCATTATTAATTGAAAAACTGTTTGATCTCTGTCTGAGAAAAATTCCCTAACATAAAATGTGTGTTCCTTTTGGTATTTTGGAACACTTTCAAATGTGGTTACACCCTCTACTAGACCTCTCCTCTAAACCAATAGAATTACCTTAGCATTTAAGATGCAAATTTATCCTAACTTACTCATCAAAGCTCATTCTTACACACACAAAAACTGGAGAAATGCAAAAGTAAAAAAAAAAGAAGTCAGAGTTGTGCAGTAGGAGATAGACATCTCAACAATGGCAGCAGCAAAACAAACGCTACATGAAACATGGTGAAATATCAAAACACAGCACGAGTGCAACTTCTTCTACATCAAAGTTTGGTAATAAGAAAAGGGAAATGTTCACAGTTAGAATATGGCATAAAGAATCAAAAACATGTTTGAATAAAAATATAAAGAACAAAAAGTCTCATTATGCCAATATAAAAAAAGGCTTACCATCCCACAATTCTAAGAGTCACTATATCACTTTAGCATTGTACGAGTTACACTTATTTTGAAAGTAATCATTGAGCAAAAAGGAAAATAATCCACAGTATCTCCAAAATGATTAATTATTGGGGCCAAATAATGGTAACTAAGTAATGATTAATGGTCAAAGCCGACTGAAATATGTTCTTCAAAATTTAGGGGGGAAAAACTCTTATTTTTATTGTAAAGTAAAAGTTAGAAAAAAGCATGTATGCCTTTGCTTTACCAATATAAACTCAACTTTTTTTAAGGTCTTTTCCTTCTTGCTCACCGACCTTCCTTCAATCTTTGAGTAGCAAATGTACTTAACATCAGGATTTCCAAAAAAAGGATTTCAAGGGCAAACTGCCACAGTTTACTAAAGACAAGCAATGTGGGAAGTACCCCCTAATATCTGATGCTATAAATCCATACCAGCCAACACACTAAACACGCTTTTATTGCTTGAAAACTGCCGAAGGTTGCGTACAGACAAAAATGGCATGCTACACAATCAATTTCATACCTCAGCCAACTTCTAAATGGTCAAAAAAATAAAATATTCCAGATTTTAAAACCCTTGAGCAATTGTTAAGTTTTTTGTGTTTAATTTCAGGTTTCATACAGTCCTGATGTTTAAATATTTAAAAAAAGGGCCTAACTCTAAAGATACATAATTTCCAAAATAAAAAAAACTAAGCAAAATGTTAAAGAAACGATAATACTATTAGTAAGCCACATAACAGCATAATAAACAAGACACATTGTACGCCCTCAAACTATGCTAGTTGGCAGATATAATAAATGTTGTCGTTTTTTCAAGTCTCTCAACAAGACTACTGCTTTCAAATTCAAAAAACAGCATAGAAAATATTAAACTTTTTACTCTGTATATAAACAGTTAACGATTTCAGCCAGACAAAAAAAGAATTACACTTAAATGGTGAGACCTTACTGTCCCCTGTAGCATGCAACCTACAATTCTTGTTGTGCATTTATAAGAATTACTGACAAAATAGATCATCCATCGTCAAAGAATGGCCCCAACAACAGGGTTGCCACTCTCAAATGAATTTAATTCCCTAAAAAAAACTTAGTTCTCAAAACCAGAATGAAGGATTTCAAGGCAATTTTTATGCATTGGTTTTAGTCTGTTTTTGGTATATATGAAGAGCTTCAAGAATTAGAATAATTTTATGTCACAAATACTTGAGATTTTGAGACAATATTGCTTTGACTGAGCATGGACAAATTCTTTCATTTACTTAAGTCATTTTGCTAAAAACTAATTTTGAAAAACTTTCTTTAATTTTAAGAATACTTGCCTCAACAGCAATAAATGCCTAAGATTAAATTCTTGAACTCTTTTTATGCCACAAAAACTTTAGAATTTGAGACAAGATTGTTTTGACTAAGCACTGGACAAATTCTTTCATTGACATCATTTATTTCGCCAAAAACTAATTTTGAAAAAAAAAAAAAAAATGAAAAAATTTTCATAACCTTATAGGCAAGTGAATTATTAAAAAATTTCAGAATTTTTTTCCAACAGCAATAAATGTCATTCCTGAAATCCTAGGCAACAAATCGTCGCCAATATTAACAGAGTGCGGCAACCCTGAACACGTCGTCCATAGAGGGCACTTCTGACAGTGAGCTTAGCAATTGTGTGCGAGAACTGTGGGATGTCGAGAGACGCGTCAATGTGATGACTGTGGGTCGCACTGCAGTAGCCTGACGATCGAGGGGTCGCTCTTGGCGCCTTCGATGAACTCGTCGAGGGACAGTTTGCCGTCCATGTTTTTGTCCATTTGTCGGAAGATTTTGTCTGTTCGCTTCTCTGGGGTGGATTCGTCTTCGGGCATCTTCATGACGGAGCCCACCATTTTGTAGATGGCCTGGGGAGGAGATAAGGCATGAATGAGATAAGTGTGTTTCAGGTACGGAGAAATCAGTTTCATCTAATTTCAAGTATCATCTTGAGTTCATATTAAATTTTAAAAAAGTCACTAGTTAAGACACTTAAGACATGATAAAAATACAATAGTAAGAACAGTATTTAAAATTCAATGCATAGTAGTAAATGAATGAGATAAATATTGATTGAAGTGGTTTTTAGATGGTTGCGAGAAAAAAATTCAATATCTTTTAGCATTAACCTTTTGAACAGCGTGGAAATGGGCAAATAATGTATGGTTGCCTTCACTGCATAAAATTTAAATTAAATTTATTTCAAATAACACATTTGTTTAAAAAATCAGAAATAAGTTTTTTTTGAAGAAACTATTTTAAAAACATTTTCAAAAGAAAAAGTACATTGCGAATAAAAATTTATTAAATACAAAATTTAAGGTTATTGAGAGAAAAACTGGTGCATAAACTATGGAAAAAGCAGGAAAGCCTAATGACCAGGGGTTCAATGCTAATTTAAACTGTTCTTTTTCAGAACTACTATCATATGGAAATATGATCTCCAACAGCAGCAGCTAAAAGGAAAGGCTACAGTACACATGCAAATACTAGACATAGGAAAACTATACCCATAGTTTCATAGGGAAACTCTCGGATATAAAATGTCTAAATAAATTTGGATGAACTATTTTAACTAAGTCTAACTCAAAAAGAGGATACTAAGGTTCTGAAACACCCATACTGACCATTGCATACACAGGGTTAATTAAAGTCATTGCCGGTGTAGGCTTTATGACAAAAGTGGAACAACCGGAAAAGTGGAAAGTTTGTGTCGGTGCAGTCTGTGATGGCCCTGTGTTGGAAATCTAAATTCATCAGAGACTAGTAGCCAATCAGACTTTTTTGCTATTGTTAATACAAAACATTCTAAATTGATTGCACGACACAAAATTTGCATTATGGGACGTATTCATACATTACGAACTAAGATCTGAACTCGCCACTAGTCTATGAGGTAGCTCTAACGTGAAGCTAATCCGATCCAACCAATGCAAAAACAGGTTTCAGGCGTATTCAAGAGTTTTTCTCGACAAGCATTTCAACGCATTCCCATTTCTACAGTAAAACTCACATTAAGTTTGCAGTATAGAAATGTTCTACAAGAAAAAGGAAAAATAGTTTTCATTTTCGAGTGCGAGAATCGAATAAAAAAAGGTATTTCACATCCAATAAACCAATTTATTCGTTATTTCAAGACACATTTTTAATTTTTATTAGTTTTTGCTTCAATTAGAATGAAATATTAATTATTTTTTCCTTTGATTTTGACGTAACCGGGCGAACAAATATCAGGGCGGGCCTATCGCGTAGGAGCGACCAATCAGAAAGGCAAAATTCTGTTTGTTTACGCACGTTTCCTCCGTACAGAACATTTTAATGCTGCAAACTTAAGGTGTGTTTTGGTGTAGACCGGGGCCACTTTTATTTGCCTCACCCTGTATAACTAACTAGCCGCCTCGGTGGCTGAATGGTTAGTGTACTGGCCTTTGGAGCTGCTGAGGTCGGGTTCGAATCCCGGTCAGGCATGGATATTTGTACTTGTCAATAAATGTTGTTATTTGTCTATGTGATTGTGTCGTCCTTTCTTTGTGTGTCTCTTGTGACTGTTCCTTCTGGCGAGCAGGGTAATGGGCTACATAGCCTACCCCCTTCCCTTCTAGAGCGCGCATTTGCATTCCATTCCACCCTGTATAACTAAGCAGAATTTAACATAATGTATGAGGCACACAAAACGACCCACCGTCACAATCTCCAGCATCTCCTGTCGCGAGATGTACCCGTTGCCGTCCAGGTCGTACATGCTGAAGGCCCACTTCAACTTCTGCTCCAACTTCCCCCTCGACGTCACGCTCAGCGCGCAGAGGAATTCCCGGAAGTCAATCGTGCCGTCTCCGTTCGCGTCGAACGTGCGGAACACGTGCTCCGCGAACTTGGACGCGTCCCCGTACGGGAAGAAGTTCCCGTAGATCTTCTTGAACTCCTCGATGGAGAGGTGGCCGGTTGGGCAGTCTTTGAGGAAGCCCTTGTACCATTCCTGGATCTCGGCGTCCGTGAACTCCGTGTTCTGGCGCAGGTCCTCGAGGACCTCTGGCTTGAGCTTGCTGTTCTGCTTCCCCATGGTAGGTTATTGTTTTTTTGGCTAGTGTAAGGCAGGCGGGTTCATTCTAAGCGGGTTTCTTCTTGTTGAGAAACGAAACCTGGAAAATCGTAAGAATTTAAGTACAATAGAAATTGCTGAATATCATCAGGTATAAAAACAAGGCCTAAACAAGGATAACACAGGCTATATGCACAAATTTTGGGAGTTACCATTTCTTTTTGCATATTGTTGCTCTTATGCCATTGTAAACACTGACACTGTACACTATGCGTAAATCCTCATTAACGTGTTGGAACTGGAATGGTTGAATGAGAAATATCTATCAACCGATCAGTTGCCAAGCCATTCTGAATTCATTACAGGAATTGGAAGATTTCAATGTGCATCTCTAGTGCGGTGCTGGTGAATCAACCAACCATGCATGGAAAGTTCAAGAAGAACAAAGCTTTATTTTATATTAATTTTGTTACCTTCTTTTCATTTTGTACAGTTTCCCTTTTTGTACTGGAGGACAGATCACACTGATGATTAAACATGTTAGATTTTACTATTCCTTGTTTTCATTTAGGAGTACTTTATTTTCACAATGTTATTTTCTACATCACATTAACCAGAAAAAATTGTTAAGAAATGGACTTTCATGAAGGGAACTGACAAGAGGGTAAACAAATATTTAGACCAGACAATCCATATTCACAATACTATATGGCACAATTCATTATAATCAATTTTCAAACGGGAATTTACAAAATTAAAATATTTGGAAGGATTCCTAAAAGTTTGGGCCTTAAGAAAGATCATTTTAAATATTAACTTATTCTCTCAAGAGATCCACATATGTAGGAGTACACATTTAGAATTCCCTTCACAACTTCATGTTACTGTTTTCCTTAGTACCACCTTTAAATTATAAACAAGAATGTTCAAACTTTCCTAAAATACAGTCAAACCCCGCTATAGTGAACCCTCTACGGAACAAACAATTGGTTCACTATAGCCAATTTTTCTGGAATAAAGTTTCATGAGATATAAAGCATTAACAAAAATAATAATAGTTTTACATATCTTGCATTAATTTAATAAATAATTAAATTCAAAATCTATTTAATAAACTAAAAATAATTATTAATTAATTTTTAAATTTTCTAAAAATAATTATTTAAAAAGAATGCAAAGTTTAGTAGCGAATATTTGAATTTTGACAAAACACGTCTGCATTGTAGCAAAAAAGTTAGCATTTTTAGGCTTTTCTCTTTACAGAAGCTGCCATTTTTCAGACGGTCACCTTCTATTCAAAATGCGTCTAAAATCTTTCATAAGGAATAAGAGAGTAACAGAGAAGTACAGATTAAATGGATAATTGGACAGTTCCTCAGACTTCGACCAGACACGCTCTCCAAGAATGCAAAAGAAACGAGTATGAGTGTGGTGGATGATATGAATAATGGGTTGGAAAGAATGGGTGGTTCCTGGCACCCAGAGGGGGAGGGGGGGGGGAAGAGAAGATGTTTACTTTGAAACAGGTCCAGTTTGAGTACAATAAGATGGGAAGGATGGGTTGAAATATGACACATTGTTAAAGATTGCTATCTCACAGCCAATTATAGTATAACTTAAAATAATGGAGAACTTAAAAAAATCTATATATTAAGGAAAGGAAATTCAAGCTCCCTATAAGCGAAGTCCCATTTTTAAAGTAGTCCCCTATATCCATATATAACATAACAATAGTTAAATAGGAGTTCGAAAGGGACCACTAAAAAGGTTCATTATAAGCGAGGGTCCACTATAGCAGGGTTTGACTGTACTTACTGAAGTAGCCGATTTAGTAATGTATAAAAAATGACTTATCAAGAGGGTCAAGTACAACAATGCAGGTCTTGCTGTTTTCAGCAGTAAATTTATAAAACTTTTGCATTACGAGAAATGATAGAACAGAAAAACACTGACAAATAGTTTGAGCTGACATGCGTTCACAGGGTAGTTACAATATCCTAGAAAAAAAAAGTTCCCTGATATTACCATGATTTCCCAGATACTTTCACATTTTTTTCTCCTGATTTTACAATTACCTAGAACACATGCAATACACACAATTCAATGCAGAACACGAAATTATACCAGACATCGAGGGAATTAAGGCTTTCCAGGTTATGGGTTAGCCTACGTAACTTTTCTACATTTCCGAAAATCTGAGTTTAGAAGAATCCGTGAGAGATTGTTCCTTCCTCCTAGATAGGTCCTTCAGGCTAATCGTATCAAACAGAATATTCTTTTTATCAAGTGTCTGTTTAGTAGTGATCCTAAGAACCTAAACCTGCTATTTAAGTAACGCAAAATGGAAAAAAAATTACCTCATATTTTCTAAAATTTGAAAAATTGTATGAGAATTCCCCGATATTTCCAGAATTAAAAAGTTCCCTGAGAATTTCCTGATTTCCAGGTTATGTTACCACCCTGGATTCATAGTCCACAAAAATGTGCATTTTTATAAGGGTCATTCCATGTGAAATCACCCAAATTCAAGAAAATTTGTTGCCGACTAGTCACCGATTTTTTTCAAAAAATTACCACTTAAACTTGTTGTGGAGAAACCCTCAAATATCAATTTTTAGCGCATTTTGTCGATTATTTGCTGAGATACGAACTTTTGAAAAATGATCATTTTTGACGAATTTCGGCCATCTTGGATTTAACACCATGCACTAAAACTTCAATAACTTGAGAATTAATTGGTCAAATTTAACAATTTTGGTGTCCATTTGAAGCTATTTATATGAGAAACATAAATCTTGCGCTTAAACGAAGTTTTAAAAAAATTTTACTAAAGTTTTAGAAGGAAAATTAAAAAAATTTGTGCTAAAATTTAAAAAATTTCAATAGGCTGTAAAAAAAATAGGTATATTTTTTTCCCTTCGAAACTTGGTGAAAACATTAATCAATATGTATTCTTTAAGTACAAAAAAAATTGGAGGTAAAATTTCTTAAAAGCTAGAAAATAATTTTTTTGTAACCCGTGATATTGAGCGCTGCTGCAATAAATTGAGAAATAATTCTTCAAATTTCACATTTTTTGTCTCGTTTTGAAGCTAATTATATGAAAAATATCGATCCAGTGTTTAAAAAAGGTTAAAAAAATGTTTTATTATAATTTTAGAAGGAAATTGTAAAAAAAAACTTCGTTAAAATTTTCTAAATTCAATATGCTTAAAAAATATATACCCATTTTTTCCCACCTGAAAATTGGTCAAAACATTAATCAATATGTGTACTTTAAGTACAAAAAAAAATCAGAGAGGTAAAATTTCTTAAAAACTAGAAAAGATTTTTTTTTGTAACCCATGATATTGAGTTACAAAACTCACAGATGTAGGAATATATGACACTGAAAAGTTTCTAAAAAATAATTTTTAGTACTGGCAAATGAGATCTACATAGGTACATACCATTTTTAACATTGAGAAGAAATAATTTATTCCTCCCTGAAGTTTTCAAACAAGTGTTCAATTGACTTGGTTTCATCAGGGGTGATATTGTATGTTCTCAACATTTAACAATCTAACAAAGGAGAGCTAAATAATAGTGTGTAATATAGTTTCAGAATTTTCACAGTTGGCAAAGCAGTTTAGTGACAAATAGTATACCAAAAGAGTTAGAAGTGCCTCTAAGAAAACACAAACTTCAATTCGGCATTACTTTAATATAAACAATCCCTGCACCTTTTGCCTATGGATTGTTTGTTTTTATTACTGAAAAATGACATGGTTTAGTGATGACTTGTTTTGATTTTTGAGGTTTTGTTGAATGTTTTAATTTCCTGTGGTCATAGGTTTTGAAGAAATTAGGCAGATGTTCAAAGCTTTTTCCTTAATAACTTACCATGTGGATTATAGAGTTTATTCTACTTCATGCAAAATACAATGTAAAGGAAATGAAAACTTATAGGACAGGAATGTGAGATTCAATTTATGTAAAATTATTGGATCGAATTACACTTTTAGTAAAATAAAAAACTTTTTAGTGCTTAAAATCAAGTTAACTTAACATGATAATGAAAATTTTATTTTTTAGAAACTTTTCAGTGTCATATATTCCTACATCTGAGTTTTGTAACTCAATATCATGGGTTACAAAAAAATTCTTTTCTAGTTTTTAAGAAATTTACCTCTCTGATTTTTTTTTGTACTTAAAGTACACATATTGATTAATGTTTTCACCAATTTTCAGGTGGAAAAATATGGGTATATATTTTTAAGCATATTGAATTTAGAAAAATTTTACCGGAGTTTTTTTTTTTACAATTTCCTTCTTAAATTATAATAAAACATTTTTTAACCTTTTTTTAAACACTGGATCTATATTTCTCATATAATTAGCTTCAAAACGAGACAAAAATTGTGAAATTTGAAGAATTATTTCTCAATTTGTTGCAGCCGCAGCGCTCAATATCACGGGTTACAAAAAAAATCTTTTCTAGCTTTTAAGAAATTTTACCTCTCCATTTTTTTTTGTGCTTAAAGAACACATATTGATTAATGTTTTCACCAAGTTTCGAAGAAAAAAAATATACCTATTTTTTTACAGCCTATTGAAAATTTTTAAATTTTAGCACTGATTTTTTAATTTTCCTTCTAAAACTTTAGTAATTTTTTTTTAAAACTTCTTTTAAACACAAGATTTATGCTTCTCATATAAATAGCTTCAAATGGACACCAAAATTGTTAAATTTGACCAATTAATTCTCAAGTTATTGAAGTTTTAATGCATAGTGTTAAATCCAAGATGGCCGAAATTCGTCTAAAATGATCATTTTTCAAAAGTCCGTATCTCAGCAAATAATCGACAAAATGCGCTAAAAATTGATATTTGAGGGTTTTTCCACAACAAGTTTAAGTGGTAATTTTTTGAAAAAAATCGGTGACTAGTCGGCAACACTCATTGGGTGATTTCACGTGGAATGACCCATAACTTAAAACCTCAAATTTCATGAAATTGATGTGCACCTCAGTAATTTTTCTTTGCAAAGCATTTAAATTGTTAAATAAAAAAAATAAACTAAAAAGTATATGTATACGATTTTGACTTGACTGAAGAGGATAATTACCACTAGTTTTGGTAATGCAACAAATACACACAAAACATCCATAACAGTGTGCAGAACAACATTCAGATATGGATATATTATTCCAAACCAGCGGGTGACCGAGCTCTGCTCGGAGAAAATAGGTATCGAAGCTAACTCGAAGATTTAAATTTTCAATTGTGATTTATCAAAACAATCATACCATAAGAAAATTTCACCCCCCCCCCCCGGTGTATTTTTTAAGTATTTTTTTAAGCACATAATAGTCCCTTCACACAATGACACACTTGGTATAAGAAAGATAAGGAAGGCGCGTTCAACAGCAGCAGTAGCTCCAGGCAAACAGAAACCATACTCCACCAATTTGTTGATGACTTTAGCTTCATTTAACAATTTCTAAAGACGTCATAGCGTTTTACAACGATTATTCATAAAAAAAAAGTCTATTTTATTTACAATTTCCTCGTTTTTCGGGACTTTGCGGGACTTTTACAAAAAAGAGGGACTGTCCAGCCAAAAGCGGGACGTCTGGTCACATTAGTTAAAGTGCACCATTGTAAACAAAGTTAGAGTTTGGAAAGGGAACTATTCTATACAAAGGTAAAGTTTTAAAAGTCATAGGAAATGAAATGTAATTGATAATTGGCGTTTCGATGAAAAGCAACAAAAATGTCGAAATGTGGTAAACATTCCACTTCATTCAACTCGATAGGTATAGCAACCATACGTTACATTTTCAAGATCGCCAAAAATCGCCAATGAACAGAATAGAACTGAAATCGTCTGCTGATTAGAACTAAAAAAATATTCATGTTACCATTCCTGTAAAACTCAATAAAGTTTAAAGAAAGGTTGAATTTATTTAAATTTGAAAAATTAAAATCTTAACTAAACATTTGTAGCTTAAGCAGAGGCTTATAGCTTTAGCAAATGGCATCACGAAAGTAGCCATTATGGCGAACTAATGAAGTTTGAAAATATCCTATCTGTAACTCCGAACTGCTTGACCGTAGCGCTTCAAAACCTGTGCCAATCGATTCGTCGTGGCCTAAAACCCCAGACCCCTAAGTTTACCGGAGTTTATTAATTCTGGGGCGATTTTCGACTTGGGTCCAATTCCTCGTATTATAGTATAAGATACTATATCAAAACAATATTTTTATTAAACTATCACAATAATAATAAACATAAACAAACTTTACAAGTACAAAACTAGGAGAAGCATATCATAGGTCTCTTAAAATAGTAAGAGTTTATAATCAAATAATTTATTGCAGTAGTTTTTCTAATAAAATAAGTAATTATTCAGTTTTTTTTTTTACTGACACAAATTTTTAGGGAACTAATTTTTTAAGACATTCAAATCTATGAAACATACTTACCACTAATAGAAACAATTTGATAGATTAACCTAAAATGTCAAATTAAATGGGACTATAATATATAAAAATGTGTTGTTAAAATATATTTTTTAATTTAAATGTTTTCTTTAATGTGACGATTTATTTTACGTAAGAGCGCCCAGATCATAAACTTAAAAATTAAATCCAATTAGAAAGTGGGTCAAAGTTCTAAACGTAGGTTGTTTTATTTAACTCAGTTTTTAAAAGATAATTGTAATTAATGACGAATATATTAACTAAACAATGAATATAATTACAAAAAAAGTATTAGTTGGCAAACAATTTAAAATAAATGAAGACAACAATGTCAATTTACTTAATATTTTTAAAAAAAATTATCAGCACATCAATATAAAATTTGCTTGAGTGGAGAAACAGAATTTAAAATTAAGTGGTAAGTAAATGTACCATTAAATTTTACAATTCAAGTTTTTAGACAACTTTTATATGAAATTACCTTTAGTGTTAACAAAATTTAATACAAACATTAGTTATCCGATTACACAGGCAAAATTAGTTACAATAGCTAAATCCGCAGTAACAAATAGTTTCTTATTATCATGGTTTGTGTCCCATTTTACCCAAACCAATTTTTTCAATAAAACCCTATTTTTTTATAATTAAGGCTTAATATTGAAAAAAAAAATTGCAGATCTAAATCAGCAAATAATTAAGCAAATTATGCACAACTGTTTAAAAATTGTATTTCAGGGTATTAAAACATAGTAATAAAAAACATGTTTGAAACAATTTTATTAATTATTATATGTTTTATAATTTATTGGCCAAATACAGTTCATTTAAGGAAATAGATTTTATTTTAGGATATATGACCATGCTGTATCACCTTAAAGATTAAGATTGTGATAAATAGTAGACCCCGATGGAATGATAAACCTTGTATGTGATACTTTAGGTCCCAAATGGGACACTACTGACATTTGTTAATATTCATTAATTTATTATAGCCCCTAATTTGTGAGATTTATGCTAATCATCAATGTGGTACATAAATTTAGTTCATTAAAATAATACCATACATAAACTAGTATTTCATTATTAGTTTATAAATTCTCAAAATCAGCCCATCCGATTTAATCAAAGGAAGACACCGAATCGCCAGATAATCGAAGGATTTCTTCTTGTATTCTGTGATTCTTCGACAAATAAAGATGTAAGGCATATGCCTAAAATTATTGGGGATGAAAGTAAATACAGGAAACCAAAATGCAAAAAAAAATAACGTGTTTTTTTTTAAACCTAAACAACTTGTTCAATAACCAAAATTTAATCGTTTAAAAAAACATGTTTTAAACAAAAAAACATGTTTTTTGTTTTATTTAAAAAAAAAACATGTTCTTTCCAACCATGTTTTTTCCATGTTTTTTGTATTATACAAATAGAGATTGTAAGTTATTCTAGAAAACCAACAGAGTGGAGTAAAGTTTCAGCTATTTGTGCAGCTATTTCATTTGGCATATTTACAAAAATTGTAGGGTTAAAAAATGAAATTTTTGGATCAATCCCCCTAATCTGTCTTGAGAGCATAACCGGAAACAATCTAGCGGAAAAGGATTAATAAAAAAACTCATGACTGAAAAAACGTGTCATGTGCTGATAATTTTACTTTTAATGCCAATGATGTGTTTCCATTTGTCTCAGAGTGCGAACTAGGCTCCATAGACTGATTTAAAATATTATTTTAATTAATTTTAGTAGTTTCTATTTCAATATTATGTAAAGTTTACTACTGTGATTCTTTTCTAGACTATGTAAAACGTATTAACTAATCTTTACTAAAAAAAGCAAATTGCGTTTTTTGACATAAGTACAACGTATTACAGTACAAATAAGAATTTTTAAAAAATCTCACGCGAGAGGGGGTGGGGGCGAGTCAAATATCAGCACAAGACATCCATAAATTTTTTTTCAAAAAAGCAATTTATGGGGGCCCCCTATTAATTATCCCTACAAAAAATAACTTAACAAAAACTCCTCCTCCATCTTTTACTTTGTTTTTCGAGAGCCATGGTACGATTTTTCCAACATAAAAGGCCTAATTGCATCTATTTGCAGAGTAAGGGAACCTTCGTAAACAAGCCTCAGCAAAAAAAAAACTAACTTTTAAACAAAAAAAATTCTTCTAATTGCACACGTGCGATACCATATGGATCCTCGTAAACGAACGCATAGGAAAAACAAACATTGGCGCTCAAAATAGATGGTTAATTGGACGAGTTTAAAAAATAGTCTCCATGGTGACAAAACGGCCTTCAACAATAGAAAAAAAAATAATGGCCATGAATCTGAATGAAATATCTGTACTGCATAGTAGTGGGTGAAGGTTAATGCTTTTTTAAGTAAGAGAGAGAAGACGTTGCTAATGAATCATAAACGAAGAATCATAATGACGTATTCTAACAGTACAACAAAGTAAAGCACTGAGGTTGGCAGTAAGGACATACATTATTTTTGAAGAAGAGTTGCATACAAATGAACCTGGACTTGGAGTATGTATTAAAGAAATTATCGACTTAGACATTTGTGCAAATCAAAACTTATAAAAAAAGGCGAAAAATAAGGCATAGTGGCATAGTAATACAATTATTCCAAAATATGTAGTAAACAATACTTTTAACTACATAGGTATAAACAATTTACAGGTTCAAGAAATTATGTCAAAGTATTTCCTGAATAAGTTTTATTGATTTTTAGTAATTTAAATAATTTTCAATCAGTTAACCAATCTGTTAAATTTTCTAATCATTTACCGTTAATGAATTCAAAACCAACTTCATGAAACTTTTCAAAGTAACTCACAGTACAAATACGCTCGTAATTTACATATGAAATAATAAAAAAAAACATTGAAAACATGAATATCATCGTGTAATCAGACTCCAAAGGGGTAAACAAATACTTAAAATTCATCCAGAAGACTACTCATTTAGCTATAGGATCAGAATTGGTAAAATTGTTAAGTTTAATCAGATAGAAACATAGTTGGAAGACTTCTATTCGACCAAAAATAAGGCAAGAAAAATACCGGCGTTCTTTTCTTTTACATTAGTACTAAGCACTTGGGAAAAAGGAATTTTGTTCTTGTGCCAAATGCTAGAATTATTATGGGGTCTTCTTCAAAAATTGATAGTTACGAAGGTATGGCACTAGAATAATAATGTGTACATGCTTGGCTTGATGGAATGACTTAATTTAATATAGTTGAGGTTAGGAAATTGGATTAAATAAAGAGTTAAGCCAGAAGACAATACTAAATTTCAACAATACACTACAATAAACTTAAAGTATTAAAAAGTTAGTGGTGTAGTCATCTATTAAAAAAAGACTTTCTTCTGAGCAAGCTCTGGTGACTTTATAAAACTACAACCAGAAACATGACTTTTGATCATCAATGGGCCTTTTCATCCTTGAGAAAAAAAAATTATCAATGTATTGATTTGCCTTATTTTTATTTCATAGATTACTTTTTTTTAATATAGAAAGAAACATGTCACATTAAACTCGACATTTGGGAAAAAATAAACATAGCTGATTGTGTCTTAATAAACAACCCCGAATTTATTCATACTTGGTTGCGTGACTCCCCCAATAACCGGACACGTGACTTATCCGAAAGCACGGAAGAATCGTCTTTTGAAACTTTACACTATAGTTATAGTTTCAGACAAGCTTGGAATAAAGACGACCGTAAAACGAGGAGGCACTCTTTCCCGGTTTAATGGTCTTGGGCACGCCACGAAAAGGCACCAGCTGTTGAGGAGAGTAAAGTTAGCATAAAAAGCCCTTTTTTTTTTAAATCACTGCAATTGTTTTTTAAGCTTAAATTTCCAGAGCTTTTTTACTTTCTATTGCATCTGATTGATGAGGATGAGGGGTATAACTGAAGAGCCGTGATGCTATTGTGAAGAAGACGTGGTTTATAACTAAACCATCAATGGTAGCACATCATAGCTGTGAGCCCAGATGATGCGATAAAGTTTTTATATATCATTAAATGAAATCCACAGAGTACTGTAAATTGAGAAAAATTGTATTGGACGAAGTTGGAAGGCACATGATGCTGTTAATACTATTGTAAATTGATTAAATTGAGTGAAATAATTTTTTTATGAGTATGAAGAAAACAGCCTAAATTGTTCCTATGAAATTTCCGCTCCAAAATTGTATTTATTTCCCGGAAGTGGCAAGAATTGGGTCTTTTGCTAAAAACTTTTTCCCAAAAATTCATCTCATTTACATGAGATTCGATTTATGGTTAAACAAACAAAATTATTTTTATTTAAGGTAAAATGTTGTAATTAAATACAAATTTTCAAAATATTTTAAACAAATGAAATGAAACTAGAATGAAACAAAAAGATTTTAAATTGAAAATAGATTTAAATGATTGTACCATATGTAAATGAAACAAATTATATTTTTATAGTCTTATCTCCGATTCCGATAGAAACTTTTTCAATCAGCCGGCAACTTTTTAATTATTTTTAATTTAGGAACGAACGTTTCGATGTAATCGCGAAGCACGGTTAAAAATTATCACTAAAAACCATGCGTCCAATAACTTTTATTTCCTGAATAAAACTTTCGAAATAGATGCAGTAGTAAAACTTAATTCATAAAAGTTTTTTAAAAAAATCCGAATAAGAACATTCGATTGCTCTGTATTTCTTTTTCACCAGAAAGGAAATGACGTCAAAGCCTGATTAAAGTATAATAGCTTGGGGAAATTTTAAAAAGGAATTCGAATATTTTAGTTAGAAATGGTGCTGTTCTTATCGGCATAGTTTTTTTTTTTAAAAAAAAAGACGACTTTGTTAAATATTATTCTGCGCGAAATAAACTAAATCAAATAACTTTTTTTAGATATTTTCGTATATTTTTCAGCCTAATTTCCCATTTCTTTAGTTGCATATTTCGATACATATACCTTTAAAAATAACATACTAAAATTTCCCGTGCATATCTCAAATAGATTTTTGAACTACATTCTTCTAAAGAGTAGTCGCTCTCCGATTAGAAAGTCACACATTTAGTAGACTGTTTCAAACTTAATATCAAAGTTTCGAAAATTAAGGCTATTTTATTGAATTTCACCCCATGTTACTAAACACCCAATTATACATACTCTATTGTACTTGAAAAACTAGCTGTTGTTGATCCTCGTCGTGTGTAAGTATCGAGTTAAAATCAGTGGCTAGTTTCACGGCTCGCTCAGCATAATCATTGACAAATTTGATTGCAGCTACAATTTTTAGCGCGCCAAAAATCTCAATTTAAACATTTTATCCGAAACTTTCGCTATGAATTAACTTTGTTTTAAATTTCAACTACTGTGAATAAGGTCTTTTCTGCCACGCTATGCAAAATATAGCTACTAAATACGAAAATATGATAATTGACTAAATTTCGTACAATAAAAAATATATATTGTTAAATCTGGTCTGCGTCTAATCTATTACTGAGCCCCCATGAGGCATAAGGACTAGGGGTAACAGCACAGATAATTAAATTACTCATTCTTAATTTAAATACTAACTTACACAATCTCTTAATTTTCTATAACAATAGAAAATGAAAGATCCAACTACAACAAAAATATACTTTACCATATAATTTTGTCTTCGAAAAAGCAAAAACGCATCAATCTGGACTCAATTACAGGCATATCCTTCTTAATTATCCTTAATGCAAACAGCAACAAACAAAAAAAGGTTACTAAACTATCATTGAGGTTAGAATAACATAGAAATGTCGTTTGATTAAAAAGCTATGGTAAAATTGGTTTGTCAAATGAAGCCATTGTTTGCTTTCACATTAAGCCCAAAAAACAGTTCGATTGGACACGTGAGCATTCTCAACAAACTTGACATTGTAGCTTTTCAGATTGTGTCTACAATGTACTACAGGCACGCAATGTCATATTTCGAATTTTAATTACCGATTATTGAACAATAAAATGAGACGCTTTTTATAGAAAGTTCAATTTAATTAGAATCCGTAACCTTTTTTAAAAAAAACTTAATTTTGCAGAAAAACATTTACAGAAAATTACTGCTTATTCTTAACGGATTTTTCTGCAAAAATTTTAACTATTTTAAGTAAATTAAAAAAAAAGTTTCTGCTTTCAACAGCGTAAAGAGTACTAGACTGCACCCCGACAAGCATTTCAACTATTCATTCGAAAAGTTCAGTTCCGAGAGGGTAGGACTGGAGTCGTAAAGTTCCGTGGTTCGAACACTGGATTCGGCTGATTATTAATCTTTAGTACTTCTATGGATAGTGACCCTGCTGTCAGTGGGGTGACCGAGGGGAAGAATATTTCGTTTTTTTTTTTGTTTACAATGTCTTAAAAAAAGCTGTTGCGTTTAAAATACAAATTGTTAGTAAAAGATGAACAGATAACCTCTAAGTTATTTTTCAAACACATTATTTAACAGTTTTTCTGTAAAAACAACAGACATTTTTACAATATAAATTCCGTGCCAACCTAACTTGGGTAAAAACATAGTAAAAAGGCAGAGGGAAAAGCGCGATTGGTCCGTTGGTTGGAAACTCTTGTAAGGAAATATTTCAATATAAAATGATCTGAATGCAATTTCACCAAAATACACTTTTCATTCTGATAAAATTGCCAAAATTTCTCAAATACTAATATTCAAATCTGTTAGACCTTTAACGAAATTAATGTTAAAAACATGCTTTCTGAATGGATTCACAAGTAATTTATGGAACTCTTTACATGCGCGGAAGGATCTTCTCCATAGCATATTTCTATTTACCTAACTTAGGTTGGCAAGGAGTGTAGTGTGGTTATTGGGGCGTCTCACAGATTTGGCGACTTTGAGCGCTTCATTTTTTCCCCCCAAAGCATCAAAACATATTCTGACCTCCTTCCTATAAGTATTTCTCTGTTAATGAATTTCCTTTCGAAAGCCTTTTTCTGGGCCAGAAGCCAGCAAAACCCCCTCTATATCGCATAGCGGATATAACAAATTGGACAGGAAGAGAGAATAAAAATAAAAAGTGTCAAAATGCAAAATGCCCTTCGTAAAATGGATCGATCGATGCCCGCCACCTTATTTTAAAGGCGCAATTACTATCTTGTGTCAAAAGTCACAATTTTCAAAAAAGAAGGCTAGCTTGTTAAAGTAATTACTGTTAACAAGCGTCGTCGTTCGTACTGTTTGGGTTATTCATATAACTAAAGTGATAAGATACGAAAATTTATATTTAAAAAATAATTGCATAGTTTTTAAAATCAAAATGAGGAATATGCAATAACAAAATGCTTTAATAACATGATGTATTTGTAAAAAATTGTGTTCAATAATATTACTATATATTTTTCTAAAGTTTTTAATTAAAAAAATAGGGAGCAATTTAAGATGTTCAATAGATTCTTCAAAAGTCGCTTATAAATAGGCGATTCTTATAAACGAGAAAAAAATAGGTTAGCATTCTTTTAATCAAACAGAAATAAAATGAGTGACAAATATACGCAAATAAATAACTTCAATAAATAAAGTTCATGGAATGACTTTTAAAACTAACCACAGTTTAAAGAAACTTTCAAAAGATAAATAGAATGTTAACCTTACGTAAAATACCCAACCCCTATTTAAAAACTAATATACACTTCAGGGCTCAAACTTAATCTAATACAACAACTTCTTTCAAAATAATTTCGTACCGCAAATAAAAATCATATGTTAAAATGCGACACCTGGTCGTCGATAGCATCTGTGAGAAAATACAAGCGTTTTCTTACCGGTAAATCAAAGGACGGATAACATTTTATCACTAAAATAAGGTTAACTTGTATAATTGTTATCAAAAATTTGCATAAAATTTAAATTGTTAATTTTTAGGCATAATTGTGGAGTTATAAAATGAGAATTTTGCAAAACAACTAAATTTACTCCAATTTTTTTCTTCAGATTTCAGAGAAAATGACGAATGCAATAGGGATGACTTTGAAGGTCTCGTATATTGCTTTCAGTTACAGAAAATTATGGAATTAACTTGAAAGTACCATACACCCTACTTAAAGACAATTTAAATTAACCATTTAACCATCAGTTTGTTCTTCTACTGTAAATAATTAAAATGCATATGAAGTTTGGAAAGAAAATTAATTGCCATAAAATTCCATATAACTACTGCATTTACATTTCTATATAACCATTGCATTTTTTTGTGTGCAACGAATTGCTTAGTATAGAAATAGCACTAATCAAAATCAGGCGAAAAATGCACATCACGGACGCTCCATTAATACCGTAACTATTTAAGTTATGATATAGGAAATGTTATTGTATTTTAATTTAATTAAGATTATTTTTTCGAAATTAGAGACAATTTGTGTAAAAGTGAAAAGTCGCTGCAACGATAAAAGATACTTTTTTTCCTGTAAATTTCATAAATTTTCCCTGTTACTGCTTGCAGATAACGGCCTTCAAACTTATCTTAAAATGTATTTTTCTTAATTTAAAGGTCAAATATTTATGAACTGAAAAGTTATCGTGCATTTCTTATTCCTTTCAGACAATTTCATAAATGTGTTCATTGATAACATAATATGGTTTACTGTTCATTCATAGGATTTTTACTGCCAAAACGGTGAAAATAAAAAAATAAAACCAAGTTTTTTTAAAAGTATTTTTAAAATGATTTCAAATGATCGTTGAATCTAGACAGATTTATTGTCTTAGGAGTCGATATCTCATTTGTATAATGGGTTCCAAACACTCTAAAAAATGAATGCTCAAAAACGACGAAATTATCCTTAATTTTGACGATCCGTTTACTGGCTGCTGCTCCGAGTTTTCTTTTCCTCAGTGAGGAAATTTGAATCGTCATTTATATGAGGATTTGAATGTCGTCTAATCTAAAGAAATATTTCGTCATTTTTGAGCATGCGAGTACAACAATGAGATTCAGTTTCCTCAAAATCAAGAAACAGAATCGTCAAATCACGATCGTAAAAGTGAGGATTCGCGTTTACTCAAGCCGCGTGATAGTTTGGCGATACAATCCTCAAAATTAACGAAATGAGCTTGAGGATTCACGAATCGTCATAAATGAAAGTTGTTTCTAAGAGTGAAGGTTTCCTAACTAATTTCAAAAATCACAATCGTACCTGGATAAACCTATTTTGAACTCCAAAACTAATAAAAAATTCATTTAATTTTGTGAGGAAAATGTTTAAATAGTCACTGCATCATAGTCTTAAACAAATTTGTTTAAAAAATGTGTGAAACCTAACAATTCTAAAGGACTTAAACAAAACTAAACATACAATATTTTCTACAAAGAACACTTCATAAAATCAAGTGCAAAACATTTTTAAAAAATTTAATCTAACTTCTCCACGATCCAGAAACCACTTTCAGTTACAATCTCCTTAAAAACAAAGATTTAAAAAAATCAGAACATCGGAAAACAATAGTCGCAACTATGCGCAAGACACTGTATCCATCACCCACGCGCGCACCAAACAAAATCCCGGGGACTCCCATTACGAAATAGGCTACCAAAAACACTTACCCCATCCCCCGGACGGATATCACGTATCCGGCTCCATACACTCCAATCCGGGACAGAGAAGAAAAACTGGAAAACGGGAGCGCGATAACCGATTTCCTGGAGCGGGTAAAGGTATTTGGGAGTTTTGGTGAGAGGTTTGGTGTCGGTCGATGCTTGTGCGCCGGTCACTGCGGCAGGGGCGGCGGCCGATAGTGCGCAGGGGCGCGACGGCGGCAGCTTCGAATCGAAAGATTAAAAGGATGGTGTTTGGGGGATTAAGGGCACATGATTTTTTGAAAAAGACACTAACAGGGGTAGTAGTGGAACAATGAAAATTTCAGGACAAAAATTTAAGAAAAAATCAGGACATTTTCAGGACATCATTTATGTAAAAAATACAGTATAATTCGAACAACAATTTTACTGACACTGCTATACACGGATCATACGCGGAAATAAATCAAGCCTTACTCAAGTACTATTTAAGAAGAAAGAATTCTAGGAAAATCCAGGGGGGATGGGGTTCACATTGGCCGGTTATTTCCTTTTCTAAAGGCCGATTGACAATGAGGGAAAAAAATACCCATCATTCATTTTGTGGGACATCAAACAAACAAAAAACGATTTCAAAGGTAATATACCGAATTTGAAACCTTTCTTTATTAAATATGTCTTATTGTTAATTCTAGGCTTACGAGCACTTTGTGCTATTTTACATTAAACAGCAACCTTATTTTTTTGTATGGCACACGTTAAAGAACTTGTCTTTAGTTTCAATTAAAAACACAAAAGAATTCACACAGCAACAAAAAAAAAATTCTAAGTAGAAGGCCTTGACATCACATGATATCGTGTTTTTGAAAGTGAACATCCTAAAATTTGGTTGACTTATCTGTCCTAAACTAAAACAAAGAAATAACTTCTGATCCTACGAGGATTATGTTGTCAACTACGAGGAGTTGTGGATTGGATGATCGATTTTTTCAGAAAACAAAACAGTTAAAAAACCAGAGACACTACTGATGATAACTAGCAAATATTTCTAGGCTCTGAGGCTGGTTCACAAATCTCATCATAAATAGAGCTGTAAAAGGAACACTAACCTACTGCGATTATAAGGCAGCAAATGTTATAAGTCATTGTGTGTGTTTGTGTAGATTAAGTTTAGTTGCCGCATGAATAAAAAACTTTGATCCACACTTGAGCCTGTTATTTCCAGAAACCATTGTTTGGAGTTTAAAAAAATCCTATTAAAACCATTGAAATTGTTCTTTAAAGCCTAAAAATCTATTTTTTTTTCATTAAATTCTAAAAAGTCACCAATATCAAGACAAAACAAATCTCAAAAATAAATTTTTTTGAAAATATAAAAGCAATTGAAAAATATAAGTAGTAGTTGACAGGTATGAAATTGTTTGTTAGTATTTTTTGAAAAATTTCAGGAATTTCAGGACAATTTGTGAAAATTAAGGACAATTCAGGACACATAAAAAAATTTCAGGAATTTCAGGAAATTCAGGACAACTACTACCCCTGCACTAACTCCCCCAATGTTAGCAAAACAAAACATAAAAACTGATGTGTACTTTTATAAATCTATTCAATAAAAAAGAATTTCCTAAATACACTCTTAAAACAAACGGTCGAATTTAACTCAATCCGAGTAATTTTCACTCCTCTAATCTTGAAAATGCACTTCTCCGCAAGGAGTGGATCCTTTGTGTGTTAAACCTCCGACAGGATCACTCCAAACGAGTGATTTTAACTCAGTCTGAGTTAATATTCAATCCTTTCCAGTGTCGAAAATGCACTTCTCCTACTGGAGTGGAATTCACTCTTTTGCTTTAAGAGTGCAAGAAATTGTATGTTCTTTACTTTTTCAGAAAGAAAGAAGTTTTTCCCACTGAGATGGGAAATATTAGTTTTGGACAGGCAAACCCAACCCTGGTTATTTTATTCTTTTTGAAAATTAATTGAATTCGCCGTAAAGCACATCGGTAGAAGTGGGCGGAATGGTTGCAAATGCACCTCCTCATAATTTGATATGTATTCACTTATTTTTCTTTTGTCCTAAATAACATCATAATTAACAAAAATACTCATTAATATAAAGAGAAGGTTCGATCGTTATGTTGCATTTCAGAGCTGCTGCATAAACCAGCTCTGCAACTTATGGTTTGTGGCTAAATGAAAGTAACTAAAATTCATAAAAAGGTTACAATTGTCTTTGTTTTCTTTTGTTTAAACAGCTAAGTATTAATAAAATAAGAAGAGGGATGGATTTAAGTGTAATTAGAATTGAGAGGACACACGAACATTTTTTAAAAAGATGCGGGATGCTTCACCCCGCGTCTGCCCTTACTTCTAGCACTTTTAAAGCATTGTTTGGCTTGTCAGCTGTTATAAAAAAAAAGTAATTAAAATAGGGATAATTAAAAAAAAGCACAAACGTGGGGATTATAAAAACCTACGCATACCAGCAAGTTCGAAAACAATAGATAAAAAATTATGGATGTTATTAAACACTATCCAATTTCTCGATAGATCAACATTTGGGAAACTTGCTAGTTTTTTCTGAAATTCATGTCCCCTTAACATAGTAGGGGAGAGTGTTGTACCTTGGGAGGCTTGTACCTTGGGATACTGACAATTTCTAAGAATCTATTGGCAATATTCATACATTGTTTATTTCTAATAGTAGCCTTAACCAACAGACATCATCAAAATAAAATGTAGCACTACCATCATTGAATTGATGAATTGGTGACAAAAAATAATATTTCATTACCCCAAAGTAAATATTTTTCTCATTCTAATATAATTTTTTACCTTTGTACTTTTACAAAAAGTCAACTGCATCTTATTTTCTTCATAAAAGAGAATATTTTAAAATATTTTGGTTATGAGAAAATACTGATAATGCATTTAGATTGGCCACTATCTTGCTTTTATTTAAACCGTGTAGTGTGTTGTACCTTGGGACAGTAAAGCATATTGTATAATCATATGATGTTAAATAATTTGGACTTGCAATTTTGCTGTATAATTTAAATTATTCTTGAATGATGAAGTTTTATTTGTGTATTTCCTTGAAAAAACAATAAAGTTTTGTTTCCTGACACAAATTAGTTCAAGTGTATGACTATTGACTGAATTATAAGGTATGTCCCAAGGTACAACACCATGTTGTACCTTGGGACAGTTTATCCTCTCTACTTTAAACGAGTGGCAATTTTTTAATTTCAAGCTGCCAGAATTTAAAAAAATATATTATAGAGGAATATATTGGTGTGTTGAAATGCTGCTTTTAAATTTTTATTTTGACTAAAATTATCGAAGAAAAAAATTAAAATGTAAAAATTGTCCCAAGGTACAACACTCTCCCCTATCTTAAGACTTTCTCTTTGACGATTGTGTTATTTGGTTTGCTTGAATTAAAAAGTTACAGCATAGATCTAAACGAAGACGAGATCGATTGGCAAAGAGCATCGCAAGTAGTGACATCGTACGCGGCGTCAGGATTTTGAACTCCCAAATAATAATATTTATTTGAGCACTTGTGTCCCAGTGTTACCCGAGTATTTTTATTGGATTTTGGCTGTGCATCTATATTTAGCTAGAAGGACTGATAAAAAAAAATTTCAGATTGAAATAGCTATTCATAATTTTTTACAACCTAAAAACAAACTGGGTTTCCGTATTTGCACCCCTTCCTCTTAAAACAAAATTGTTTCGAAGCTATTTTAGTCTGAGAATTTCCTGGACTGTACAAGTCATAATTTTTTTGCAAGTTTACTGTATCACGCATTCACGTTTTCTAAAAACTTATGAGTCCTAAAGAACTCGATAAATAAATGACGAACTGAAACATAATTTTCTCAGACGTGTATAAGGATTTAAATATTTTAATTCGTTCGGAATTTTCGAAGCTTTTCATCGCCACAATGGTGAAAGATTACCTACATTTCTGTTAATGTCAATCAGACACGTTTTAATGCTAACTAATCCTTTTTATCGAACCCATACGTTGATTGCACAATAACTTAAAATGTAAAAATCAGCATAAAATGTTATGTATAGAAGAGAGGAAAAGGCTTTAAAATGTTGTTAGCTTCAAACGCGCTGTCTAAATTCGGAGAAAAAACAACAAAAGATTAGAGCAAATATAAAGTATTTCGAAGTTGGTGGCACTGGCGCTATTTAAAATTGCTTATCGTTTTGATAAATACAAAAAAAAAACTATTTTCGAAATGATAACGATGGGGAATCTTTATATAAATATTAATTAAAATACCAATAACTGCAGTGGTTGAGTATTTAGGGTTTCATAAAATATATAGCTGTATGTATTTATTCCATTTTAGTTTCGTAAAAATAAAAATCGATTACACGGGCAAGTATGCACCTTAAAATTTTGAACTGAATTTTACATAAGTATACAACCAATTCGATTTATTGGTTAGCCGAAAATCAAACATCAGTGCCTGATCAGTCGTAGCAGTTTGAAAATTTAAAGCGGCTTCAATTTGAACAGAAATTTACCTCGACTAGTTATTCGACATTGCTATGGAAACTGATGACTGATTAGTTTACCTAACTTAAAATTTTTGAGGAAAATGCATAAAATTAACTTTGGAAAAGTTTTGAATAAATTATGGATTATTTGGTCGGGAACTCATGCCAATGTAAACTAAACAAAATATATTTTGCTCAATAAACAAACATTATAGGTCGTTGTGATGCATTGATAAAAAAATATGCATAAAAGTTGCTGAACTAAGTATTGGTATACTTTACCAACAACCATTTGGACTAGATCGCACAAATTTCTTTCATTATAATTTTAAGGTTCCGAGACACCAAACTTTTAAAGACCATTAATCGATTGGTACAGTTTCTTCAACAGGCATATCTTCAGTTGAAAAAAAATCATAGTTGTAGTTGCTAATGGCAACGAAAGTATAACGATATGAAATTGTACTCAAAATTGAAAAGTATGAGTACTGAGTGCTATGACTTGAAAGATTTTTTTTCTCCAAAAAATAGATGTTCACTTTTTAGAACTACTCAGTTTCATCTATTATTCAGTGACATTTTAAGTTAGGTTTGAATTATCGTCGCACTAGAGCCACACGAGGGCTATTGGTGCGACGGGCGTCGTATTTTAGAACCACAGTCAGGTGACGAGCCAACACCTGAATAGGCACCCCCAACGCAACCGTCAAGGGCGACATCGTACGCAGCGTTAGGACTTTGAAGGATATTTAACGTGCACTTCCTTACACGGGGTATTATTCGTCGGACATTTTTGGCTGCACGGGCCGTTTATAGGTCGGCAGCTATTTTGGCGATGCCCGGACCCGAACCTGCGACCTTCCACATGCTAAGCGAGTGCTTAACCGACTGGGCTCCCCAGCTCCCAGTGGCATTTTAAGTGACGCATAATAACTACATCAAAATTTATGTACAAACATAGAACAGTATAGCCCAAAAGTCTACGACTAATTTTAAAGTTAATACAATATCTTTTTTTATTTCTTTTAAGGCGATAAAAGGTAACGATCTATCATTTCAATGCTTTTACGTTTTTCCCTATCATGATCAATTTAAACACAACAACGTTTAAGGATTCTAAAAGTAGTTTAGTTTCAATAATCTCGTCAAAGACCGTCCGTCGCCAACTCAAATTACAGAAAAGTCGGACTAAGCCATAGACAGTGTACACTAAGCCGTTGTCAAGGACGAATAAATACAAGAACATTACATTCTGAAACTAATACCACCGAACCTATCTAGTCCTAAAGAATAATGCCAACAGCAAAAATAAAAAATACAATTTAAAATAGTAGTTGTCGATTTAAAACGATCACATTACCCATGTCTCAAGTTTTTGGAATTATAAAAATGATGGGGGGGGGGGGGGGTTTGAGTAGGAAAAAAAAAAAAAAAAAGAGTTGTGTAAATGCGTGTTCCCATAATATTCATTCAGCTCTGATGTGACTTATTCCAAACAGCAAAATGCAAACAATCTCGTTATAATTCCCATTCAGTTTATAATAGGGATTAGTGAAGGAATTGAAAAAAGATAAAAAAAAAACAAATGAATGAATTAGTATCGTAATCCATAGTGAACTATTTGAACATAAGTGTACAATATGTTCACTTTTGTTGACCCCTAGATCATGACTTATCCCCTACCTATTCACTATGGTTTATAACCACCCAATAATATTGCTATTGCAGGCCATACATAAATTATCATGGCTAAAAACTTCCAACAAAATCTCAGAAGACAGTTCATTTCCCCATACATAAAAAGGAAATGGGGATTCCATACATTTCTAGGAAATGGAAGAAATAAAAATGAAGCAAATGCAACTCAGAATGTTTTTTTACTAAATAGATACGGAAAGGAATAAATTCTGTTCAGACAAAAAGGACTTATTCCTAACATGCAAGTGCACTTAGATCAAGAACACTAGATACTCCAAATCCATATCATGTACCTTTAAATAAACTCGATACTTTTGTTTGACCATTCAGTAAGAAATTTGTCGAGGATCTGTTTTTGGTATTGAATAGAAATAAACTGGTTTCCATAAATTTTTCTTATAAAAATTTTGGGGACTTCGAATTTTCTTGGTAGTTTTACCTTATTAGAAAGAAAAAAGCGTAATGTTATTTAATTTAGGAAAAATACAAATAATAAAATGCTAGACTTTATAATTTAGCCGAAACTTAGGGAGCGGCTTTTTATAATAATCACGAAGTTTTAGTAGTACTATTTACATTCCAATTCAAACGCCATATTTTCTTAATCGGTGTTCGAAATTTATTCTTATATACAAGACATTTTTTCGTTAACGTAACCAAAATATTAAGTTAACAAATCGTAGACAAATATATTTTCTCATGCTTATTTATATTGGGAACTCTTAAATAGTAACAACAATCCGTAAATTACGCTAAGTTGCTACTTTTTTTTTTAACAATGATGAGATAACTTTCAAATATAGACCGAAATTATTTTAAAAACATTTTATATCTTTTTTTGGTTTGGTTTTTGAATTATCGTCGCACTAGAGCTACACGAGGGCTATTGGCGACGGGCGTCGTATTTTAGAACCATAGTCAGATGACGAGCCACACCTGAATAGGCACCCAACGCAACCGTTAAGGGCGACATCGTACGCAGCGTTAGGACTTTGAAGGATATTTAACGTGCACTCCCTTACACGGGGTATTATTCGTCGGACATTTTTGGCTGCGCGGGCCGTTTATAGGTCGGCAGCTATTTTGGCGATGCCCGGACCCGAACCTGGGACCTTCCGCATGCTAAGCGAGTGCTTAACCGACTGGGCTCCCCAGCCCTTATATCTTTTTTTAATTTTTCAATATTCTGTACCGAGAATGGGCGAAAAGGAAATATGTCTAATTTCATTCATAATAACCACAACAGAAAGGACAACGTTCTTCCTGGACTTTCAATTCCAACCAACAATGCCAGGTAGATTCAACTCGTTGATAATCCAACCCATTCCGAAATAAATAGCAATATCATGTGTGACCGTGAAAATTCTGGCAATTTCCTAATTAAGAATAATAAATTTCAATACAAACAAGAGGGAAGAAGATACGTCCCGAAGGTTATATTCACTGGTTATATTGCTACGTTTCGCTTTCTAAAAAAGAAATCTAGCCCATTGACGTCCGCATTGTTGAAGTGAAAAAAAATGCCACGTGCCAGTGACGCGCGTCAACTTAGCGATAAGTTGGTTTGGCGATATTGTAACTGCAAATGAACATATTTTTTTAAAAACTAAAGAATAAATATACAGCACAAAGCACAACTGAAGAGCTAAACTGTAAATAATTTTAGTGTAACTTCACACCAAAAATGGTGGCAACAAAGTAGCCACCAAAAAAAGGTGTAAAGAAACACCACCAGTAAATTTTAGGTATAGTAAAACACCACCAGTTATTGTTTTGATCGATGTTTGTAAGGAAGCCGATAAAATTGCAGCAAAATTTTTATACATGGGTCATATAGCTCCCTCATTATTGGAAATCATACATAAAATTTTCCGTTAAGGGGCCCCCAAAATAGGTTGTGTCTATAGTCTGAGATTTCCTAGAACAGGCCCTGACTACAATGCTAGTCAAAATGAATCGGACAACAAGCAAACTTATTTTTCGACGAATGTATGTTTACCGTAACCAAACTACAGCTACTTATGGACATATTAACTATCAACTGTGTTCTTATTGTCCTATTCATTTTAATTAACCCTGTATACTACTCCAGTTTAAACCACATTCAGATTCCCGTAAAAAAAATGCTTCGAAAATAGTACATACGCAGGGCCAGACTTAGAACTTTAGGGGCCCTGGCCACGAGCAAATTTGGGGGCCCCAAAACATACCTCGATAAAATATTTTCGTGTACAGTAGAACCCCGATTATCCGAGTTAATGTGGACCGAGACTAGCTCGGATAACCGAAAAACTCGGTTAAAGTGAAAAATTTAAATAAAACAATTGTGTATGTCCATGTGTATATTTTAACAATACAAATGTTATACAGACCACACGCAATTCATAATTCATATGCATGACATTTAAAGAGGTCTGTCACTTTAAAAAGTCCTTAATAAAGATAATAGGATTGCTGGCGTTGCTACTTCTTGTTTGTTCTATATATTCAATAGCACTTTCGATAGCTTTTAGTCCATCTGTATGAGAGATTTTCTGGGGTGGGAAGCATGCACATTCACATTCTGCCTACAAGCACATTCTTTGAATTCTCATTTGTTGATTGCTTCTCTTTTTCTCTGCTCAGAATTTTTTTTCGGTAGTCGTCGCGAAAATTCTAGAAGTATTTTAAAGCTCGGTTAAAGCGGAAAATCGGATAATCGGGGCTCGGATAATCGGGACTGTACTGTATTTCCCTATCTTATAGTGTTTACCAAAAAAAAAAAAAAAAAATAGCCGAAGTAATGAGCTTGGAAAGCATGCTTAATCCTTCCAAAATAACTATTTTTGTGAATTGGTTAATTCAGAGTTTAAACACAATTTTATAGTAAACTTTTGTTCATGAATTAATTTTTGTTCACTTCAGATTAAAAAGTTTGGGGCAGTTGTATTGAGCATTAAAATTCTTGACGAAAATTTAAGGACCCCCTTAGAGTGGGGGCCCTGGCAAGTGCCACCTTTGCCCTACCGGAAATCAGGCCCTGTATATACCTTTTTCTATATTTTTTTTTAACTTCAAACGGTTTATGTTTTAATTGTGCTATTTACGCAAGTAATGTTATATGATGTTAAGGCTACATACGATTGTTCATACTGCGTAAAAAGTTTGTGACAGCAGATGACAGTTTTGAAATATTAGATGCGAGATATTTTAAGTTTGTTTCACCGAAAATGGCGCTCTAAATGACGCTTAGGCTTAAAACCAGATGATGATAGATATATTTAAATTAAAATTATAATGGAAGTTAATAGAATAATAATTTAACTTCTTAATAAGCTATTTCTCTTATAAATAACGAAGCTAGTTTGAGAGAGCATTATCCATTGTGTCCACATCTAAATAATTTTTGTCTACAAAAACTTATATGAAGGTAATAGTTGCAAAATTCACACTCTTCTAAGTATAATACATAAACTAAAATAACGGACCCGATTCGTTAATTAATGACTTCGACCTATTGAATTAGTGATCGTAAAAAAGTCGGCAGTGAAAGGGCCGCAAGTATCCCACTTTGGTGGGAGAATTAGGGTTGTGCAACTATAGACATTTCATATGATGCAGCTTTGTTCAACTAAGGCAGTGTTTTATTAAGAATTTCAATTCAATGGATCCGCCAGAAAAAAAAAATCTGTGCCATTCAATCTTGGCTATATAGTAGTATTCTGTTTAATAGAATAGGAATCTTTTTGTAGAGGAAAATGTGGAACCGTTAGTTCTTTTTCCATTACTTCTACAATTATCAGGATCCATATGATCTTCCCATCTGTTCGAAAACAAAACTTGTACAAGTTTTTTTTTAAATAAATGTACTTTATTACAGGGCTTGAAAAACCGCCCATCCTCCCATCCTGGGGACAACTAATTTCTCGAATCCAACGTCCTCGTGGACGGCCATTTCCCCGTTAATGTTCATGATACAGTTTTGATTTTTGTTATCTTACAAGAGTCTAGTATAAAGTTACTATTTCTTTTATTACTGTATTATGTAATCCTACTAAGTACTAATTGTGCATTTTATATAAAATGTTTGTAATAAATAAGAGAAAATGATATTTTTATTTATTTAGAAGTTATTTATATAGAGATTGACTGGTTAGTTTCAAAGGGGGACTGGTAGATTGTTGGACAAGCCGTCCTCGGGGAAGGGTTAAAAATTCTGAGATTTTTCAAGCCCTGCTTTATTGAAACACTGACAATATCATTCATAGACTGGTCATTAGAACACGGCGATCAAGAACAGATTTTTTGAATCTACTTCAAATGATCGATAGCGCAGGTACAATGGTTCTGATACGAATTATACTCAACCACGATTCAATATTGTAATAGTAGTTTAAAAAATACGAATTTAAAGTTTATTAAGCGAAACTTAATACGTAGACAGCCCTCAGGGGTGTTCTAAAGATGCCCTTGCACAGGACTTCGCTGTTTGAAAAGGGCCTCGCACCCATTTAGAAGTTTTAAAATGCAAAACCAAATAAAAACACCAAGAAAATAATGTGTAAGTCCGATAGCGACGTTTAATCTCTTTCCTTCAACACGTTATTGAAATGGATTTTCTAAAATCAATGAATGGAGTTTCAAACACATCGTTCATGTTCTTTATTGGGACTTCTCAGGAATAAGGTTCTAAGTTTTATATCGCACAGGACGTCGTGATGAAAACACATGACAGGTACTGAACAACGGTAGATAGTATAGGTCAGATGAAGGTTAGGAACTAAAAACAGATCCAGATGACAACAGTTTTCTAAAAAGAACGTTAAGTATCGTATTTCCAATGAAAAGAGCTGACATTTACAGGTTTGTAGGGATCGATCTCGCTTGGCAGGAAATAATTTGACCCATGGTTCGAGCTTCTAATAAATCACAGGTGCGCTTGACATAGCTGGGCTGTCCGAATCCCTATTGTCTGTGTACTGGGCAGAAACATTAGATCTAGGCATTTCTTTTATTATTTATAACGGATGGTATAATAAGTAGATTGTAAAGATAAACCCGGAGAAGTATATAAAAAAACAATCAAATTAAGTATTAACGTTACATCGGGATTCCGCGGATAGGAAATGGCCCCACACGTTTCATAAGTCAACAATAATTAACACCATTGGCACAAATCTCGCTAATAGGAAGATGTTTTTATGGCAATTTCACAGCATTCGCTTCCTGTAACGTACAAAAAAATGTTTTCTCTTCTAACTATGCAACGCAAAGCATTTATTTATACTAGCAGAACTAAACTCCAACAAGAAATTTGAGTCGGGTTATTTTATTTTGCTGTTTAAATTGAGTCGACTCAGTTAACTATTACGTATTACTAGTAAGACCTAAACTACAAATTATTTTTATAAATAGATTCCCCTATAGCTACGGCCAGGGCTAGAAAAATCTCAAAATTTTTACATGCCCTGTCGGGCATGTTAGTCTCAGAAATACATGCCCGAATAAAACTTTTACATGCCCAAGCGGGAAAAGAGCAGAACCCAGGGATGAGTTTGGCAAAAATAACAAAAGCTGAAACTAAAATGCGTATTTGGACGCATAATTTTTTTTAAAGCAGTATACTTATTTCACGAAATAAACTGTTGCATTATGTAAGTTGGAAAACCAAATTCTCTGACTTTTCCACGTTTTCCCAGAGAATTTACAGAAAATTCCAGGTTTTATCAATGTTAATTAAAAATATATCAAACTCTTATACCTTAAGAAACCTTGCCAAAGTAATAAGGAATTCGAAAATTGTTGAAAGTGGTGAAATTTCCCGGCGCCCAATAGAATTTTATTGATGAATTTCTATTTGATGCCATGACAACATTGTGAAGTAACTAATTTCGACTTAAGATTAAAATTATAGATTTTCAAGAAGCAACGAATGGATGTGTTGGGGATTTATTAAAATGCAAAATGTTTAAACTTATGGAAAGGTATTTTTGATGAAATGTTTACATGCCCAGTCGGGCATGTGAGGCGAAAAAATACATGCCCGATTGGAATTTTTACATGCCCCGGGCATGTCGGGCAATATAATTTTCGAGCCCTGGCTACGGCAGGATTATGATTTTACCCGACCCGAAAAAACAGAGGGAGTTAAAAAAAACAACATTTACAAATTTAAATGTTCTCATTTAAATTTCTTTTGTTACAATATTCCGGAATTATATAATTTTACACATACAAACAATACTTGGTTCTAGCCACTACATTTATCTAATTACATGCAATTATTAGTTTTTAATTATTTTAATTTAAATTACATCATTCCTGATTAATCTCTCTCAAAATGTTCTGTTTGTTTTAAAAAATTGTAATAGATAAATAATTAAAGATTTCCTAAATCAACCCCAAAATCCTGACAAAATCAAAATACTGAAAAAACCATAAAAACCTCCAAAACCCACAAGAACCCAAGTGAGTTGGGTTTTTCATGCAAAAAAAGGGGGTTTAACAACCCTGAAATAAGGTTAGTTCATTACAATTCTAGCATTGAACATATTGGACAAACTTTTGTGTTTCGATATATTTTTTTTTTAATTAAAATCATTTTCGAAAATTTGACTTGATTGACTGACAGACTGTCACTTATCAATGCTCTGCAAAAACTACGAAAGGTACAGATTCCAAATTTTAGGATCTTATTGAATTTGTACTAGAACCAACATTTAAGAAGCGATTTTTGAAAAATCTAATCCAAACGGGTATAACAGGGCAAAATGTTAGCCAATTTCTCAATAGAAATAGCATTGTGCAGATTAGAAATTAAAATTTATATTTTTCATTTTCAATTTGATAGAAATTTCACCATGAGCAAAATTTAAGTATAGCTAAACGTGTAAAGCATTTGGTTTTAATTTGAAGGACTGTTATTTGAATACTATTATTTTATTTATTGATTTAAAACTTTTTTTTTTTGATTTTTTAATGCTGGATTTGATTTCCTAAACCTGATTCTAATTATATTTCTGAATTTAACTTAATATTTACAAATGGTAAGAAATGAAGAAATATTTTCAGCTAGTACTTAAAAACTTTTTCAAACATACAATATTATGCATGCTTGTTTTTGGTTTTCTTTATTTTGTCATGTAGTATTAGACTTGATGCCTGGAAATCTGAGAATTAATTTAAATTTAGTTCGTTTGAATTACCGTCACACTAGAACTACACAAGGGCTATTGGCTACAGGCTTCGTATTTTAGAACCACTCAGAGAATCAATATAGAGACATGTTTTAGAGAATTGGGTGATATTTGCTAAATGTCTAATGACAGTAAAGGCAAAAACCATTCAAAATCTGCTGAATACTTCTCTGAAATGTCAATACTCTCTAGCACATGTTCGTGCAAATAAGAAGCAGCATGCGAACTTTCCAAAAGTTATTATTTTTTTATTTGTATCCTGGGGTAGGTATTCCTTTGCTTATGAAACTTAAATGAAGAGCTTAGTAGAAGAACGTGTTAAGTGACAAAAAGGTGAAAACGAGAAAATGAGCGTTAAAGTTTTTCTTTTGCACTCAGATCCGTTGAAAACGACACTTGTAGAGTGTAAAAAATTTAATAAACTTAAAGTTTATGGAAAAGGGGAGACTTGTTATAGTTGAAGAAGTTAGTAATATGTTCATTAACACAAAGGTCCCAATTTTTTCAAAAATGCCACTTAGCATGTTCTTCCACTTAGCTCTTCAAATCTTTCAAGAGCTGTTATGGGTAAGCCCGCAAACTCAGGCATGGATGCAATCGAACATCCACTATTTTTTTAATAAATGCTGATATCAGATGCTGTTGTGCCGTGCCAGTTATAATTGAATAATAATCTGCAGCTTAACCCTTGCATCAACCACGACATCTACCAATAGGTTAAGAGACCATTTACAAACTTCGCTCATTTGATCGACATTTGAAAGTAGAGTAGTTAGGGTAAGAACGTGAATAGTCTTACTGATTGTAACCACTGATAGCACTAAAATCTACTTTCGTTAGTTCCTACTCTTCAACGACTATGGTTCAAATCAAGAAGTTAAATCAAATTAATTTACATGGAGGATTAAAATAGAAACAGTACTGATCACGAATGACTACTGAGGATAAAGTAACGGTACAATACCGAAGTTGCTGCTGACCAGGCAAAATGGACAACAACTGACCCAAAACTTACATTGTTCCAGGGATGCAGAATATGTCCGATCGGGCGATCCTAGATCGGGGGAAATTTTAGCCTTCTGGGGAAATTTTGTGGAAAATATTCAATTACTTTCGATTTTAACAATGTATTACAAAATTTCCTGACCAGCCATTCGTTTTCTGTTTAAAAACTTAGCGTAAATTTACTTTTTAATTTTGTTCTAGCAAACCAAAATAGCATTTCGCGTTTGTATCCTAAATTCAGCATATCATCGCCGGTGATCGCAATTTTTACGGTGCCCGGAATTAGGTGAAACTAAACTTAAATTTCAATAAACAACAGGTTAAAAGTTTTAATAATGAAGATAAAAAATTTCAATCAAAATGCGAAGATGAATTAAGATTAGATTACACTAAGATGTCTTCAAATATCGGCCTGCCAGTGCAATTTCCCATTAGAAGAAATTCTATATTGGTGAAAACTAAGCTTAAATTTTGATAAATAACTAGTTTAAATATTGGATTTTAATAATAAAGATAACAAATTTTAACTAAAAGTTGAGGATGAATTAAGATTAGATTACATTGAGATGCCTTCAAATATCGATCAACGGCCAGTGCAATCCCCCACTAAAAGACCATTTACTGTGACAAAAAAATTGTAGTCCAATAATGTTTCCTGATTTACGTATTTTCCCGCCTAGTAATTTTCACGAAATCTGCTGATGACGTCACATTGCATCAGGAATGAATGACAGTTCTGTGGCTCTGCATGATCGGAAGAATATCTTTTGTAGCTCCGGTTCAGGATAGTCGGACAACCACATTATTTTTTCTCATCAAGTGTCCGTGAGTCGTGAACACAAGAACCGCTTGAAAGTTAAAATTCTTTTTGTTTACGTTTGAACCTTTTTTCTATACATAAAGGTAATTGCAGAATTTAATGCGAGTCTAAAATATTAGGTAACATTTTGGGGGAAATTTTCAATCGGATTGGGGGAAATGTTTGGAGTTAAAACATTTTCTGCATCCCTGCATTGTTCTAGCCTTGATTCCAAGTGAACTATGCCAGGTAAAATGTTTTGAAACATCGAACAATGCGATAACAAGATCAGAATTCATTTACAAGTCAAAGGGACCCGCTAAAAGTGGCATATTTGTTGAATTGAAGCCATTTTTTTGTTCAAAAAATGATCAATGAAAGCATGCCAGAACACTTAAACAATTTGAATGATATCGGAGATAAGCTAAATGCACTCAACATTAAAATTACGGAAGACTTACTGAGTATTGTAATTTTGTACAGCATCCCTGCAAACTATGATCATTTTCTTATCATTATCCAAACTAAGGACAAAAAGTACCACCTTCAGATAATCCTAAAGACCTTCAGATAAAGTTAAACTACTAGAAGAAATTCAACGAATAACATTCCAACCCCCCCCCCCCTTCTACACTTAGAAAAAAAAGAAGTAGCCAACACGTTGAGACGGCCACAGACAAGCCAAAATAGAATACCGACAACAAGAAATCCTTCAGGAACAAGTGACCACAACAGAAGCACACCAAAATAGACAGTGACAATCATGTTGCAAGTGTTCCAAACAGAGATTGCTACATGTCCGGAGTAAAAAACAAACACGTTCTACCCAACACAGAAAAGAACCATTCCACAAACTGTGTGGTGTGTATGGACACTTACCATCAACTCTGGATACTGGACTCGGGCAATTATTCACACTAAGCCCTGACAGAAAGATTTTTTTTATTCCATTTCTCCTACTACACAAAATAACCTGAAGATGGCAGATCATTTTACTACTCAAATGGATTCAGTACAGCAAAAAAAAAACCTACCGCCATAATTAATAGAGATGAAGCGGAAATTGAAGTAAACAGACACTCTACTGCCTAGGTAAATAGGATGAGCGCATTGTTTTGCCGTACTTTTAAATGAATACAATGGAAAACAAGAGTTGATCTTAAATTTTTAAGGCCTTTTTGTAAACATTTAGGCCTTTTAATTACTTTAGATAAAATTAAAGAGCTTTTCAGGGGTCTCTTAAAATAATTTCAAATTTAGCTGCTTTTTAAAGATGGAGTGGAGATCCTGGGTGACTATCCACAGACTTAGACTTAGGTATCGAAGACCAGTGCTCTTAGCATCTCGACCATTATCTAACACAAAACCCAAACAAAACTTATATATTTAAAAATAGTACCACAGACAGAGAAAGTTTTCAATGCATACTCTTCTCACTGTCTTAATTTAAAAACTCGCAGCAGAGCTCTAAAATCACAGAAGGGGAAGCTAAGTTTGCATTGTAACCGTAAGGACTATATCAAACTTCAGAGTCAAGGTCAACTATAACAAATCTTTTTTTCATTTCACCTATCTTTATTGAGAATGTGCAATATTTTTTCAACATTCTAGCATGTGAACTAAGATAATTTTCGCATCATCATCGAAACCAAGGACAAAACTACCATTGTCAGATAATCCAAGTTAAACATTTAAAATATTTTTATATATTTAAAATATTAATTATATTAACCTTAATATATATTTAAAATATTTTTATAAATAAAGAACAATACAGTAATCCTTTCGCTATATCGCGCCTCTTTACAGTTACATTGCGCATTCGGATACATCGCGAATTGTATTGTCTCTCCCAATTTTTCCACCTTGGTATTTGCTGGAAATAGTTTAAAGGTTATACTAGAAAAAATCAGAGCAGCTAGTTGCAAGTAGATTTTGCACAAGAAAATGACTGACATATATATAATATTAACTGTACAATAATGTCCATGTTTATTTGTAGTAATTAATAATGAGTCCTTTCTAAATTTTTGGTTCCTTTTTTTAGATTTGGTTTGGTTTGAATTATCGTCGCACTAGAGCTACACGAGGGCTATTGGCGACGGGCGTCGTATTTTAGAACCACAGTCAGGTGACGAGCCACACCTGAATAGGCACCCAACGCGACCTTTAAGGGCGACATCGTACGCAGCGTTAGGACTTTGAAGGATATTTAACGTGCACTCCCTTACACGGGGTATTATTCGTCGGACATTTTTGGCTGCACGGACCGTTTATAGGTCAGCAGCTATTTTGGCGACGCCCGGACCCGAACCTGGGACCTTCCGCATGCTAAGCGAGTGCTTAACCGACTGGGCTCCCCAGCCCTCCCTTTTTTTAGAGAAAAGTTACATTATTTAATGATTTTGTTTTAACTTTCATATACATATTGTGCTTTAGTTTATAGACTTTGCTGAGAGCATAAATATATAAAAAGTATATAGCGCACTCGTTACATCGCGCATTCGGTTATATTGCGGTATTTTGCTCTTCTCCCGGGAAGCGCGATATAGTGAGGGGTATATATATTCTAAACAAGAAGCGAAACTGTATGAAAACGTTCATGTAATCATAAATATTTGTTTAAGTATCATAGTAAAACGTACCATTTCAATAACAGAACTTGGGTAGTTTTGAAAATTATATTGTGTAGAAAACAAAACCAAAAGAGAATATAACTTTCTACATTACTATGGTAGTTTTTGTTTAGGTAAATGAAATTTCCTTTGACAGCTGTGTAAGGATTAAACACACTTTTTAAGGTTTTGAGACAATTCCAAATTTCACTACGTTACCGGAAAGTTGAAGTACTATTCTGAAATGCATGCAAAAAAAGCAATAGTTTGAATTGCTACTTACTTTAACTGCGAAGTTCTTTAGAAATAAGTTTCAATTTGCAACTAAATTTTGAAGAAACCCAATTTTATTTCCTAAAAATTATTTCTAAGACACACCAGAATTAACAATATTTTTTGAGAAGTAGTAGTTGAAGTAGTTTGTGACTATTTTCGTTATTCAAATGCAAGACAACTAAACTCAATTTTCATTATAATCTTTGATACCTGACGTTTTTGTTAACGAACAATGAGTGATAGGCGACGGTCTAAAATCTGGGAGTTTCCATCTGGATGTCCTTTTAAGCGCGTTTACTTGAGCCATCAAATCCATGGAATACCGAAATCCCACTTCTCCTTCGCACAACCAACCAATTTATAAATTATTAAAAAAAAAATGTGACCATTTGGCTCTTTTTTTGTAATAGCTTCGAGTTTGGCAAAATATTTCGCAAAAAATGAAGACATAATACGATACCCCAATATGCAGCCCCATAATTTTTTATTGAATTTTTTCGTGGAGACACGAAAATCGGTAAACCGGTTTTGCGGAGAGATATAGGTAGCCAATCAGCATTAAGTATAGCTCTGACGTCTTGTTGGCAAAATCGGGTTTGCCTGTGGGGTGGGGAGCCTTGTGGTTAAGATCTCGATCTCGTTATCGTAAGGTCTCGGTACCACTGAAGACCCACCGAATATGCGGAGTACGGCGTGCTCGTTAAATCTGTTGGGACCGAAAGTCCTGTGAGTGGTCATTGCACATTTTCCCACGGGTACTGGTCCCTGCAGACTATCAAAACGGACTTCAAAGTGGAGGGAAAAGCTCCATACTATGGAAAAATAATCGCAAGTCGCAAGCAATTTTGTATGTCTTGCCGATTTTCGGTAATAGGTGAAAATACCGCTGAGATTTGCTCTTCATAGTAGTGTGAGTTCAGGGACTGACGGCACTACGTTTTCAAATGCTAAATCGCTTTCTGTGTTCACGTACCACACTTGTTACTAATTTCTTATCAAGTTCATCTTTGAGTAGCTGCCCTAAACCTGCCTGCCTTGTGACAGGGCCTTCTTGTGGCCAGTATTCGCAAATTCCATCCGTCGTGATAGCAACAAGCTTTGCGACATCAATGCCAAACGTGCAATAGAGTTGTCAATGAGTGGATTGCTCTACTAACAGATTATCTTGCGTATTCGAAGAGAGTAGAAGATTTTAAGAAGAATTTTGATAGTCATAGGGAGATCAGGTGCGCAGCCAGGATTTTTTCAAGGTGGGGGCCCAACTTCAGAAGGGCACTTTAACACGAATTCTGGGGGGGGGGGGAGAGAGAGGAAAGATAATAAATTTTAATTTTTTAATTAAGTATTAATTTTTTGAATTAAGTACTAAATTTACAACCATGTTTTACAAACCAGACTGCTGAAGAAAATTTTTAGTAAGCGAGTGGTTGATAAAAATTTCAAGATGAAACGAAAATTACTGGAATTCTGAAAATTGGCACAAAAATAGTTTTTACACTGGAATTGGAAAACTAGGGAAAATTATCAAAATAAAAAAAAATCAAAATTTGTGAAAGGGGGTGAAACGGAGTGAAATGTTTTAAATCAATTCTCTGATATCTCTGTCGTTTTTTGACATGCGATTCTGAAATTTTTGACAGCGATTCTTTAAAAATATGTCTATATAAACTAGGTTATGACTCATGACTTTCTTAATGAGGGGCAAGATCGCCAAGCACTGCGACTTTAAGTATAAGTTATGCCAGTTGCGAATTCGTTCATCTACCTAGAAATCCAAAGAATTCCAAAAGCTATGGATAAAACAAAATTTTAAAGGTGGCCATTTCCATCAATTGTTTGTTGAAATTAATTGTTTTGTGACAAATTCGCCAAAAAGTTTGTAACTTGCCAATTGGCAACACTTCTCTTCTCTCATTCCAAACAACATGTGAAATAAAGTTCTGTGTGCGTATATTTTTACGAGTCATTTTTTGTTTTAAAAAACAAACTGCAATATTTATCTTCAAATTTACCCTGAGTAATGAATAAACAATCGTAAATGCTTTTTGTTTATTTCCAACACGTTATCAGCATGAAGAGCTCTAATAATTTGAGGATGGAACTTTGCTGTTGATGTTCGTATACTAGCCGAAACGAAACCTGCCTGACGAAGTAAAGGTGTTGGTTGAAGAAGTAAAGGTTTTTATAACGAACTCGCTTTTTGCTTTTTATTCTTGAAGATGGATGACTACAAAATACCGAAGTTAAACGGTGAAAATTACCACTCATGGGCTATTCGCGCTCGGGCGGCGTTGGTGCAGAAGAGATGCTGGGAAGCGGTAGATCCGGGATACGGGGCCAACGTGGAGGATGGCGAAAGAAGACGTAACGATGAAGCGCTAACACTCATGTTCCTGATTGTTGAAGATACCTTCCTAGACGACATCGGCGATTGCGAACGTGCCGCGCAGGCTTGGGAAGCACTGAAAACGATGCACACGAAATTTGGACTTCTTCACGTTCTACAACTAATGAAGGACTTTTTTAACGTCACCATGAAGCAAGGTGAATCAGTCCAGTCATACTTAGGCCGATTGATGGACCTACATCGAAAGTTATCATCTAGTGGTTATTCCTTTACTGACAGAGAAGTTGCTTTGGTTATGCTAATCGGGCTACCAAAAGCATATGAGTCGCTGATTCTGAACCTGGAAAAGGATGAAGAAAACCTGACAACTACCCTTCTGAAGTCCAGCCTCATTGTCGAAGAAAAAATAATTCTTAGAAAAGAAACCAAACAAGAACCTGCCGAAGAGAAAGCCCTCTACACAAGGAATGCACACCAGTTGCCGAAGAAGCCAATGAAGAAATGGCATGCCAAAAAGAACTCCAAGGATCAGAAGACGACCAAGAGAGAAACAAGGAGAAGAATATAAGGTGTTTCTCTTGTGGTGAGTGGGGACACATCTCTAGAAATTGTGTAGAAGCCCAGCAGAAGGGACATAACAGTGCCAAGGCAGCTGTCGACTCGAAAAATCAGGCACTATCAGCAGTCCACGTGTCCAGAAACCATGCAGAAGCCCAGCAGAGTGGAAATAACATTGCTAAAACAGCCGTCGACTTGAAGAATCTTGCACTATCTGCAAACAGTGGAAACTGTACATCACAGTGGATCCTTGATAGTGGAGCTACAGAGCACATGACATCAGACATAAATAAATTTGTTTGCCTTCAACAGCATACATCCACAGTGGAAGTTGCCAATTCCGAAAAGCTTGCTGTCACTGGAAAGGGTGAGATCTTGCTTTCCGTTCCCGAGAACACTTGGAACTTCACCATGTCAGATGTTCTGTATGTGCCCAACTTGGAAGGAAGCCTACTCTCCATTGGACGAATCGAAGAGCTTGGATTCAAAGTGCAGTTTGCTGGTGGTGAAGCTAAGGTTATCGACAAAAATGGTGAATTGAAAATGAAGAATTGTGTCACCGCCGCTTGGGACACCCACATCATAGTGGAATCGAAGCCAATGACTCTACTGAAACCAAACAGAAGACCAAACTCTCAATGAATAAACCCTGTGCTGTGTGCATACAAGGAAAAATGAAGAAGCAGAGTTTTCCCAAAACTGCAAGTAGCCGAGCAGAACATGTTCTTGAGATCATCCATTCAGATGTAGTTGGCAAGATTTCCCCACCTTCACTAGGCGGTTTAAACTACTTTGTAGTTTTTACAGATGATTTTTCTCGTTACACAACTGTCTACCCAATCAAAACAAAAGATGAAGTGCTTACAAAATTTGATGAATTTAGACGTATGGCAGAGAATTTACATGACAGAAAAATCAAGATCTTAAGAAGCGATAATGGAGGAGAATATAAAAGTGAAGAGTTTACTGAATATCTCATCAGCCATGGAATCCAGAGGCAACTCTCAGTGCCAGAGTCACCCCAGCAGAACGGAGTCTCGGAAAGGATGAATCAGACGTTAATTAATTCTACCAGATGTCTTTTGATCGAATCCGGCTTAGAAGCAAGTTTTTGGGCTGAAGCCGTCTCAACAGCAGCCAAGCTGAGAAATAAGTGCCCATCTACTGCCATCGCGGGAGACATCCCAGAAAGAAAATGGTCTGGAAAAGAAGTCAACTTGGACCATCTTAAAGTCTTTGGTTGCAGAGCCTGGAGCCATGAACGTTCATTCTCGAGGAAGAGCAAACTTGATCCTAAAGCCAAAGAATGTATCCTAGTAGGCTACCCAGAATGGCACGAAGGTGTACAAGCTGTGGGATCCCAAGAAGAAAACTTTCCTCATCAGCAGAGACATAATATTTGAAGAAGATGTTTTTCCTGCCAAGCTAGTGAATTGTGACCAGCAGCCTCTAGAAATCAGTATGAAGTTCAACTTTTTTGAAGAATCAGTTGAAGAGATAGAACAAAATTTTGACTTATCTGATCAGCCAGAAGAACATCATTCCAACCAATTGCCAGAGGACCCACAAATTGATGAAAATGAAGAGGTTTGCACAGACCAAAGTGACAAGGAAGTTGTGGAGAAAGACATTTTTGACGAGTCAGCCACACCTGAGGTCTACAATCAAACCAGCAGAACCAGAATCATCAAGCGTCCTCAACACCTCGACGACTATGTTCTTTACAAATCAGAATGTCCTCCAGAAATTAAAGCACTTGAGAAAGATCCTACCACTATAAAAGAAGCCTTGTCTTCACCTGAAGCTGAGATGTGGAGAAGAGCTATGAACGAAGAATTGGAAAACCTACACCAAGCACAAACATGGGAGTTAGTTCCAAAGCCTCCTAACGTCAAGCCCATTGGGTGCAAGTGGGTATTCAAGAAGAAGGTAAATGCAGGAGAAGTAACAAAGTTTAAATCAAGACTGGTAGCCAAAGGTTACTCACAAGTCCCTGGAAAAGATTTTTCAGAGACATTCTCTCCTGTCATCAAGCTCAAGTCCGTCCGACTTTTAATAGCCATTGCAGTGGAACTAGATCTAAAAATTGAACAAATGGACATCACAGCTGCTTACCTAAATGGTACTTTGAAGGAAGATATTTTCATGTACCAGCCTGAAGGTTCCAAAGAAGAAGGAAAGGAACATCTAGTATGCCATCTAAAAAGAAGCCTCTATGGATTGAAGCAGTCTGGAAGAGAATGGAATAAATGTTTTGATGCCTTCTTGAAAGATTTTGGACTCCTTCGCTCAAAAAGTGATCCATGCATTTACTATCACCCAGAAAAAACCATGTATCTTGGTTATACGTAGACGATATGCTAGTCGTGGGCTTACAGGATTCCATTGACCAGTTCAAGCTTCAAGTGATGCAAAGATTTCGAGCTAGAGACCTTGGAGAAGCTGAAGAGATCCTGTCAATGAGGATCTGCCGAAAACCTGATGGTTCTATCACGCTCGACCAAACAGCATACATTGAAGAAGTTCTGGAAACATTTGAAGCAAGCTCAATCAGAGGAGCGTCAACTCCATTAGACCCTGGGACTAGGCACTTCAAAGTGGAAGATGCAGAATGGATTACCATTAAGGAGGAGAGTGAGAAGATACCATACAGGCAGGCCATTGGTAGTCTACTGTACCTTGCCTGTGGGACTCGACCTGATATAGCTCACAGTGCGACCTACATGAGCCAATTCAACGAGAGACACTCCGAACTGCACTGGAGAAGTGTGAGACACCTCCTGCGCTACCTCAAGGAAACAAAACACCTGTGTCTTAACTTCAGGAAAACCGGCAAAGTGCTTGATGTGTTTTCTGATTCAGATTGGGGTTTTGACCGAGTGGATAGGCAAAGTTTTAGTGGTTATGTGATTATCTTAGGTGGTGCAGCAGTGTCGTGGTCTAGTAAGAAGCAGTATTGCACTGCGTTGTCATCTGCCGAAGCAGAATATGTTGCAATTGCTCACACAATGAAAGAAGTTTTGTGGTTTAGGGGACTCATACAAGAATTGGGCATACAGCTGTTCATACCACAGCCAATAAGTGTGAAAGTTGACAACCAGGCGGCAATATTTATTGCCAATAACCAGACTACGTCTGAGCGTAGCAAGCACATAGATATCAGGTACCATTTCATTCGTGATAACATTGAGCAAAATGTTGTCAAATTGGAATATGTGTCATCGAAAGACAATGTTGCAGATTTGTTTACTAAAAACATAAGCCAAAAGGTACTTTTTAGCTTAAGAAAACATCTAGGTTTTAATGTTTGATACCAGTTGTAATTAATTTTTGGTTACTTTGATAATTTGCATGAAAATTTGTTTCGTTGATTGTTCCAATTTGTGTTTCTTTAATTTTTCTTTGTTCAATTGCATGTGTAAGATATTTTTGGTTCCTATATATGTTCCTATTTTGTGTGAAATTTGTCAAGGAGGAGTGTTGAAATTAATTGTTTTGTGACAAATTCGCCAAAAAGTTTGTAACTTGCCGATTGGCAACACTTCTCTTCTCTCATTCCAAACAACATGTGAAATAAAGTTCTGTGCGCGTATATTTTTACGAGTCATTTTTTGTTTTAAAAAGCAAACTGCAATATTTATCTTCAAATTTACCCTGAGTAATGAATAAACAATCGTTAATGCTTTTTGTTTATTTCCAACATTGTTAATCACAAACCCTCCGTCCAAAGAGATACATAAAAATTTAAAAGCATGTTTCAAGTTTCAAATTAAATAATTTATAAAAGATGAGCAGTTTCTTCTTTTTCTTTTTATTGTTATTTAACGACCACCAATGATTCAAAATAAACACATGTAATTGTTTGTCTGAAAGTGATTTATTTTGTGGGCTTCAAAATAAAAATGGATATAACACAAGTAGCATCTTTTCCAGTTTATTAAAATTCACAAATAATGACTGATATAGGCAATAAGTAGCCAAACACAAACTCTTGTTATTATAATTATCAAATTACAAAATTATGTTTCCCTTTATTTTTGCTTAGTGCAATTTTATGTATTATTTTTTCCAATGTCAACTTTCCTATTCTTGTGAATGGAGATTAGTGCCTAATTTGATAAACATTCCTCTTCCATCGTAGAACGCATGTAAAACTTTGGAAGCATTATAGTGCGAAAAGTCCTTTCAGCTTTTGCTGCAGTTATTTTTAGAACACAAAAATATTTCATCATTTTCGCAATGTTTTGGAAAATGTTGATATTTGTTTCAGGAACACTCAGAGTTTCAATCGCTGATGTTGACCTTTCAGATTCGACAATTCTTTCCCGCTTTTTCTTTCTAAGATCAACTTCACTCATAATAATTAATTAATCGCTGCTCAAATCTCTCAAACAAAATACCACAGCCACACTTATATCATCAAAAGTAGCCTTATTACAGTACCATGGAAGTAAATACTGAACATTTGATGAAATAGCCATACTAACTTTAAACCTCCTCTCCTAGTAACTTATTATTTGGTCTACATACGGAATAAATAAAGATATTCTGTAATATGATTTCTCAGTTTCAGCAGGTTGAGTTTTCCTAATTTTTTGCCGTTTATCCATTCGGAGAACATTGATTTAAAAATCGTGTTTTAAATTAGGGCTTCTACTTTTTAAAGATAGATGAAATAAAAAGTATTCTAATGCCTTTTCGCTAATGTCTAAAAAAACACGTTTAAAATCTTTCACTAGTTCTACTGAATGCGTTCTAGATAATTCAGTTGTAAAAGCCTAGAAACAGGCAAAAGCAACTTTTTGCATGACAATACGTATCAAATGATTCATTTTGGAAACTGATTATGAGCTACATTTTTGGTTCCGTTTTTCCAGAATATTGTGCCCGATTGACTTTTTTTCATTATAACACAATTTATAAAATTACAGAAATTCGGAAACATTAATTTTGACGAAAGGGCACTTTGTCACAGTCAGGGAGGGGGCTCGAGCCCCCCGAGCCCCCTCCCTGGCTGCGCGCCTGAGGGAGATGGTAAAGTATTAGATTTATTTTGGACCAACCTTGCTGGGCCTCTGGCCTGTTGTTGGTCGACAATTTTGATATTTGTATTTATACGTGGACTCATGGCTAGAACGATGTCAGCATTGGCTTTCGCGTCAGTAGTTGTCCATTTTTTGGTCAGCAGCTTCTTCTGGTTTTACGTTTGTTCCGTTGACAAAGCTCCAGTGATCATTATTGATCAGTACTGCTTCTAGTTGGATCCTCCAAATAGATAATCGTTCTATTTATTTAGCTTTTCGATGCTGTTGACTCGGCCATAATCGTATAAGTCCAGAGGCATTAGCAAACGGAAGTAGGGTGGAAATTTAGGTTTAAAAACACAACGAAGATAACCTTTTTATGTTGGGTAAAGAAGGTGTTATTACTTTTAAAAAATGGTTCGTTAATGGGTTAATATCTGCGTAATTAATAATTTTAAAAAATTTCTACTTTGAATTTCATAAACAGTATTTAATACCTAAGGTTAGACATGCGAGAACATCTGTTAGCTATCTTAAAAAGCAGCTGTTACGAATCTGCAGATTAGAGAAATTCTGAAAATATATATTGCTTTTTGTGAGATTTGATTAGTTGAATTTAAGTAATATAACTCCAGTTAGCATTTATTGTTTCTAATCCAAATATGAAAGCTGCTCTGATATTGGTCATCTTAACCGGTCTTGTGGCTGTAAGTAGAAATTATATCATTGGCTGTCCATAACTTTTAAATAATAAAGGCTCTGAATTTATGGCAGAAATCATAGTATAACTTAACTCAGTTTTGTACGAATTCATACTTAGGAGTTAATATTTTCATTGATATTTTTTTTATATTACGTAAAAAATGTTGAATGTAATGAATAAAAAATGTTTCGAGAAATTACCATTTCTAATATACCCCCCCCCCCCCCCCCCCCCCCGTTGTTGCGTACCAGGGGATGGGGGGATTATTAGAAAGAATAAGAGTTTGTTCAGGATTTTGTAGTCACAAAATAGACAGATTATTATTATTTTTTATTAAAAAAATTTACTGCTCCTAAAATTTCAGCTACGGGGTTTGCATCGTTGTCCCTCCCTCGTTGGCACCTCTGTTTCGAGATTAAATTTTTTTATTGTCAGAACAATGAGAGCCACTCTCACTCAGTGAGAACTGGCGTTTGGGGGATCTTCTCTGGTCTTGTACGTTGAGTCGGCCTTGAATGCATGCGAAATTACACTTCAAAATAAACTGTTGCGTATGATATGTCCACACTACAGCAATAAAAATGACAAGAAATTGTGCGCATGGAAATGCATATACAATTTGGTCTGGCATGCGCGCGCACCTACCTCGGATGGTATAAATTGTATAAATATTTCCATGCGCGCGCAATTTCTTGTCCTTTTTATTGTCGTAGTGTGGACATAGCAATATAAAAATGACATCAGAAATGAGTTGCATTCGCTTGTCACAAAAAACTTTAATTACTACCTTTCCTTTGTCGCGGAACAGGTTACGTTGTCAGCCACCAGTTGCCAAGATCAATCCGACTGTGAGCCAGACGAGTGCTGCTTGGCCACGCCATCCCTTATTAATGCTGTAACAACATACAAGACTCCAGAATACTCGAACACAAAAAATTACTCCCGTAGTAGCGAAAACGAAGGTAGTTTTATTTAGATGATTCGAAAATCTTTTATTAACATATTATTTATTTAACAAAATCACTTAAGAATTATTAATCAATTAATCAGAGTTCGTTCATTTCCGACGACCACTCGTCCATTTAGGACCACACCTAAATTTACGTCTTTCCCGTTCAGTGTCTAAAAAAGTTCTCTTCTTACTCCCTGCTACGGGGCTGCTTCCAAGTTGGCCGGTAGAGGGCCAAGGACCTAGACGTTGACGCTACAGGCTCCTCCTCCCCTGGGGAAACTTTCGAAGAATGAGAAAGTTTATGATTAGTGTTCATACAAGAGTTATGCAATTGTTCCAGGAACCTAGGCAAGTGCCAAGCAAAAATTATCAATTCCCAGTGTCGAGAGAAACCAAATGTTTAAATAAATATATGAAAAGAAATAAATGCAAGTATGAAAAGAAAGAAATAAATTGGGCACATACACACATTTTTTTTTTTTTTTTTTAGTGAGTGTGAATCCGACTCAAACCATCTGCATTTTGATGCAGCTTTCCTTTTCGATGAATAACTTTAAAATTAAAAGGTTGTAATATTAGTGACCATCGCATCAAACGTGCGTTAGAACTGGCATGAGTATTCAGCCACACCAAAGGATTATGATCAGTCACAATTTGAAAGAAATTTCCATCGAGATAACACTTAAGTTTCGAAACTGCAAAGATGATAGCGGCACACTCTTTCTCACTGACACTATATCGTTTTTCAACACTGGTAAACTTCTTGCTTAGGTATATAATAGGATGTTCTTCAGTTTCATTGTCTGCCAACTGGGACAAAACTACCCCCATTCCTCGATCTGACGCATCAGTTTCAACTATGAACGGCTTTTGATAGTCTGGTGAGTACAGCACAGGATAGCTGCAAAGACAGTTCTTTAGCTTGTCAAATGCTTCCTCACATTCTTTAGTCCATGTAATGGAACCTTTTCTAGCTTTCCCTTTTAAAGAATCAGTTAAAGGGGCAGCAATCGATGAAAACATTGAAATGTATCGGCTGTAGTAACCGGCTAACCCTAAAAAGGCACGAACTTCAGTTTTACTTTTAGGTGGGCTAAAGTTCTTGATCGCCTCAATTTTCAGTTCAGCTGGCTTCCTAAGGCCCTGTCCAACAACATGTCCAAGATACTGCACTCGCGCTTGCGCAAATTTACACTTTGACGGCTTGATGGTTAGTCCAGCCTTTTCTATTCTTTTCAGAACTATATCGACTTGTTTTAAATGTTCAGCGAAACTGTTCGAAAAAATCGCTATGTCATCGAGATACGGAACTGCGTACTCTTCACATCCCTCTAGAAGTTGATATACCATCTTGCTAAATTCGTAAGGAGCATTCTTTAGACCAAATGGCATCCTTAAGGGTTTATAAGTGCCAAAGTTAGTCACAAATGCTGCCAGTCTTTGGGCTCGCTCAGTAAGGGGAATTTGCCAATAGCCTTTAGACAAATCCAGAACTGTTATGTACTGAGCAGAAGACACGATTTCAATTCTTTCTTCTATATTTGGAAGGGGAAAGAACTTTGTTTTAGTGATCTTGTTCAAGTTCCGATAATCAATGCAAGGTCTCGGATCCTTACCAGGAGCTTCTACTAGAATCATTGGCGAAGTACAATCTGAAAAACCAATTTCTATGATTTTCAAATCCAGCATCTTCTGTATTTCGGTTTTCAGAATTGCATTTTGTCTTGGTGATGTTCGATAAGGCTTCGAAAGAATGGACTGTTCTTCGCTAAGCTCAATGTCGTGCATGACGAGTTCGGTTTTTCCTGGGATGTTTGAAAAACACTTCATATATTTCCAAACTAGGTTCTTCATTTGAGCGATTTGGTCCTCATTCATATTTGAACTTTCGCCGTAATCTTGAAACATCTCTTCAAGGTCCAATATATTCGGGTTAGAGTCCACACAAGGTATTTCCATTTGTTCCTCGTCATTTTCTCCATCAAGATCACTTATCAAATAATTCACTTCTTCTGGTCGTTTATAGTATGGCTTCAGCATATTCACATGGTACACCTTAGAAGTTGCTTTCTCACCTGGCAACTGCACAACGTAATTGGTTTCAGAGAGTTTTCTTAGAATTGTTCCAGGACCTGTCCAATGTGGGCTTAACTTGTTGCTCTTAAATGTAGCAAAAATCAGCACTAGGTCTCCTATTCGAAATTCTCTTTTTACTGCTCTCTTGTCGTACCAAGTTTTATTCTTTTGCTGACATTCTTCCATCTTTGAGATTGCTAGTTCTTGACAGCGCTTCATTCGGTTAATCAAGGAGAAGACGTATTCAGTTACGGGCTCACCTTCTGTTTCTTCCACGTCCAACCATTTTTCATACAACAGAGTAAGAGGCGTTCGGAGATTCTTGCCATGCACCAGTTCAGCAGGAGTAAATCCAGTGCTTTCATGGGTAACAGTTCTTAGGGCAAACAGAGCTGGATATATAGCTTGCTCCCAATCACTTCCAGACTCCAAGCACAACACCTTTAAGACTCTTTTAACTGTCCGATGAAATCTTTCGATTGGATTACTTTGTGGATGATAGACAGAGCTGTGAATTACCTTTATCCCGAACTTCTCTAGAAAAGTAGTACTGAGTGCGCTGGTAAAAGAGCTTCCTTGATCTAACTGCAAAACCTTCGGAAATCCCATCCTACTAAAGATTTGCATTAAAGCATCAACAACAGTCACAGATGTTATATCTTCTACTGGGACGGCATCTGGATATTTAGATGATAGGCACATCGCAGTCAACAGATATCTTTTTCCACTTGGAGTGACTGGCAAAGGTCCACAAGCATCGACATTTATCTTGGAAAAGACTTCTTGAATCACCGGAACTATCTTCATAGGAGCCTTCTTTTTGTCCAGAGGTTTTCCAACGCGTTGACATCTGTCGCAGCTTCGAACGTAGTCTTCGATTTCTTTATAACACTGGGGCCAAAAGAAGTGTCTGGAAAAGATGTCTTTCGTCTTTGTCACTCCTAAATGTCCCGATGTTCCCTCATGACAAAAGGCTTTCAAGTCATTTCGATACTTTTTAGGCACAACCAGTAACAGTCTCTCCACTCCTGTCTTGTCCATCTTTCTCTTCACGAGTATTCCATTTTCTAGTTTTTCTAATCCACCAGCAGATTCACTTGGGTTTTCTTGCACTTTTTCCAAAAGTGATTTTAGCTCGGGGCATTCTTTTTGTTGATCTGAGAAGGTTTTAGAATCCACTTTCAACAACGCCAAGCCCTCATAGTTATCTTCTTTAGGTGGGAATGAAAACAGATCATCTTCTTCAATTGTTATTTCATCATTCTCATTTTCCTCTTCCTCCACAACTTCTTCAACTAGGTCTTCGACAGCTTGCTCTTGTTCTGCTTTGCGTCTTCGAGCTCTTGTTTCTATAGCATTGATCTGGTGAGGAACATCTTCATTTTTCATTGTATCTAATAATGCTGCTGTTTGATTACCCAGCAAGTATCTTCCTTTGTCTAGTTGACATGGCACGACAGCTGCCTTTGTGATTACATGTCCGAATTTTCCTTTCAACTCCACTTCTGCCAACGGCAAGCATACTGGGAATTCGTCCAACGGTTGTTGTACCCAAATGTTCTCTCCAGTTAACATTTTAGGAGTGATTCTGTTGCGGCACACAACGTCGATGCTGGTTCCAGTATCTCGCAAAATAGGCATAGTGAAACCATTTACTTCAGCCATGAACGTATAGGGGGACATAACGTCTTCGTCTCCTTTCTTTATAAGACGATTGATGTCTGAAGTTCCACTAGTCTTCTTCATCAAGGGACAGTCAGGTCTTAGATGTTCAGTAGAATTACAACGAAAACATCTTGGTTTTCTGCGTTTTTCGAAGGCTTCATTATTTTTACTTCTTTCATGTTCACTCTTCTCAATTCTTGGTTCATTCAGAGGGGCCTTGGATTCAGATTGATTTTTTCCTCTCCATGGTTTGAACGTTTTTTCTTTAGTTGGAAATGTCTTTTTTATGAGCAGTCTTACGTTCTCATACTCATCCAGTTTTTCTGCGACCCTCTCTGGATTTTTCATCTGGGTCCACTCATCGATAAAATGATTTTTAACTTCCAAACTGGTTTTCCTTTTTACTTGTTCAGATAAAATCAAATTACACAAATCTTCAAAGTTCCTCACTTCCAACCCTCCAATCCATTCGTAGAAATAGTTTTTCAGCTCAAACAAAAAGTCTTTCCAAGTTCCCTCTGGTCCTTTATGGTGATTATAAAAAAGTTGACGGAACTTTTCTGGGCTGAGTTTGTATCGGTTCAGAAGTACCTTCTTAATAGCCTCGTAATCTTCGTATGTTTCTTCCGATTCCCGAGCGATGAGCTGCGCCATTTCAATTGGCAAGAGTCCCGTTAGGTGAGACACCCATTGCTCTTCTGGAAGTCCGATCCTCTTGGCTGTTCTTTCGAAAAGGACTAAGTATAAACTGATATCAGATTTGGAGTCATATTTTGTTATCAAATTGTGTATGTCTTCTCTATGTCTTGGAGCCACACTTGTTCCATTTTTCTCCAATCTTAATTTTTCGAGAAGAAACTTATTTTCCGACTCTTGCTTTTCTAGAAACAAACGATGCTCTTCTAGTTGCTTCCTTTCTTCGACAGCAGTTTGAAGAAATGATTCTACGAATTCTTGTTCGTAATGTGTACTAGCTTTAATGGCTTCTTTCAAAGTTAAAACTGTCGAATTCGCATCTATGTCAATGTTCATTTCCGTAGCGAGGTTTACTAAGTCCCCTTTTCGACACTTTCCCCAAATAGCCATTTTTATAAAAAAAAAAATCTAACTACTTTTACCGACAAGATATTAAAAAGTTTCTTTAAATGTCTGAGACGAATCCACACTCGTAATAGACTTCATATACAATAAACCTTTTTTTACATATCTTAATTTTACAACTAAAAGTATTATTTTTATAACCATAAACCTTTATAAATTATACAATATCTTTTTTTTTTTTAAAGATAAATAGCAAGGTTTAATTTCATTTTCTACAAGCAATAAGAACGTATTATGTTAACGTATTAACGTTAAGAACGTAAGAAATACATTCGAAAAGAAATGTCTCAATGCTTAAACACAAGAATAAGGCAAAAAGAAATAAATTGCAAATTTTTTTCAAAGAAAATATTTTCACCTATATATTTTTAATGCAAGGAAATATCAAAATCACTTATAACAAATATCCTCAAAATAAGCATTAAAAAAGAAATAAAATGTGACCACGAAATTATTTTCCAATAAAAAATAAAAGAAACAGAATATGGTAAATAAACTTCTTATTCAACAGATGTATTTTTTCTTTTTACTTAAAAAGCATCAAAAATATATCCAGACTTTTATTTCGACCACAGAAAATAACCGAACACGTGCCAATAACTAAATAAAAAAAACAATCGATATTCTTTCTCAGTCAACAGGACGTCAAACCATCCGCCATGTTTGTCCACGAACACATTTTCTCAAAACGAAAACTCGGTTGACGAAAGAATTTTTAAATATGTAATTGGGTTCATACAATAATTCTTAACGAATAAACACTCAAATATATCATCAAAGAATTTATACAGTGCTGTCATTCAAATATTTATACATGAATACACTAAAATTCCTATATATTTTTTATTCGTTAACAAGAAACTTGATAGACACAAGATTTTTTTTTTAACTGTATAATTATCTTATACCATTCAAATATATGTAAAAATATTTTTTTCGAGAATTTTAACAGTGCTACCATTCAAAGACGTTTGAATACACTAAATTCTTAAATATTTATTCACTCTTGATATCAAAATATATACTACTTCGCAACAAATATCTATTACGCTCAAAGTAACACTAAATTCCAACAATAAGCTACTTAATGCTTAATATTTAACTAAGTTATAAATATTTTTCAAGCAAATAACATAAGTATTTAAGCTTCACAATTGTATCCAGGAATCACTTGTTACCAATAATGGCGCTTTCAATAGAATTTTATAGCTTTTAAAGCACGTTACGAACATTGATATCATACAAAAATAGTTATTTTAGAGTAATTAATACAAAACTTTCTGTTTATCATTTCAAAACAAACTCAAAACTCAATTTCCAAGGAATTAACTACACCTTATTAAGTTTTTTTACGAGTTAAAGGGTTTTTATTTTTGAAAAACCAAACTAATTTAATAAACAGTTTTGTATTGACACTTAGTTTATGCAACTATTTTTTTCTCGACACCGGCAAAAGACAAAATTTGCAAAAGGCACTCACCCCAAGAAGTGACGAGATGATGTTGTCGTCGAAAATCCCACCGCTGCCACCATTTTTAGGTCTTGTAACAACATACAAGACTCCAGAATACTCGAACACAAAAAATTACTCCCGTAGTAGCGAAAACGAAGGTAGTTTTATTTAGATGATTCGAAAATCTTTTATTAACATATTATTTATTTAACAAAATCACTTAAGAATTATTAATCAATTAATCAGAGTTCGTTCATTTCCGACGACCACTCGTCCATTTAGGACCACACCTAAATTTACGTCTTTCCCGTTCAGTGTCTAAAAAAGTTCTCTTCTTACTCCCTGCTACGGGGCTGCTTCCAAGTTGGCCGGTAGAGGGCCAAGGACCTAGACGTTGACGCTACAATGCCTGGTGCCAAAAGAGGTACCAGCCAGGTCAGTATCACCCACACTCTAAAAAATGAATGCTCAAAAACGACGAAATTTTCCTTAATTTTGACGATTCCGTTACTGGCAAATGCTCCAAGTTTTCGTTTCCTCAAAGTGAGGAAATTTGAATCGTCATTTTTATGAAGATTTGAATGTCGTCTAATCTAAAGAAATATTTCGCCATTTTTGAGCACGTCAGTACAACAATGAGATTCAGTTTCCTCAAAATCAAAATACAGAATCGTCAAATCACGATCGTAAAAGTGAGGATTCGCGTTTACTCAAAAGTCACGTGAGTTTGACGAAACAATCCTCAAAATTAACGAAATGTGTCTTGAGTATGAATCATCTAAAATGAAAGTGTTATTTCTGAGAGTGCATTACCAACTACTGCAAGAGAAAGCCCACTGACTGAATAGTGCGACGTCACATTAATGAGCCGATTTCGTCAGGATTGGGTTCTTCCTATCGAAAACTAATATTTCCCTGAATTTCGCAGCCACTGCAGCCACTCTACTTTTGATGCAACCCCCCCCCCCCCCCAATAAATATAATTTCTTCTACTTTCGATAGGGAAGTTACAATTAACATATGCAGCAGTGCTGCTATCTGTCGAAATTTAGATACATTATAACATAACCCTTAAAACCATAGTCCGCGGGCAAATTTCTGGTGGTGCACCTGATTAATGTGAGATACATTAATAGATTCATGCAACTGAAAAATGAAATGCGGGGCCGACCTTAGGGATTGGAGAAAACTGCATTTGCGTTTGCTTAGGGTCTCGCGCGTTAAGGGGGAATGGGCGCGCAGGACCGGGGGTCTCCAAACTCAAATGCCTCAATGTTAATCCAATGGGGAAAAACTATTTTCTTTGCCACATTTCTCCGGCTGTATTGAATATTTTTACAAGCGGATTTTTTTATGTGATAAATGTAGCTGACTTACAGGTCTCTATCATCCCACTTTTTTAAATTGCTTCGAATATTTTGTGTAAAATAATTTATTGAATATTAAAAAAATATTCGTACTAATTTCAAAAAGTGGGATGATAGAGACCTGTAAGTCAGCTACATTTATCACATAAGAAAATCCGCTTGTAAAAATATTCAATACAGCCGGAGAAATGTGGCAAAGAAAATAGTTTTTCCCCATTGGATTAACATTGAGGCACTTGAGTTTGGAGACCCCCGGTCCTGCACGCCCATTCCCCCTTAAGAGGTGCCTCGCACTGACTAATTTAATTATATACACATACAATACTACACATATACTTACACATAAAAATTACATAAACTATTTCATAAAATTGAAATAAGATTTTTATTTCAAAATTAAGATGAGCAATATAAAAGGATAGTAAAACATAAATTAAAAAAAATACGATGTTTTGCAGGAAAAAAATCCATAGTTGTCCATTCAGTTCACGGTCAAAGCAAATGACGGGCCTAATAGTTTCTGCTAGATATTGTTTGTCTTTTGAAAATTTAGCACATCTGGAATCCTCTGGAATCTTAAATGTTACCGTTAATGCCAGAATTCAGCTAGAAATAGAATTAACCAGTGAGAACTAGTCTAAACTAAGGCAATTTCCTGTTACCACTGCTTTTAAAAGAAATTACGATTCTCAATAAAGTAAAAGTCAAGTGTTCATAGTTAATTCCAGATCTGAAACATGTTTCATGATTCTAGTTATCGCAGATTTCTGGTTTTAAAGATTACATTCACATTCGAAAATATGATTCACAATAAAGTAAAAGTCAAGTATTCGTAGTTAATTTCAGTTTTATCTTAAACTTGTTAGATAATTCTAGATATCGCTGAATTCGGGTTTTATCGGTATCATATGAAGAGTACACGGGAAGAACCGATTGATTTATTAGGCGGACGCCCGCAATTGTCTGCTTGGCGGACATTGGAGGCAGGAAACCGGTTTCTCTCTTTCTTCTTCGCTTGGTCCAAGCTTCGAGATCGTCAATCGCCTGAATCTTGGTAGCTAGGAACCACAGAGATTGTAGTTAAAGTATTAGAGTGCGTGACCTACAACCCTGGCTTCATTGGGACTCTTCTGGGAGCTCCTTGCGCGTCCCGTCGTTAGCATTAGAGGTCACGTGATCTGCCACTCTATTACTTTAACTATGATCTCTGTGTTAGGAACTGGTTTCCTTACACAAGTTTAGGCGATCACTCGCTATCATCGCCAAAGTAGCCTGCTAAGGAAACTTCTCTACAAAATCAATCGTTTTTTCCCGTGTACTCTTCATATACAATACACTAAACCAAAATATTGATAAGTAGTACCGTAGCTTATCAATATTCTGGTTTAGTGCATTGTATATGAAGAGTATTAAACGATCTTTAACAAAATATATCTTATAGAGCAGGGGTTCCCAACCTTTTTGTACCTGCGTACCACTTGACTTTTTGAGAAATTTTGGCGTACCACCAGACCTAAATATTTTAATAAACGTATAATATTTACTCTTCTAAAAATGTTTAAATGTTTTTTGAGTAAAATTACTGAGAAAACTTCGTATTCAATGGTTAGATGGTTATTTATAACAAATTTATAATTTGTTTAGTTATAACAAATTTATAATTTGTTTATTCATAACAAACTTATAATAAAGAAAGAATAAGTTTAAAATGGTATTAATTTAAAAATGTGTTTATTACCTATAAAAACATACAAATAAAAAATAGTCACGCTCAGCAAAATCTGATGCAAAAGTTTAAGATTTCTTTTTAAAATAATGTTTATGTTTAAAATAATGAGTAATATGTTTGCGTGCTCACTGCACATGCGTACAGAAGCAGATTTTGCAATATGTTTCTCACATCACTCATGCGTACCACCTGAAATATTCCCGCGTACCACCAGTGGTACGCGTACTACAGGTTGGGAACCCCTGTTATAGAGCATGTGTTCTGTAAAAGAAACTCGAATAATTATGCTTCATTATTTCGTCCGGTCTGAAAAAGTAATTGATTGTGGTGTGGTTATGTCAGCGTCTTGCGTAAATTGGATCTATTATGCTTGATACTGATTTGAATTACTTTATTTAAAAATAGTAGTCAGTAATATCGACATCAAAATTTTTTTTACATTCTTAGGAGTTCTTGAAAATTGTTCGTTCGATAACCTACAGACAGTTAACGAAAATTAAATGTGGTTTGATGCTGGTGTGAAGGAATGTATGCATAAATATAGTTGACAATAGCATCAATATAAACACACGTTATACATTTTTAATTGGGGCACGGGTGACCGAGTGGTTAGCATCGCAGGCCAGCAGTCTGCGCGCTGTAACGATTGCGGGTTCGATTCCCGCCTTCGCTTTGGGTGTGCTTCCTTTTATTGCGACAGTAAAACTCTTTCTGTGTCTGTCTTACTTGACGAAGGCTTATAATCGGGTCTCTGATCAAGCACACAAGCCGGAATATATATGTACCTACTCCTACTCAACCCAACATTTTTAAGAGTGTTTGAAATTTTACGTTTGATAACCTACAGATAGTTAACAAAATTAAATGCTCAATTGCATCTATTGAGGCTTGTATTCAAAAATAGTATATAGTATATAAATTTAATAATATCAATATAAACACGTTTCGTAAATTCTTAGGAGTTCTTGAAAATTATTCGTTCTATAACCTGAAGACAGTTAAGGGGATACGGTACTCAAAGTATTATTTTTAGCCATGATAACACAAACTGGTAAATTATAGTGTTTTCATCATAGATACCATAGTTAAAGTATCAGATCGGCAGATTACGTGACCTCCAAATGCTAACGACGGGACGCGCATGGTGACCAAAATTGGAAGGGTGTGGGGCCAATATTGTCACCATATTAAGGAGAAAAATACTACAAAAAATGTATTTTATTCCAAAATTACAAAAAATACTAAAAAAAATAGTAGAAAGGCTTTTTACGTTGTTTTTTTTAAGTCACTTGTATCGGATATTTCCCGGCCGTTTTTAGTGAACCGTTTGGTTATTGATTTGTTAAGCTGTTCAAATTCGGTGCGTTTTCACGAAATACACTTCTTTTTCCTAGGCAAATCCTGCTCTACAGGGTCATACTATAGGCCAGACCTAGATATATTTTATTTCTCATGCCCCTGCTTGGACAAGTACGAATGTCTCGGGAAAGGAACTCTTGAAGATGAAGTAAGTATGGGGATGAAGACTTTTTTTAGCAAACCAAGTGAAAAACAAGTGGCAAAAAAACATTTGAATACTAACACGAAACAGGATTTTAAAAAATCATATAAGAATTTCTTGAATTTTTATAAACATCTCAAAGTAGATATTTCTCCAACTTCACTATATATGCAATATGACCCTTAAATTGTTTTACTTGCTACGAATTAAGGGGTCACAGGAGTCTTAAAAATGTGCAAAGAAGATACTACATAGCATAGTTTGATCTCTCTTGTAATTTTTTAACTACTCAATAAATGAGTATAATTTTTTTATATGTAATTCTACAAGATTTATTTATTATAAAACAAGTTTTAAAATTTATGAAACTTTAGCCAAAACTAAAATAAATGATATTAAACATGAAGCTATTTGAACACATTGTGATTAGGCTTGCGCGGCAAATTGTGAGGTCAAAATTGAAAAAATGACCTAGAAAATGACTTTGTATTGTTCAAATATGTACAAACAAATACTTATATCTAAATTCTCAGCTCAATTTTAATTAGAAATTATTTTAAGAACTTTTTTCTAAAAAAAGTAATAAAAATTTTCGGCAGAGGCTTCCATTTTGAAAAAATTTAAAACATTATGTACGATATTCTTCTCTTTTGCATGAAGCATCGTTCTTTCATTAGACATTATCAAATATGCACAGATATTAATCGATTATTGATCAAGTCAAATAAACAAAGAAATTCACGTGTAATCGTTAACCGCTATTAGCAATCAACAACAATCCTCTATCGCCGATAACTGATGTGTAGCTCTAGTGTGATAGATTGAACTAGACCAACAATCCCCTCTTCTCGCCAAACGCCTTGAGCTGGCAACCCTTTTTCCTTCTGCTTAAAAACCTCAATTCAAAGTGGAATCGTCCACAATCAAAATATTTTGATTGCCAAGTTAGCTTGGTCGGACTATACCTATCGTTACTCTGCCCCAACTGCCATTTTGTCATTAGAGCCTTTCCAAACAAATAGTAGACAGAAACCATGCAGATTACATCCATGCGTTTGTGATATGGGCTGTTAAACTGGAGGGCAGACATGCGGACAAAACACAACATTTCTAATGTTAACGTTATAAATGTAATGTGGAGGTGCCGTGCTTAGAGCGGACATTTAGATTTTGCGGACACTCATTTTACTGCATTTTGGTGCTCAGAGCGGACACAATTTTGAAATAGGTGTGTTGGGAGGAGACATAAGGAACTTCGAACTTCTAACGCATAACAATGGGAAGCAGCTGCAGAACTTATTCGTAAATGTTAGAGCAAATGCGGCTATCTTTGGTTACTGAACTGTTATGTAATTTAATCTTTAGCACTTTCGATATTTATTGGAATAAATGACATAGAGGTAAAGATTTTTAGTTTAAGTTACTGCTTAAAGTTGGAGAAGTAGAGGTCAAAATTTTGTAGTTTTGTTGACATGTTTGAAAGTTTTATGATTTACTTAATTTAGTGAAGAAAACCTTATTCTACTCGCTTTATTACCTGCAAATAAAATATACTACTAAAACATACGTAAATTGTTAAAATAATACATTTATAGCTCTTGCAATTGTTAAAAATTAAATTTGGTGATTAAACTATTCAAAGTGAAAACCCTTTGGTTACAAATTACTTTTTCTACGACTGTCCGCTCTGAGCACGTCCGCTCTAAGCACTGTCCGCTCTGAGCACGGAATCAATGTGGAAGATAAAACGCTGATCATGAGTAAAAATTTATAACGCTTAAAACTGATGTGAAATATTCTGAAATGAATTCTTATTTAGTTATTATAATTTATATTTGTAAGTATTTATAGCTATGTTGTTACTCGCTTTGAAAATATAACATTCAAAATTTAGTAAGCAACAATTCGCACACATTGGAGCCACTTTCGTGCATAAATTTCACAATGTTAAACATAAATGAAAAGAATACCAAAAAATAAACGTCAAATTCATTAAAATTTTTATTCACCTGCACAAATCTACTTGGCACACATAAATAAAAAATTGTAACCATTAACACACAAAATATATTAATAAGTTAAACAAAATATGTTTTGCAACACAATCTTAATTTGAACCTTAGTTGAATTAGCATTTAGTACAATATTGTTAAAAATCAATTTTTAAAATAAAAATATTCTTACTAAAATGAGCTTCCATATGCGTAAACTACTGACCACTCTATGATTTAGATAAAAAGTATTAATCAATAGTACAGTACCTGCCCAATATAACCCCAAAAATTTAATTAATGGTGGGTCAGTGAAATTATTCATTCTTTAATCTCAATTTTGATTCTAAAGCTACTCGAATAACCATTTCAGTTAGGTTAGGTTTAAATAATTGTCGCACTAGAGCTACATAAGGGCTATTATATCTAGTTCTTTTCGTAATATGACAATTCAGAATCCATTTTTAAGTGGTTTTAGACATTATACATCTATTTGTTCAAATTTATCACAAAGTAGTGGAAAACGGGAAATAGTTTTTAAGTTTTTAGTGCGGATTTTAAATTTAACTCGCTTATATTTTAGTGCTGCCAACTGTATGGTGAAGCCACTACAGTTTCCTGGTTTGAAAGTAAATAAACAAAGTCAGGCACGCGTGTATTTCACCCAAAACTGGTTCGGGCCAAGGTCAAGACAGTCAACCCCCGCGAATACACCTGCCAGCCACCCCTCTCAAAATCGAAGAAACGAACTGTTGGGGGGCAGTTTTAAGAAAAGAGAGGTCATTCAGAGGTCGAGAGACTAGTTCTTATCCAGTGATGATAACTTCGATGGCAAAATTTACTGTGTTTAAGTTAAATGCTTAATTGAATAAGGTATAATTAAGGTTTTTATAAGTGCTGTTGATTGAGTAGATGAAGAATGGAGGTTCAGGTGGAATGGCGAAAAGGCGATGATTTACCAAAGATGATGTGTGTGAAGCCGTTTAAGGAAAGAGTACTGTTGGGTAAATGATTTTTTGTTTTGTCTTGTTTCTGTTTTGTTTTCTTTTTTGCAGTTTATATCGATTGAACTCATTTGAATTGGTAATGATTAATATGGAATAAATGAATAATAACAACAACCCAGATAGCACAGCAGTATTGGCCAAACTCGGCTCATACCCATCGCCCAAAGCATAATGGACTACGTTTTACCGACGCTGGGCAATATCGGGTTCAACATTGGTTTAAATATTATTTTAAAAAAATTACAATTAAAAATTCTTTGTTGAAAAATATTGCGAAACATAATATTTGCCTTTTACACTTGCAAAATACTATAAGATTGCAGTAAAATTAAGTATTGTACTTTTCGTAATTTCCCTTATGAAACCTCGGGAAAACAACGAGAAAATCTGGTTAAAATTGGTAGAAAATGATCGATTTCCCCCAATATTCTCCAAGTTTGGCCGACATTCATGCCACATTGGCCAAATTTTTTTTGCTACGTGGGAAAGAGTATAACCTTTTAAAAATAACAAATTTAATTATTCCCTAGTACAAAGAAGTTAATTTTTCTCTTTCATATGTTCCCAATATGTTTACCACCTTGCCTCCTCAGGGATAAGTAAATTTATAAAATTGCTAACTTCTTTACATGAGTTTTAAATCTAAGTTTTCAACACGTTAATATTTTTTTTAAAAAAATCACATTTATTTTTGTAAGCAAATAGTTTCAAAGGACACGCTAAAGCTTAAAATTTCCAAAAAACTATAAAATTGATCCGGTCGAACGAGTGGGAGCAGGCACCCAAACGTATCCTTCGTAGAGTTTACGGCATCAGGGTTTTTTTTAAAACCATGTTGGATTTAACTAGCACAGCACTACAAAAAGTTTTTGGTAGGATATTTAACCGTACAGTTCGCTTTCAGGATATAACAGTTTCAATCCCATACACGCTGGCTTGGATTACTGAGTCTGAAGTTATTGTTAGAAGATAATCTATATTTATAGCTCAAAATAATACAATAATAATAATAATAATAATTTAAGTTGGTTGGTTGGTTGGTATACATATATTTTCCAGCTTGTGTGCTTGCTCAGAGAGCCGCTTATAAACCTTCGTCAAGTAAGACAGTCACTACCACACACTCACACGCACACATATACGTGACAGATGCTGCCATCTATCACTCTCCACCTCCACAATTTAGACATATCCCTGAAGGGAAGGGAAATAGTCTCCAGGAACCTGTACCCGTGGGAAACTGCGCAATGACAGACCACAGGACCTTCGGATCCAACAGATTTAACGAGCACGTACTCCGCATATACTACATAGGTGAGTTTTCAGCGACAAGGACTCGATCGCGGGACCTTCCGATCCGTAGATCGAGACTCTGACCACAGGGCGCCTCACAGCCCTTAATATAAGTTAATGCAGCAATAATGATTTTTAAAAATTGTGTATACTTTTGCAGGCAAACGGATGGAAATATTTAGCAGCCTCATGGAAAAGAATCCAGATAAAATCCCGGTGAGTTTTCCCATTACAATTAGCAAAATCAGTTATTATTATTATTTTGTTTAATATTTCTAAATAAATAGCAATGTCTACTTGAAACGCAAAGTGAAAAGCTAAACCCTATTGTTATTTTCGAAAAAAATTCTATACTTCAACCAAAAATCGGTAAAAGTTCCTTTTTTTGATGTAGACAGAATATGAAAGAGTTTGAAGTCTTATATAAACGTCACTTGCTCCTAAAATGATTTTTAAAAAAATGTTTTAAAAATATTTAGATTTTAAATAGTGTTACTACACCGAAGTTAGAGCTATGGCTAAACCAATCATTGCAAAATGTAGATTTAGATTTATATGAAAATTTATAGTTATATACAGATAATCGATATGCAGGTAATCGATAATGATGATCATTCCTCTTCCAAGCCATAATACTGAATTTAAATATTCTAATATCTCTTTTAATTGTGTATTTTTCACAGGTTATAATTGAAAAGTCACATTCAGAAAAAAGTATTTCAAGTATGAGAAATCATAAGTTCGTGTTCCATAGCTCTTTGACGATGTCACATGTTTTGCCGATAATAAGGTAAATGAATTGCAATACTTTTCCTTTAAATCGTAATAACCTCTTAAGCAAAATCCTACACTTATATTCTTAATATAAACATACTTTTCAGACAAATATATGCTAAAAAGTATGTTTTTCAAAGAAATTAAAAAAAAATATGTCTAATAGTTGCTTAGGTACAAGCCTTAACCCTTTCCTTACTGAAGCGCCCCAAAACGCCCGAACAACTAAGGATTCGATAATGTTATTCCCATCAAATATTACGAGGAATCAAAAATCCTTAGTAGCGAAAGGGTTAAACTCTAAAAATACACATTTTTTGTTCAATAAGTGCAACAAAAAAAGCCGTATCACCTATTTGTAGTTAACAGATTATTTCAACTTTGTTTTTAATGCCAAATGCATTGAACATTAACTACTAAAAGAACTTTTTGAAAGTTAAAAAAAATTATATAATAATTTTTTTAAGAACTCTAATATCATATTGACCCTCGTTCAACTTCATTTTTAATAGAAATAAATGTCTGGTACCTGTAATCAAAGGTTTAAAACTAATATTTAGACCTTCTTCTATTGGACCAGGTCAATTTCGGAACGAATTAAAATTTAATTGTTTGTTGGGGAGGTTTTAAAAAATTTTCCCAAATGGGGACGCCAGGTCGCAAGAGGATAATTCTGGTTGCACACGTAACAATATTTTATCTAACTTTCTTTGTTGAAATTCCTGACCGTCGAGTTTGAAAGCTGTTATTGACTATAACAGGCCACCGAGGACCATGCACCCTGAATAACGACTCATCTGCAGGAAAAACCGTATGGTATGGTACATATACAGGGTGGTTATAAAATAAAGCTCCCTATTTGATTCGGAGTGGTCGGTAGCTTGAATGAATAATCCAAATGCATCAAAAATTGAGACACTTGCTATTCAAGAAGGGGGGAAAAGAATGGAATCATAAAAAAAAGACAGAATCCTTAAGAATAATCATAAAAAAGAATAATCATAAAAACAAACTCGTCTTTTGACCAGAATCCAAATTACGAGGCGTGGTCAATTATGTCCAATTACTGCCAGCACAGCTAATTTCGCCTCGTAATTTAGAACCCTGGTCAAGAGACAAGTTTCTTTATTACGAAAAAGAATGGGATTACAACACAGAAACTCGTCGAATTGACGGTTACAAACATCCATGCCTGACCGGGATTCGAACCCGACCCCAGCAGCTCGAAAGGCTAGCGTCCTAACGATTGCGCCACCGGGGCGGCAGGAGAAACCGTTATATGTGCAACCAGTTAAACTGCTAAAAATATCATTTGCGCATGGGTTATTCCATCAAAGACCAAATTATGACGTTCGGCAGGTACTGGGAACTCGCGCACCAAATTCAAAGTCTGCACCTCTTCGGGTTTTTTTTAGCAATACCTTTAAAATAAAAAAAGCTCTATGGTAGCTACCTCTTGAAAATGCGCAATTTTCTCGAAAACCTTATTAAGATATCCGACAGGTACTCGAAACTCGCTTAACATAAATTTGGAGTCGAAGCTCTTTTTGTTCGAGCTGTAGAGTGGTTTCATCAGACAGACCGACCAATGTTGAAAACTACTTTTTAAAAATCAGCACCTTCAAAAACGCGTACAAATTAAAAATCATATTTTTTGATCATTGAGCCCATATTAGGTATATTGAAAGTAAAAAAGAACTTTGCTACTGAGTATTGTCGGACGTCAGTTTGATATTGAAATGGCTGATGTATGAAGTAAGATTTTGCAAAAATCAGCCCTAAACACGAAATATTCCAGTTTCCGTTTATTTGAAATATTTTTACCAAAATGGTCATAATCTTTTATTATGACGCATGTTTGCTTATAAGCAATTCATTCAAGGAACTTCCATGCAAACCGTTAGCTATAGAACAAGTTTGCTTAATGTCGGAAGATTTTTCCTATTGGAACATATAAAATAACAAAATAGAATGTCAAAATGAAGCCAAACGTCGTTTATATGTTTAACTTTAAAACTAATATAAGAAAGTCTGTGATAAACTTTTTAGAACTGTTCCCAATTTGCCATAAGTGAACAATGCAATGATCGATATAAGCTAGACTGGTATGTAAACTGTAAAGAATGACTATTCTAGTTGTTTAGACATGTGTGTCGAAATAAATGATTGTTTGAAATGCTAATTGTTTTAAATATTAATAACTGGACTTTGTTAGATGAACATTACACACAATGTGGTGGTTTACTTCAGGTTTATAGCTTGTCAATAGATGGCAGCAGCAAAACTAGTGTTCACTTTAGGTTTTATAAGATGTTAATAGATGGCAGCACCACAATAATACCTGTAATAACTATAAAATAATGACAAAAATAAAGATCCACTCTCATAAAAATGTAAAAAAAAAAAAAAATAAAAAAAAACTATCATGTTTAAATTAAATACTGTCAAGAACAGTACAATTATGTATCAGAACCTCAACAGTTGAAAAAGGACGATATTATACTATTTAATTACGATTTCAAATCTGATTTGAGTTACTTTTATTTTGAGGAGGATTGGTTTTTGGATTCCCTCATGGGAAGCTAATCGAAAAGCCATTTTAAATAGTAAAGGTAAGGTGAGGTAAAATTAGATAGCGTCAATCTAGAAAAAAACGCAGCACTGGTAAAAAATAAATTCAATAAAAGGTTGATATAAAACGTTCCGTAAGGGCCATAATGAGAGACAGCTTTGTACCGGATACGGGTCACCTTATTATTGTTTTATGGTCTTATTCCAGCATATTATTTCATTATCTCTAAAATTTTATTGATTATTATAAAACGATGTTACCTCAACCTGTCGCATTTCGATCTTCCTGCTACTAGTTTAGTTCCCGTTTAAGTTGGAAATATATGATTGCCCTTTAATGTATCGTGGTCGCAATTAAAAACTGACTGTACTTGGAGTTTTTTCTTAAGCAAACTCTTGGATGGAATTGCAATTAATATTGTAAAAAGACTATTGACATGATAAAGAGCAAACAATTACTAGTTCAGAAAATTTCCCATATTAGAAATTTTGCTTTACCGCAGAGTTTCCAAGCTTATAATACCATCATAAAATTAAGTTTAAGCGTTACAATTTGCTTTTAGCAATTGCCAAAAACAAATTGTAAAGTTTAAACTTAATTTTATGATAGTATTATAAGCTTGGAAACTATGATGTTATTGATTTTAATTTGAGGAATCGAACATAAAAAAAATTCCAATTTAAAACTTTGGCCTAGAAAATTGAGTTTTTATAAGTTTTAAATTCGTTTTATAGGGCTTGAAATAACAGCAGAAGCGCCAAATATTCCCAATAGAAAAATTTAAGACTTATTTTCTCTCAGGATTTTCTCTCCCTGTCGTCAATAGCTTTCCTACCATTTCAATGTCAATATCACCCATTAGTTTTCTATACAGCAAGCTCTATTTACTGATATACGTAAGAAATATACATATACGATATTACGTAATCTGTACATATAATTTAATTGCTGTTTATAGGAGTCAATTGAAGCTGTCACCCACCAGGTCGCTTTTCCTGTCACTAAACAATGGCAGGACAATGGTCTCGAACTCGAAGCCTCTCCACGAAGTTTACGAGGAATTTAAGGATCCCGACGGGTTTCTTTACATCACGTATGCTTCGGAGAATGTGTTTGGTCGGCGATGTGATTATTTAATAGAGGTGAGTACTGGTACTACAGGATGGCCAACTCGTGTAGCTCTAGTGCGACGATAATTCAAAACCTAACCTAACAGGATGGCCAATCGGCAATGACCTATTTAACTTAAAAGCCACAGAAGCGAAGCTCTTTGTGACGTGACGCTATCCCGTGTTTCGGGATTGCCAGTTATTCCGAAAAAAAGTACGAAATCTGCAAGGCCAACTATACTTTCCATGTTTCGTTCCTTTCGAAACAGCAAACAAAACGAACCGGACGGTTAGTGTGACGTCACCCAGATAGGTTAGGTTAGAATTATCGTCACACTAGAGCTACACGAGGGTTATTGGCGACGGGCCTCGTGTTTTAGAGCCACAGTCAAGTGACGAGCCGATACCTGAATAGGTACCCAACGCAACCGTTAAGGGCGACAAAGTACGCATAGCGTTAGGACTTTGAAAGATATTTAACGTGCACTCCCTTCGGGTTACTATTCGTCGGACATTTTTGGCTGCACGGGTCGTTTATAGGTCAGCAGTTATTTTGGCGATGCCCGGACCCGAACCTGGGACCTTTCGCATGCTAACCGACTAAGCTCCCCATTCCCAACGTCACCGAGAGCTTCTCTGGTCTTATTAGTTGAGTCAGCTGTGCCCTGGGAGAGAAGAGTAACAGCGAACAGTGAAGTGTCCTAATCAACAATTCATTATACGTTTTGGTGCATCTTTTAAGAGTGCCACCCTGTTGTAATCAGATTAATTCTTCAGCCTGTTAGTGTTAGTTATTAAAGGTTATTGCTCTGACTTTGATTCCAATAACCCAGGTTCTAGTTCTTCGTTTATTAAACCACATCAAAATTAATCAGTTTTATAAATATTTGATAAATTATCTTATGTTACACATGATCTGTATGTAATGGACGATTTGAATAGGGCGTAGCTTGGTTTGTTTGTGGGGAAGAAGACAATTCTTGACTTAACTGATGTGGCGTCACTGTATGCGTGATGGCACTAGTTGAGACGAATTAGCTGCCGGGAGGTTTGTTTGTGGGGTTCTTGGCCTTTCAGTTGTCCATTAATATGGACTTGATAGCTTTCTGTGTGAATACCTACACTCTTAACAAAAGAGTGAAATCCACTCCTGTAGGAGAAGTGCATTTTCGACACTGGAAAGGAGTGGAAATTAACTCAGAATGAGTTAAAATCACTCGTTTGGAGTGATCCTGTGGGAGGTTTAACAAAACAAAGGAGTGAAATCCACTCCTATAGAGGAAGTGCATTTTCGACACTGGAAATTAGTGAAAATTAACTCAGACTGAATCAAAATCGCTCGTTTGTTATAAGAGTGTATTCTATTTTTATACTTTACAATTCGTTTATTACCATTTTTGGTCAATGCTCCATATTTTCCTATACAGAATTATTGTTAGAGTGCTTCCATTTGTTCTAAATATTTCAAAATATTGTATAAAGGTGATACATGGATAAACTTTTTTTGATTCTGAAGTTGCTAGACAAAAAAAAAGTTTCTTAAATCAGCCAATCTTATAGACTGGACATTTTCTAATCGTTCTTTAATGCTTGGTTTTTGATGTTAACAAAAAGTTACTTGTAACTTCTAATCAATGTTCCATTCAATAATGTGCAGGGTGGTTATAAAATAACGCTCGCTATTTGGAGTGGTCTGTAGCTTGAATGAATAATCCGAATGCAACAAAAATTGAGACACTTACTAATCAAGAAGGGGGAAAAATAATGAAATCATAAAATATGAACTCGTAACTTGACCAGGGTTCTAAATTGCGATGCGTAATTGGCTGTGTTGGCCGTAATTGGCCATAATTGGCTACGCCCCGTAATTTAGAATCCTAGAAGAGTAATTTAAAATTTTTAAAATTAGAATTTAGAAGATTTTTATAATTCCATTATCCCCCCCCCCCTTCTTGATTAGTAAGTGTCTCAATTTTTGTTGCATTCGGATTATTCATTCAAGCTACAGACCACTCCAAATAGCGAGCGTTATTTTATAACCACCCTTTATTTATTATGTTTGGAATGGAATGTAAATGCGCCCTCTAGAAGGGAACTGCGTAGGCTATGTAGCCCATTACCCCGCTCGCCAGAAGGGACAGTCACAGGAGACACACAAAGAAAGGACGACACAAACACATAGACAAATAACAACATTTATTGACAAGTACAAATATCCATGCCTGACCGGGAATCGAACCCGACCTCAGCAGCTCCAAAGGCCAGTACACTAACCATTCAGCCACCGAGGCGGCTTATTTATTATGTTTAGAAGGTTCATATTTTGAGGCAATTTATGTTTTAGGGCGATGATGAAAACAGGTGCAGATGACGTACAGCCTTTCGAAAGTATAATCATGAAGCAAAAGAGTGTGAAATGACCAAAGAAAGAAAAGTTGACGTTTATATCTGTATACGGTGCCGTTTGGTGCACTGCGATCAAATATTCTATTTTCGATTAGTCTTTTTTGATCTATGTTCTATATTGTGTCATACATGTATTGGTACAGTGATACCATAAGTTAAAATAAAGGGTTGAGATATTAAATCAAAGTAGATTGTAATTTATTATTCAACTCAAATATTTTTGTGTCCAGTTAAAATAAACAACACACGATAAAAGTGTAATCTTTGAATTTGTCCGAAAAAAAGGATTTTCAGCAGTTATAAAAAGGTACAAAAAAAAACTTATTCATCGTTTTTTTGCAAGGACTTTAGTCCCGAAATGCTTAGGTTGGATACTTTTAAAGATATTTTAAATTATCATTTTATACGTTAATTTTTAAACTCTCAGAGCAGTTATTCTTAATATTTTTGGTGACAAAAGATTAGAATATAAAATAATTTGCCTTGGCTATAGATGTTTAAGTGCGATAAAGTTTAATGCCCTTACATTCAAATCCACTTAAAATAACATCTAAAAATCCTTGTTCTCATTATTTAGGACTACAATACCTATCCCGTTGACAATTATAAGCGCTTTTTTTATAAATTGATAAAATATTCTCATCCATTACTTTTTATGTCAATATCATTTCCTGAGTCAAGGTAACATTCAATACAAATGATAAAACTTTGAGTCGAAAGTGAAATTAATGGAATTTTTATCAATAATTATCTTTGAAATTATGGTAAAGGAAATTTGATTTGTTATTTGGTGTTGTTGACTTGTTATATGTTTTTTTAAGTATTGAAGGTCCTTCTTGACATAGGTGATAGCTTAAATTTTTCTAGAAAACTCGGAATTTCAAAAGTAGTTATCAGATTCCTTTACGCTCTAAACGATCTACTCGAATCATTTTTTATTTAGGTATTTAAAAAAAATATGAAAATGTGAGAGTCATTTGCATATTGCAGTCGCAAATAGTCTAAATATACTATTTAATCTGAAGTACTTTTCAAATAATTACAGGGCAGTCCTTTGTAGTAGCAGCATCCAAAATTTGTTGGCCATATCCAAACTGAAATTGATACGGTATATTACTATTAGATGCACTTAAAACTCCCCAATCAATTTTAGACAATTTCTAAACAATTAAAACAAGAAACTCAAAAAGAACTAAAATAGACGACTTTTTTTATACTTAAATTTTCACTATAATCCTCACTGTAACAGTAACTGTCACGTACAACGACTTCCACACAAAATTTATAAAACGTTTTTAAAAAAATTGCTAAATACAGTACTTAGTTGAAATTTAAACTTTTGAAACCCCAAATTGGATAATTTCATTAACTTGCTTTTCAAAAAAATTCTTTTAATATTCATTACCGTTGTCAAAAGTTTTTGAAGTTACGCATGATGGGACTGTTTCACGTCGTGGATGGAACATTTTCCTGGAATTACTTTTGTTCTTGTTTTCGAAAGTGAGTTTTCTTAGAATAATTTAGTAATTTTTTTTTAATGTTAACTTCTTGCTGTGTTGTTGGTTGTTCAAATCATTTATTAAAGAAAGCTTGCCCCCCATAGAAAGAAAAATTTCTTTTCGTCTATTTTCGGATTCTAATCCCAGATGAAAACAAGTTGCATGTTGTCAAAGCAGAAGCAGACGAAAAGTATTTTCATTTCGCGAATAAAATCGAAATAACCAATGATATCGAAGTACGAAGAAAAAAGGGAAAAAGAGCGTTACATCGGCTGAAACATTCCCATAATGTATGGTATGGTATGGTATGATACATAAATATTCCAGCTTGTGTGCTTGTTCAGAGAACCGCTTATAAGCTTTCGTCAAGTGGGACAGACACAGAAAGAAATTTTACAGTCACAAAGAAATGAATAACACATGGACAAATAACAACATTTATTGACTTTCACAAACATCCATGCCTGACCGGGATTCGAACCCGACCTCAGCAGCTCCAAAGGCTAGTACACTAACCATTCGGCCACCGAGGCGGCTTCCCATAATGTAAAAATGCTTAACTTTTAGAGTTACATTAATGAACGAAGAAATGCAAATTAAAACTAACCTGCTTTTTGTGCACAAAAAAGTGGAACGCTGGGTAGTTCTTAGTAAACATAAGATGAACAATAGAATAATCACATTAAGATACATATTATGACGTCATTAAAAAAACTAATTTATAAGACTAATTTATAAACCAATACGACTAATTTAAAAACCAATTTATACGACGAATTTAAAAACCAATTCTACTAATTTATAAACAAATTTATACGACTAATTTATAAACTAATTTATAAGACAAAAATAAATTTTCCTTCACATATTCATTTTAAATTTCTGTGTCTTTGAGAAAAGGGACCATGAAACGTAGTCTAAAAAGTTGATGGGAAATTACAATAAATCGGAGAACGCGTACATTTTTTTCTTACGCAAAAAAATAACAATCATGATGATGCATAATAAGTAATATTGGAGATTTATTCTTCTAATAATGTATGGTTATTTTTGTTACCTGAAAAAAATATATAATTATGAAATATTTTGATGTGTTGTTTTGCATTAATTTTATTCATAGTTTAAAATGCGGTTGTTTCACGGAGAATCTGGCAACAGCTTTTCGTTCATGTTTTCCTATTTTAGAATTTTTAGAAACTTTAGAATTTCTTTTGTTTTAGTTAAATTGGCTGGTTGGTTGGTTGATAGAAATAATCAGGTTTGTGTGCTGACTAAACACACTAACCTGAACATAGGTCTACCAACCAATTTTACCAAAACAAAAGTAATTCTAAAGCAGTGTCCTGGCTACGACATCAACGACAACACTTGCGCGCGCATGCATGTACAATGTGTGAAGGCAAGCGTGCACCTACTTTGATGCGAGCGCAGGTGTGGTCGTTGATGTCGTAGTCTGGACACCACATTATAACTTCTAAAGTTTCTAAAGTAGGAAAACAAGAACGCATAGCTGTTGCCAGATTCTCCGTGAAACAACCCCATTGGGTATTGTTTTATTGTTTGGAAAACTTAAAATACTCAGCAGTATATTACTCAAATTGAAATCCAAAATTCAAATTTAAATACCAAAACATTCCACCCCTAAGCAATAAATTGTGACAAAAACGCAAAAAATAAAAAATAAAATGACTTTAGAAGGTTTTTTAGATATCGATATTTATAGTGGTTGTCATGACGATGAAACGTCACATTTGTGACGACAGTTTAGTGACACAGGGGGCAGTGTTTAAGTCCATGATCCTAAATGATGAGAAATCGTTTGTTTTTCTGGGTTATGGGCACTAGAATTCCTTTGTTTGTAAAGATATGGAATAATCACTGTTTACGAGGATGAACACAAGTTAGAAAAACTAACAGATACTGGTTTGAAATATCTGCTTTCTCTGGTTAAAAGCAGTTGAGTTTAAATAAATTCATTAACTTAAAAAAAACTATTTATTGTAATATTTTATATTATTCTTCGTTAGATTTACTTTAGAAAATGTTTAATTGGTTTTAAACTTGTATAGTTCGTTTGAACCATTTTATTAAATTCACTTAAATCATTGTTTAATATTCAAAACAATATTGAATTATTCAAAATAATCCTGAGAAGGCTGGGGAGACCAGTAGGTAAGGCGCTTGCTTTGCATGCGAAAGGTCTCAAGTTCAGGCCCGGACATTGCAGAAAAAAAAAATTCCACCAATAAATGGTCTGGGCATACAAAACATCCGACGAATAATAGTAGGAGTACACGTTAAACATGCTCCAAAGTCCCGACGCTACGTACGATGTCGCTCATAAAGTTGCGTTTGGTGAATTCTCAGGTGCATACTGCGCTTCTAAATTACTATGTCCTTGGCCAATAGCCCTCGTGTAGCTCTAGTGCGACGATAACTTAACTCAACAATTATCCTCATGATGCAGCATACTATGTAGCTAATGGTAAAGGTAATGTAATCGTTTCCGGCTGCCTATTTCTAGCCTCCTTTATGAGCTTTAACACAGCCAATAACGTCTCGTAATCTAGAACCCTGGTCAAGTGACGATATCGACACCTGAGCTGGCACCCAATGGAACTTCGAGCGACATCGTACGCTGACGTCGTCGGGACTTTGGACTCCACAGATTTAACGAGCACGTCTGTCCCAGTGTAATCGGGCTGATACGTCACGAGTTGGATTCTCTACTCTTTCCCAGTACAGATATCCGATTTATAAGATGACTGGCAGTAGGTGGGATTCGAACCCCCGCACCCCCAAGAAGGCTGAATCCTAAGGCGGGTGCCTTAACCACTCGGCCACGCACCGGCCACTATTATAAGGATGCATTTTGCTCAAGCTCAGTATCACATTCGTCGCTTGACCGTGGTTCAGAATTAGTATTTACTAGCCTTTAATTTTAGGGCAATGGTAATTGACAAGAACCACGGGATATTTACGTTAAGTGGACGTGATTAAAAAATATCATTTTTTTACAAACCCTAATAAATGTTGCTTTTTCAATTGCCACATTAAGTAAATTCTTCCGTCTTTAACTCGTTAGTATGTTTGCTACGAAATACATTTTTTTCGGTACCGCAATAACTTTCAAAATTCGTCAAATAAAATTGTTGCTTCATTTTAGAAATCTGATTCGCAACTATTGTGTTACTTGTTACATGACATCTCGTAAGATGTTCTTCGAAAATGAAAAAAAACAAACCTCTAGAAGTTTTCGAACAAATGACAAATTGTTTACATTACCAATTATACTAATTAAAACTAAGAGATAGAAAAAAAAACATTTTTTCGAGCATCCATTTCCCGCGATTTCAAATGACGTAAGCTTGCGACCGTAGTAATCGCACACACTATCAGCTGATTCGTCCTTTGTTTGTTTACGAGCGACGACAACGCCACCTGTGATTGACATAAAACGGTTCGAATTCGAATAACCGAACAGCTGATTATTCCTTTTTCCATTCGCCTGTTCTCGTGTGGTATGAAAACGACTGTTCCTTTTGGCACCAGCTGCGAACATCTGTTCCATGCTTATGGGCTTCGGCTGTTCGGCCGTGTAGACTTCGTTCGCCTGTTCTCTGTGTACTGCGAGTTTCGACTGAAGATTAAATATACTTGACTTTATTTACATTTTCTTTTTTGAGTTTTTATTGTTGTTAAAAATGTTCACCGTTCAGAGACATAGCTGTGCCCACTGCGAGAAGCCGATTCCTTGGCCGAAGATTGTGAATGTCACTCTGTTACCACCGACCAAAACTTCACCTGCTCAACAGCGGAGGAAAACTTTCAAAGAACGACGGTCTTTGGGTAAGTAGAGACATTTATACATTTTACTTTCATATAAACTCAGAAGTTTTTTTTTCGATCATTTCATAACTTTATCCCTCTCTGAAACTATGATATTAGTATGAAAACTCCAATTTGTATCAGACTTAATGTATTCACTGGGCAAATGTTTACGAATTCCAATTTTTAAAAAATGCTTACTGTGAATCTTAGCGCGGAAGTGCAAAAAAAAATTATTCTAGATTGGTCTGGATCCTGGATTTTGCAGAATCTTTGTACTAGTCTTGAAGATTTTGCTCCACCAAAGCTAGTACTAGTTGTATAGTATTTAAGCCCAGCGTTGCAAAAAATGGGAGAATAGGAAAATAGGAGACCAAAGAAATGGGAGACCATTTTCAATTTTTGAAAATCTGTAATAATCTTGCAACGATCTGCACTCGTTTGCACTAATTTTAATAGCCCTCTTACAGCTCTAGTGCGCGTTTCTTTAACCAATCCAAACTTAGTTTACAAGGAAATGCTAATATTGGTGTGATGACGATAACTTGGGTTAATATTCAGTTGTAGTAGTTGGAAATCAGTTAAACTGGCAAATGATACCAACTTTGCATACATTAACTTGAGCAACTAAAATTTTTAAATGAATACCCAATACAATTAAAATATGAATAAATATATTTCAGAAAGCTTATTGTCCCAGTGTTTCTGTAAAAGGTGTTTTGCAATTGTGATAGTCTTTCAACAGAGAAACAAACTTACAGGAAACTTATTTTTTTGTCCTACGAATATTTTAGCCTGCAAATTATTTCTATACAAATTTTTAGTGCTTAAGAATAATCAGAAATCTTAACTGCTTTTTATTGTCAGCAGTTTAAAAAAAACATAATGTAGTCGCATCTTACGAAGTAAAATTTTGTTAAAACGTTTCTTTATGATTTGAGATTCTTTAGGCGTTTATTATGGCTGTTTATGGTTTAGATGTTTGCTATGGTTTTATTTGTAACTGCAGTAGCGTTAAGATAAGCATATCGACCCAGGTTCGTATGCGGGTCGGGTATCTGGTCATGGTTTGACTCCTTTTATAATCAATAAATGAATACCAAGCTAGCTTGAGAGGTCAACTGCGTATTGTCGAATTGCAATGGATGACAATTGAGTCTAGTTTCAAAACCAGATATGTCTACATTTGACTTAATTCACTTTTGTTTTTATGCTAAGTAAAGTTGCTTACGTCCTGTGTGTTGATATTTCAGTAAAAAAGTGGTTTAAATCAAACTTGGAATTGACTGCTTTCGAAACTAGGTGACTCCTCAATCATATCATGGCTTCAATATCATTGTCATCGTAGTTGATTGACAATCACAGTATCATTTCAGGACCAACGGCTATGCAAACAGAGAGAACCACCCTTACAAGGTCCTATATGAAATAACTTAATTTTTGACGCCTTCTAATAAAAAAATTACTCGTTTAAAAAGTATTCTACCTGAAAATTTTCAAACGGATAAGTGAATGATTAAAGTAGATCGGAATGTACCTTGAAAATTTTTGTTTGAATAATTGTAAATATTTTGTTGGGTTCTTTAAATATTTGACAACCTGTTAGAGATGGTTTAACACATTGAAAAACAAGAAAATTATCTTGCTAAGTTTAATTTATTTAAAATCTTTCAGCTATGAGAAAAATCGAGTCATTGGAGATCCTGACGAAGTTTCCAAAAAAAGTTCCTGTAAGTAAATTTTTACCCAAAATTACCAGTGTTCTGAAATTCTTTATCTGAATGCATATTCCATAGCACAAATCTGTAAAGGGATCTCTGATAAACAAGAAAAGTAACTTCGACCAATACCAATCCTTTAAGACAGAAGGCCGAATTCGAAATTCATGTCATTTTCAGAAGTGAACGGTAGTTTCGATTTTCAAATTTGTTGAGAAAAAACCCTCAAAGGGTATTGAACCCCTCCATTTTGATATACTTTTTACCCTTAACGTTAAAAGATTAATTTTATATACTTTAAATTTCGTTTTTAAAATAATTATCATGATATATCTACAATAATCTTCCTACTCTAAGAAAGTTTTCTACATAATTACCTGAAAATTGCAATGGTTAATAGTTTCCCGCCAAGTAGTAAAAAAAATTACATTTAATTGTTCTAATATAAAATTTTTAATGGAAGAAGCTTTTGCTTAGCAGTAAAAAATCCCAATTAAAATATTACCTTTTTAAAAACAACTATTTAAAAATAGCTTCAGTCTCTTGTTTACTATCTTCAAAAACTTATCACCAATATCGAACTTATTTCTCCCTAAAGAGCCCTGAATCAATCTTAATCAGCTTGACCATGAGAAAGCTTATCTTGCAGAGATCAATGTTTAAAGTTATTAAATTTGGTCATTGGGCTCTTGGTCAGAAGTCCAGTTTACCATAAATTTTCAAATATTAACTTCAAATACTTTTCCAATGAATTCCATTCATCTTGTAAAAGCTATCTTGATAGTTGAAAATGGGATTACCTGAATGAATAAACGACAGTTAATTGGTTTAATTTTAAAGATCTTATTCTCGTTTTGATTCTAAGTTTTGTTATGAATATATTGATAACAGTATAACAATATTACAAATTATGACAGAATAAAATTCCTTTCCAAGTTTTGTATTAAACCGGGGTTTTAACAATTTTGAAAATATTTTTAAAAAACTTAAATCAGACGGAACGGTCGTTCCGCCCGCCAATCTCAAAATGACGCCAAGGGCAAACGGCAGTTATGTATATATACAGGAAATATTTCGCTATGTTAACAGCGAAATTGATTTTATTTTTTACCAGCAAAACTAAAGTTCCTAGAACAACTTAAAAAATACAGTAGACAGGTTTCGTGGATTACTTTAAATAAAAAAAATTTGGTTATTCTAGAATAAAAAACAGCGGAGAAAAAAATTATGGAAATTTTCAAAAATGAAATCTTTCGAGCAGTTTTAGTCAAATTTTGACCTAATTTTTGCTGAAACCTACAGCCATTACTAGACCATGAATCTCGAAGCGGTTTTTACTAAACGATTAAGAATGCCCCAATTCACATTCTGCGCAAGTTTGAAGTTCCAAAAATACTTCTTTCTATTTTTAATTAATTAAAATCTATATTACCTTTGGCGGTATGGTTGCACGATAAACAAGCCGTCCTAGCGGCCATGTATCTCCTAAAACGCGCAAAGGTTTGCTATATTTTCGACGAAGAGCAGTTAGTATAGCGCCGTTAACTATTGGAGGGATTATAACAGCTTGTAAAATATGATTAACCAAATATCTAAATAAACAGATTGAAAAAAATGTCTAATTAATAAACGAAATGCATCATTTAAACTTTTTGGCATTTTTATTAGAAAACTTATGATTAACGCGAGTTAATGAATGAATGGATGGACTAATTGATTTATGAATGTAAACAATCATATTCGCCTATTTAGTTGCCATATTCAGTTGCCAATACCATTCAAGAAATTAATCTTTTTTTTTAATATAAAGGTTTAAGGTTTTATAAAGGTTAAAAAATTAGTTTTTTTAAAAAAGAATTGTACTTGGTTATTGTTTTTCGTTGAATAGGCTTTATATTTTTTTTAGTTTTAATAAAAGAAAATTGAAATAAATATGCCTTCAAAAGTGTATGAAACAAGGTATAACAGACGGTTGCGGTAAACAAAAAATAAAAACTGCGATGTAAGCTCGAAATGCGTTGAAAACAATTATCGGGGAAAAAACGTCATCTAGGCGGCTCAGTGACTGAGAAGTTAAACGCGTCCGCCTCTTGATTGCGGGTTCGAGCCCCGGCTGAGTCGTCAGATTTTCTGGATGGGAAAATTCTGGGCGCGCATGTCAAATGCTTATGTGGCATGTAAAAGATCCCTGGAGGGCCAAGTTAGCCTGGGTTCTCTCGGAAAAACTAAATCTCGGCATCCACAGAGAGTACAGATTCATTGTAATCTGGGCGTCATTGGTAGCGAGAGTCGCCTAGATGGTGCCACAAAAAATGGCTTTCAGTTCTGGGGAATATGCCGAGTCTGCAAAGGCTTGTACGCCAGCGTTTCAGCACCATTAGAGAAAAAAAGTCATCTAGAAATTTATTTCTAGATGTCGATAACGTTTTAATTTAATTTCATCGATGTGCAGTTCACTTTCACCATTTACAATATTGATGCTGAACCATTTTAGCTTCCCTTCGGCATTGTTCCCGGTGGTTATACAACTTTCCATAGACATTCCTCCCTACCTTAAAAAGAATCTCATAAAATAAATTAAAAAAAACTACTGATATCCACCAAAAAAACTTCGTAAAAGTAAACAAACGCCGATCTCAAAAAAAAAAAAACTATTTATTTTATAAAAAAAGTCATCATGAGAATTGTGGCTAAAAAAGCCGTGATATAAAATGAATGCCAATCTCTTGTGTAAAACTTCCTGGTCATAATAAATAGTATAATTTAAGTTTTGCTGCTATAAAAAATTGCACTGTTTGAGGTTGGTGCCCATCTTAATCCCACTAAAAAAATTGAATCACGCAAGTGAACTTGAATTACTAAATCAGAATAACGAAGGATACTTTAAAAAAAAAGTTCAACAAATGTATGATCTCCATACATTTATATAGAGATATAGAGGGTGGTTAAGATGGGCACCAACCTCAAACAGTGCAATTTTTTATAGCAGCAAAACTTAAATTATACTATTTATTATGACCAGGAAGTTTTACACAAGAGATTGGCATTCATTTTATATCACGGCTTTTTTAGCCACAATTCTCATGATGACTTTTTTTATAAAATAAATAGTTTTTTTTTTTTTGAGATCGGCGTTTGTTTACTTTTACGAAGTTTTTTTGGTGGATATATAATCTACCGCATTAATTAAAACACGGAGAAGACATATTATTGTAAATTCGAACAGTATCGCGCTCCCTCCGTCCTATCATATTAGTCTTTTCGGGTAAATCGAATTACGCTTAAGACGAGCTAATTAAGTATAACATTGAGTTTTGAGTTGATTTCATCTGGTTTGGCTGAGGGGGGGGGTGGGGGGGGGGGGGGGGGCGGCATGACTAAAATGTATACGGAATAAATATGTAAATTTGTATCCCCTTTGTTTAAGGTTATTACTAGTTAAGCAATTTGGAATGCTAATACAATGCAAATGTTTTTTAATACGATTTCCTCTAATCGGTATTGCATAAAGCACGTCCTGCCCTTGAATAAAAAGTATGAATATATACAGCGTGAACAGATGATTCGGCATATTCGTTAAATATTTTATCTCGTTGGCATTGATAAAAAAAACATTGGACGTCATCATCATTGACTTTGACATAAATTCCAGAATTGTTTATTTAGCTTCAAAATGTTTTTGATGTTTTATTGATTATCTTGCCAATGTACGGGAAGTTTATTCCTAAAGAATTAATTCTTTCTAACCCTATCTCGATTTTTTAAAGGTGAGAGTTCCGTTTAAGATTTTTTTTTTAAATCTTAAGTTTCAAGTTACGCACAGTACCTTGTGCAAAGCGCTTTGTGGTATGGCCGAGTGATAAATAATTAAATTTTATTTAAGCTCTTAATAAACTTAAAAAGAATGTGACAAAAATAGATTAATATTTCTTTAATTTGCTTTAAGTTTCGGATCATTCTACCTTATCTATTTTTTTCATCAATAAATTTGCATAGCAAGAAAATTAGTTTATTAAATAAATAGTAGTACTTTTAAGTCTCTGACAATTTGTGATTAAACTGATTAATTTGTGCATAATTTGTCTTTACTGGGTGTAATGATGTTTAAAAATGTTAACAATTAAATCAATAGCAATTTTATTTCAAATAGTTACAAATATTTCCCTTCTTGCAATTCTTTTCTTCAAAGGATGATTACATATGTCAGACATAAAATGCAATATCTATAATGCCTATTGTGACAGTATAATTATGAGTCACCTGAACACTTCAAAGTAAAAATCATGTCTTCCGAAAAGCAATTTCTGCAACCATCTGTCTTCTAAATATTTGAAAATCCAACAAATGACTAAGATGATTTTGATTGACATATTCAATTTCGTTTTACAGATACGAGACGTACTTTTTAAATACTTCGGATATGAAAAATTGCACCCATACCAAACTGTCATTTAGACTTCAAGTATTAGTTCATCGACTTTTTTGTTTCACATTTTTGACACGTGAACACTTGGTAACATAGGCGCTGTCGGTTATAAAACTGCTTAGACAACAAAATGCGGAAACACGTATATTGACATTCAGACGCTCATAGTTATTGGAAACTAAAAAATAATTAGAAATGTTTTGGACCAACCTTGCTGGGACTCTGGTCTGTTGTTGGTCGACAATTTTTGCATTTGTATAAGATTCTTTAAGCTGGGAGCACATGGAAGGACCCAGTCCCTTTTAAAAATTTCTGAAACCTAACAGTTATGTAATTTTTTTTTTAACAAGTTGAAGTTTGTCAGGATAATAAAATTGTAACCAATACTTATTGACCCAACTTTGCCGTTGTCAATCAACTACACTTTTAAAACGAACGAGCGATTTTAACTCAGTCTGATTAATTTTCACTCCTCCAGTCTGGAAAATGCACTTCTCCTTTTGGAGTGGATCCTTTGTGTGTTAAACCTCCAACAGGATCATTCCAAACGAGTGATTTTAACTCAGTCTGAGTTAATATTCATTCCTTTCCAGTGTCGAAAATGCACTTCTCCATTTGGAGTGGATTTCACTCTTTTGTTTTAAGAGTGTATACGACGAGTTCAATATTATATTCAATATAGAATAATCTTGCATCTATTTACTAAGTTATTTATATCTACAAGTTGAAAGCTATCACTATAGTATCTGTCACAACGAAAGCCGTGAAAATAGTTGGGGAAAGCCCTTCCGCATTTGAAGTATTCGTTAGTAGATAAGGTTGTCTAAAGTTTGAACAATGCTGGAGTTTCTATTGTAGACGGTAGTGCACACTTACATATCAATTGCTCAAAAAGATAATGAAGCACGATGAATATTAACGTGTTTTGAAATTTTGCTAGATCATGGGTTGACTTTGACTTGTAATATAACTTGTGATAGATGTGTGTTGAAATTTTTTTAGTCAATTGCTATCGTTGAATACAAATCGTATCTTAAAATAGCCTTGCGAAAATGTAAGTTTTGGTAACCAGTTTTTTTTTTTTTGAAACTGCAGTAATGCTTTTTAATTAATATTTCTTTAACGATCTTAATTATTCTTATCTTAATACAAAACTACTGTTTTACTAAATGGTTTTGTATTATAGAAGATATCTAAATGCTTTGAAGTGCATAAGTAATTAACTCGCGTAGATAAGCAATAACACTTATCTCGTAAGTGATTTGGCAATGAATAAATTTAATTATACGCTAGGAGTTATAGAGGTATAGCATTTCTAGTTATCTTAATTGCATGTTATTAACGAGTAATTTCAGTATAAATATCCAGAATTAGTATTCAGAAAATAAGTAATGTGCAGAACCATGCACTTTCTCTCTAGACAAAATTTAACTTTAGTACAGCAGAACAAATACACGAATCGATTGATATTGGTTATCCCATTCGAATAATCTTATTTTTTCCCTCAAAAAGGAATATTTTAATGTATATATTGTATGTACGTGTCCAAAATAGAAAAAAAATGAATCCATTGTTAAGGGGAAAATAATTAATGAAACAACAATTTTACATGTTAAGCGTACGGATGAATAGAGCTGAATTCCACTTGAAATCAAATTAGTTGAAGTTCAGGTAATCGAAGTTCTAGTGCAGTTATAAATACATTCACTTTCAAAATATTTTCAACACTTTTTAAGTTCTTTTTCTGATCATGATTATAATTGTTTTTCTCTGCTCCAGGTGATTGTCGAGAAGTCCGAAAGAGAAAAGTCCCTTCCGTACCTGGATCGCGTCAAGTTTCTGGTGCCACTTGACATGACAATGTCTCAGTTTGTCGGGATTGTGAGGTAAGCTGGAGCAAAAGAGGGAGAGTTCCTTAATTTTATTATAATCGGAAAGCTTCTTAATGGGTTGCAATTAAGTACTGTAAATGTGGCTAAGTTTTTGCACGAATTAGAATGTAGAATATTTGCGTATTCCAAACTTCAGCTTTTTTTTTGTTCAAAGTAAAGTATTTTAGTACTGGTTATTTTTATGCCCTTTTGTAAAATTCTGCAGGAATAGATTTCCTCCTTGTGGCATTAAACTACTCAAATTTCACCCTTCAGGTCAGAAATGGCAAAGCATTAAATAGGGAGACATAAAATTAATCTTGACAAACTCTGATTGTATTAACAAGAAAAACGCCTGTTGTCAACCATCTAGAAAAATGAAGCTAATTTCGTAAGATTTTGCTCGGTTGGCTCCGATTCTAAATGGAAATGCCATGGGATAGTAGGAGGACCTTTTTAAAACTAGTATTTAATAGTGTGAAACGTGTAATTTTTAGTAGTTTCTTAATGTGTATGTAGCTGAAGCTGATCCAGCTAGAACAAATTTGGTGATTTGGTCGTGTAATTCTCAGTCCTTCAGAATTACCAAGAAAAACATCCTTTTCATAATTCACTCACGTGAATTATGGGTTAGTGATCCTATAGCTTCGGATAAAAACCCAAGCAGTCTGCTGGATAGCAGCAGCTGTACTAACATAACTGCTTTTTCTTCCAAAAGTGGATGATTCATGAAACATTACGAGTTTCAACAGCTGATTCGTGCGAAGCTTCTTATTGAGTACCTTGAAATTGTATCTTGTCATTGGTTGTTTTGAAATCTAAATATCCTTTGGAAATGCATTCGTGAATTGCTTATTTTTTCCTTGAGTGCTTAAATAAATAGATTTTAGGTTTAGGATGTATACCAAAACCGAGCTTAAGTTTGCCGCAGAGAAATGTACTAGGCGGATGAATCTGCGTAAACAACGCTGCTGGCGCCGAAATTTCGCCTGCTCCTATTGGCTGCTCCTTCGACCCTGATATTCGTGCGCCCTGTTACGTCAAAATTGAAGGGAAAAATAATTAAAATAACACTGTAACTGAAGCTAAACTAATAAAAATAATAAATTTATGTCTTGAAATAACAAATAAATTTGTTTATTGAATGTGAAATACCTTTTTGTGTTCGATTCTCGCACTCAAAAATGAGAACTATTTACCCTTTTTCTCGTAGAACATTTGTATACTGCAAACTTAAGGTCGGTTTTAGTGTAGTGGTGGGTGTTTTCTTTGAATTCAAGGTTGGTTTGTTGTTGACTAGAATACATGTGACAAGGTTATGCCAATGTTAACGAGGACGATAGGTGACAAATTATACGGTACTTGAGCTCATGGAGACTAAACTTTAGATTTAGCCCTTTCAGTCCCAGCGATGCCGTTTGGCATCATCTTTCTGATCATAGATAGTAAAAAAAATTCGGGCTGACATCTATTGGGATTAATAAAAACTATTTTTGAATAGAAAAAGGTTTGAAGAATTGAATGATGTGCTTTTTGGTATCATAAATGGCTATAGACGATCAGAAAAAAATATTCTAAAATGATGATGCCGAATTGTCATTGGGACTGAAAGGGTTTAAAAAAAACTATAGTTTTTGCTCTTCTCAGTTTTATAAAAAAAAATCTTGGTGTTTATAACACGGACTCCAATTCTCTTTCATGCATGCGATAATACGATAGGAAAAGAAAAAGAAAATGAATAGAAAATAAATATTAATGTCCAAGTTCACAAGCCACACTGCAGCAAATGCGTTCATATTAGAACGGCCACGTCTTATGATAACGTCCCAGCTACTTTAGCCATTTTTTCCTAAACACAAAACTATGCTCCACCCCGTTCGAATTGTACATTAAATTCTAGAGTTACGTTAACAAAGCCTTGTCGATAACCATTCGGTGTAATGTATTCCAGGGCTCGCCTGAAGCTGAATCCAAGCCAAACATTCTATCTGATGCTCGAGGACCGCAGCCTGACTACGATGTCCCGGTACGTTGGGGACGTGTACGGCGAGCATAAGGACGAGGACGGATTCCTGTACGCGTCGTACGCCGCCCAGGAGATGTACGGCTGACGACTTGAAAAGTAAGGGGATGGGTGAATTTAAGAATTGTGTAAACTTGAACCAAAGAGGGCATTCAAATTTTGTTATTGGGAGCAATTATTAGATGTTGTCAAATGGGGTAACTATGGATATACTTTAGAGTAACTGGTTCAATCTCCTCGGTAATACATTATTTTTCGTACAAATTTGTTCAACGAGTGACAACACTGCCTTAATTTATAATACAAATAATAGTCTGTGCCGTTTTAGGCTTGGTAACGATTCCCTTAAGGGGCCGGAATGCTCAGTCCCATATACCTAAACTTTATATTTGAAATTCGAATCTTTTGCTTTACATATTGCTCTAAAGTTTAAAAATAATGCTTTACGAGTATAATCTCTTCATTTTACCCGCCCCCTAAAAATAATAATAAATAATAAATAAAATTTATAGTTGAAAATTGACTAAAAAACGCAAGTTCGATAAGCTTGGGTCTTGCGAAATTCATTCTGGAAAAACCTGAATAATCAGGGAATTTTCCTTAAATTGTGGACCCTGTTTAAGTATTCCAAGTGTTTTAAAATGAGACATTTTACCCCAGTAATAAAAATCGTTATATGTTAGACTAACCAGCAGGGCCTGCTCCTCCACAAGGCCCGTTAGGCCTGGGCCTGGGGCCCCCAAAATTTATATATAGGCCCCTGAATTTCAGGTTCTATTATGTTAAATGCTGTAAATCCCCAAAATATCAGTAAACTTAAAAAATTCTGAGATACTCCAATTTGTTTTTCGCTCAATTTTGGCTAAGAAATTGTCCTAACGCGATTATTTTGATCGATGTTTATATAAGGAAACCTATAAAATTGTAGCAAAAATTTTATACATTGGTCTATAGCATCATCATTACTGGAAATCGTACTCAAAATTTTTCGTAAAGGGGCTTCCAAAATAGATTGTGCCTATAGTCTGAGATTTCCTAGAGCAGGCCCTGCCAACCAGTGAATGAACGTTTAAGGCGCTGCGTTCGCCAGTGAATGAACACCAGGATATAATGACCAGGACAACCAACCATATACCAGATATAGTCTAAGAGCTAGCAACGTTTTTGAGAGAGAATTTCAGGTGGGCCAGTTTTAAGATATGCTATCTCTCTCACTCTCCCGGACATCATACGGGCTATCTGGCTGGCGGTAGTGGTTGCGTTCCTCAGTGCGCATCCTACTACTACAAGTAAAAAATTGATTTTTCAAATCATTTTAGGACGTTTTATTTTTTTATTATTTTTAGTGAACTTTTTGCAACATAAATCTATTATTGCCAGACATTTTTATTGTTGTTTAAGCTGTGCCAGACGCTAATTTTGATTTTAAAAGCTCAAGTGTTGCCCAAATTACCAGCTCAGGTGCGAATTCACCGATCATTGTAATTACGTCATCGTCATTCATCCCGCAATACCATGTGGCAATACTTGTAATGAGCTGATAATTTGGGCAACACTTGAGCTTTTAAAATCAAAATTAGCGTCTGGCACAGCTTAAACAACAATAAAAATGTCTGGCAATAATAGATTTATGCTGCAAAAAGTTCACTAAAAATAATAATAAAAAATATAACGTCCTAAAATGATTTGAAAAGTCAATTTTTTACTTGTATTAGTAGGATGCGCACTGAGGAACGCAACCACTACCGCCAGCCAGATATCCCTTATGATGTCCGGGAGAGTGAGAGAGATAGCATATCTTAAAACTGGCCCACCTGAAATGCTTGTTTTTCCGACGTTGCTAGCTCTCGTACTAATAGCTTCCTACTACATGGGAGGAAGTCGGTGTTGTTAAGTCCCAATGAAACTTTTACCTTGGTAGTACAACTTAATAGTATACTTTTCTTTCTTTCTAGGTACCTTAGTTAGAAAATTGCACCTGTTAAAGTTCCTGAAATGCCGATTCTCAATAGGCGGAAATATGTTAAATTGAAGAAATCTGTTTCGGATGTTTTTAGACTAATAATGTGTGCGTGTATTTGTTGACATGTATATTTTAAATATACTTCCTGTGATATTTTTCCTAACCTTTGCTAAAAATAAAGCATTTTTGCGGGTTGTATTTTTTCAGTCTCTTTTTTCATAAGTTTAATCCCAAGAAAAATAACAATAAATATCATTTAAACAAATGATAATGAGGCAAAATATCAATGAAGCTTACTAAAATGAGTAAATAACAATATTTTGGCTGAGTTGAAGGATAATCCTTCTTAAATCTAAAAAAAAACTATTTAACCCAAATTCATTTATAATGGGTTTAGTGCAATATTGCTCTTTCAAGTGTTCGGTTTCTAAATTAACCAGTGCATACTGTTGCCATATAGCAACAAATAATGTAATTAACTTTATTCTAGTAACCCTTTCCGACCGAGCTATCATGATCGTGAGGATCGTTTATTTGTAACAAAAATACCTTTGTTTTTTTAAAGAGTTGTTGGCATTGATGCTATTTTAATATTTTTTTTCCGCTAAAACTCCAAACTTAGTCTTATAATTTTAAATCGGCACCATCTGACCACCGGGCTTAAAGGGTTAACATAAAGAGCATGAATTTACGAATCTTTTCCATTAAGATTTGATCTTGGGTAGTGAAATAACGCCCAAAGCAAAGGGTTATGATATTTTTGAGGAACATTAGTGAATGCATATAAAACTGAAAACTCAAATATCTATATTTATAAAAACGTTTGAGACGACGGATCATTCGAACAGGGCGGAGCATAATTTGTATGGTAGAAGGTTGAATGCATGACGTCAACAGTAAACAAGCTTTACTGTAGTTATGATGAATCAGCTGTAGTGTGGATTGCTTTTGGGGTATAAGTTAACGTTTGTAGTCCAAACGGCGTTTACTCGGGTGTCGGCTCGTCACTTGATTGTGGTTGTAAAATACGACACCCGTCGCCAAAAACCCTCGTGTAGCTTTAGTGCGACAATAATTCAAGCTTGAAAATATACGTTTACCGTAGCTATCGTCCAACTTGATTAATAGGAAACAAACTAATCCCAATCCTTTAAGTACTAGCAGACGCCAAAGGTAAAAAAAATCAGTTGGGTTAGGTTTGAATTATCGTCGCACTACAGCAACAACGAGGGCTATTAAACAATTATCTGTAGCAGTTCGCAGAGTTGAGCTAAGAATGTGCTTGTGTTCACATTTTCGCAAAGAATTACTGAATATCAAAAATAATAAAATTGAGGTAGTGGTGCTGCCATCTAGTATTATATTTTGATAACACAGCATGACCCCACACCAATAACCATTAGGGTAATGTAATTGGCTATGCCTCGTAATTTAGAACCTTGGTCAAGAGACGAGTTTCTTTTTCTATGATCCATTCTTTTTCGGAAAAAAGAAATTTTTCTCTTGACCAGGGTTCAAAATTACGAGGTGTAATTAGCTGTGTTGGCCGTAATTGACGACGCCTCGTAATTTAGAACCCTGGTCAGGAGACGAGGTTTTTTTTTTATGATTATTCTTTTTTATGATTATTTTTGAGGATTCTATCTTTTTTATGATTCCATTCTTTTTTCCCCCTTCTTGATTAGTAAGTGCCTCAATTGAATCGGTGAGTGCAGAAACAACGTCAGTCACAAATTTCAAATTTTTCAGGAGGGAGAAAAAACGTAATAACTCCTCCAAATTTTAAAATATTTGAAAACTTTTTTTTTCCTTTGTCATAACATGCTTTTATGCCGCTGTTATAAAAAAAATTACCTAATTTCCACATAAATTAGGCTCAGGAGAATTAAAACTATGATTTGGACTAATGCTGTTTCTGCACTCAACTGTTTTTACAGACAGTAGGAAACTTGGAAAAAGATAAACCATTCGTTAAAAGTTTGTATTTGTTATTAATTTTGTTTCGATTTTTGTTAATAATATTTATTTTAATTAATTTCACACAAAAATTACAAATGTATATTTTTCCATATTACATGAGAAATGAAGTTACAGTATTGCAAAGTCATAAGACAGGAATATAACAAACTGAAACGCTCTTAAAATAGATCATTCTCGACGATAGTATCATTGTCATGTTCAGTGGTTGATCAGGTAAATAGTTCATCATAAAAACTTTGAAGTTTTCAGGAATATGAACAATCATTTTCTGGATGTCTTCCATTTTCTTTATGTTGATTGGAACTTTCCCTGATGGGTAGGCTGCAATACTTGAAGGAAAATCAATATCGACGTTACGGAAAGCAGGTCTCAGCAACTGATAGCTGTGCTTTTGCAATCCTTCAATGAAAATGTATGTTTTCTTCAGAGTTATAGCGGAACTCTTTATATCGGGAGGGAGCAAACTTGAATTTTGTTTCTTTTGGCACACTGTGCTTAATGGGGTGTTTTTCGATCAGTTGTTGTAAGAAAATATCTTGCTCATCTTTTGATTTGAACTGATTCAAATTACCAACAAATTCAGATTTTTCATCATCTCTTCTTGGGTGCTGTTTCATTATCACTCTCACTGCTTAGACTCACTGACATATTGCAAAAGACTGACAGTAGACGTTGAAAACTAACTTAGAACACGTTGAAACACCTGACTGAACTGACTTCAATACAAGCCTCACCTTAGGGTGTTAATCACACGCGCATGCTCGGCAAGGAACCTGACAAGACTGGTCACGCGATCAGGCGGTGGGTGCAGAAACAACGTCAGTCACTGGACTCATGTTGTTTCTGCACTCAACACTCGAAACAAACGTCCTGTATTTACGGAACTACTCAACAGACTAACGTAGTTTTTTCACCAAACACGCATCTTGCCTTTCTACGCTTATTTTCATTGAAAACGGAGTTTTCGAATTTTTTGGACTGAAGTGGTTTCTGCACTCACCGATTCAATTTTTGAAGCATTTGGATTATTCATTCAAGCTACAGACCACTCCGAATAGCGAGCGTTATTTTACAACCCCCCTGTATTTTAGATTATTCAACCTCTAACCAACTTATTTAATCGTGCTTATACAGTTATATACAGGGTGGGTGCTTATACACATCACATTATACAGCTAGTCATGGACTATTGGCGAGTTCAGATCTTAGTGCGTAAGTGTGAGTTGCGGCTGTGGAGTGTGAGTTGATCAATGTTCATGTGAAGATTTTCATTTCGTTTGAATTATCGTTACACTAGAGCTACACGAGAGTTATTGGCAACGGTCGTCGTTGGTTGGTTGGTTGACATATATTTTCAGGCTTGTGTGCTTGGTCGCAAGGACCCGCTTATAAACCATCGTCAAGTAGGACAACACAAGACACACACAAACACATATGACAGATGTTGCCATCTGTCGCCACCTCCACAATTTAGACATGTCCCTGAAGGGGAGGGAAATTTTCTCCAGGAACCTGTACCCATGGTGAACTGCGCAATGACCGACCACAGGACTTTCGGACCCAACAGATTTTACGAGCACGTACTCCGCATATACTCGGTAAGTCTTCAGTGGCACCGGGTCTCGAACTCTCAACCTTCCGATCTCGAGTCCGAGATCCTGACCACTAGGCTCCTTACAGTCCACGGTCGTCGTATATTTTAGAACCACAGTCAAGTGACGAGCAGACACCTGCGACATCGTACGCAGCGTTGGGACTTTGAAGGATATTTAACTTACACTCCCTCTACACGGGGTGTTATTCGTCGGAAATTTTGGCTGCACGGCCGGTTTATAGGTCAGCAGTTATATAGGCGATGCCCGGACCCGAACATAGGACCTTTCGCATGCTAAGCGAGTGCCCAACCGACTGCCCCGCTCATGTGAAGAGGATGCTCAGTCTCACATTACAGCAGAGGGTGTTCATTGTAGAAAGTTTTATTAAAACAAATTCTTAGGGGAAATTGTTGCTAGTTGTTTATTTTAAGAATTTAAAGGCGTAAAACTGCCAAAAAAGAGTGCTATGCAACGATTAGTTACGAAATAGTCAGACAAGATCTGTTTTGAACAAGCCAAACATACAAAAAAAAATTTGGGCCGGCAATCAATTTAGAATTTTTGTATTAACAAAAACAAAGAGGTCCGATTCTCAAGGATAAATAAATGCCTCAAAAAAGAGCTAGTAGGAACCTTTTGTTTTTGGACAGCTGTACAAACCTTCAGTTTGTATTGCATTCCAACTAGCTTGTCAAACCATAGCATAGTTACAAAAAATCCCCAAGCGTTTGTTTGGGCTCAATATTGAAGCGATCAAAAGCTTCACCCAGCAAACCTGTTTTTGAATTTGTTATTGACTTGGCAACAATCCTATCTTATTCCATTCTCCATGACGTGTCCACTTTTATTCGCACCACACTGTATAAGCATATCGCTTTTATTTATGCTTGAAAACTTTACATTTAAGATTAAATAAAACTAATATTCGACAGGAAAGGTTGAAATAAAGAAACGATCTATCAAATTTACGAGGCGTTTTTTAAGTAAGTACCGTTCTGCCACACAGAGGGCGCGGCGCTGCGATCGGCGTTCTGCGCATGCGCACTGGTTACCTACATCTCTTGTCTACACACTGACGATATTGCAATCCGATTTGTCATTGTTTTACGTTTTCTGCTGAGTGTTTAAAATGTTTCCGATAATCGTGAGTCCCGCCGACTGTGAAGTACGGTCTGTTATAAGATTTCTTAGTGCTAAAGGCCTAAAATCAATCGATATTCATCGTGAGATCTGTGCAGTTTACGGACAAGACATTATGAGTGATGGAATGGTAAAGCGTCTGTTTTCTCTCACCTTATTGTCCACTTGCTGTGTTGGAATATGAACAAGTGTAGTTCTTGGTCGGGTCGGTCGTCGGCAACCAAACTCTGCTGTTACTGAGTGCCGTAAAGTGGAATGTTTTTGGAGTTCTCTTAAGGCTTTTTCACACGGTATCCCTTGTGCACGGAACTGCTCGGACAGGGTTGTCCACCTGCAAAGATTCGCACGTCACACGTTCTTGGAGGGGTTGTTGGGAATGATACTTATCGCTAGTCTTGGCACATTTTTTCAATTTTTCAATATTTTTACAAATTTCCATCACGTGTAGGATTTGGTTGGTTGGTATACATATATTTTCAGGCTTGTGTGCTTGGTCAGAGACCCGCTTATATTCCTTCATCATGTAAGACAGACACAACACACACGCATACATACGTGACAGATGCTGCCATCTATCGCGCGCCATTTCCACAATTTAGACAAGTTCCTGAAGGGGAGGGAAATAGTCTCCAGGGACCTGTACCCGTGGGAAAATGTGCAATGACCACTCACAGGACTCTCGGTCACAACAGATTTAATGAGCACGAACTCCGCATATTCGGTGGGTCTTCAGTGGTACCGAGACTCGATCGCGAGACCTTACGATAACGAGATCGAGATCTTAACCACAAGGCTCCCCACAAGCCGATTTAACGAGGAGTACTAACTACAAAAATCAACATTGGCGAGCATAAAGTAGATTTTTCTCCATTTGGCAAACTCGATTTTGCCAACAAGACGTCAGAGCTATACTTGATGCTGATTGGCTACCTATATCCCTCCGCAAAACCGGTTTACCGATTTTCGTGTATCCACGAAAAAATTCAATGAACAATCCTCTACAGCGGTTCTCCATGTTATTCCTATGGAAGTTCCGTGATCAAGGTGCTCCGTGTGAAAAGGCCCTTAGAATGAATTTTGAATGAACTTTGAGGATATATATAGTGTTTAACTCTTTGATTTTGTTACTTCCTTTTGCTAATTACTTTTTATTCACGGATATTATGCCGCCGGATGGTGGAATATAATAAAATAGAATACTTTTAAGTATGTCTTAATTTATTGTGCGTGAACGACACAAACAGGGTTATGGGCCCAGAGCCCCACCCGACGGTATTTTTTTAGTTGAAATTTAAAAATAAACTATAAAGTAAATAGTAAAGAAAATATGGCTGAGCCTTCGGAACTATTTTCATTTCCAAAGCTGAATGAAACTAACTTTTCGACATGGAAAGTCGATATGAAGGTTATGCTAATGGATCGTGGAAGCTGGGACTTCATAACTGGTGATGCAAAAGATCTTGATCCGGGAGCCTCGGAAAAAGAACGGAGGTCTTTCCAGTCAAGAAAGCAGAGGTCCTACACTACTATCTACCAAGGAATAGAGAGGAAGTTCCGCCCACTGATTGCAGATACCGAAGACGGGAAAATTGCATGGGACACTCTGAAATCACATTTTGAACCAACTTCTCGAGCAAGATTGGCCGGGCTAGTTGATGAGTTCTTTGAGATGAGGTTCAACGTGGAAGAAGAAAGCATCGGAATATTCAGCAAGAAAATAACAGAAAAATGCCAACAAGTAAGGGAAGCCGGGTTCGATATTCCTGAACTACTTGTGTGCTTTCAACTTATCCGGAGACTGCCTTCAGACTATGATAATTTAGTGTATCAACTGTACAGGCTAGAGTCCAAAGAGTTTACTGTGGAAAAAGTAACCCAACAACTACTAACTGAAGCTGGGAGGATCGAGCTTAAACGTAGAGATGAAGGTAAAGACTACGCTGCAGTTGGAAATGCGTATGCTGCTAGAGGGGATGCTCAAGTTTTTAAGAAATACCCAAAGAAGGAAGAACGCAGTGGCCGCATGCTGGACCCAAGGAAAGATAATCGTCAACGAAAGGACGGAGCTTTTCGTCTGGGGCCGTGCAGTTTCTGCCACAAGCCTGGGCACTCCCAAGATCGATGTTTCAAGAAAAACAAGATTGCGAAAACTACCAGAGAAGCAGGAGTTTTCTTTGCTGACCACGACATGGTGTTGTCAACCACTTCAGCTGTGCAAGTGCTGGAGGAATTCCTCGTCGATTCGGCTGCTACTTCACACTGTTGCAACCAAAGAGACTGGTTCCACAACTTCAGAGCTACACCGCCGGCGTCTATTCTCGTGGGAGACCAGGACTGCACTTCTACAGTTCTTGGAGTTGGGGACATTGACTTCGTTGTGAAAGACATTTCAGGTAACGTCAACATAAAGTTGAAGAATGCTTTATATACTCCTAATATGAGGAGGAACTTGATAGGCGGGTCAAATATAGATATTGCTGGATACAAAATTGTTTGGGGAGACAATAAAATGACTATATATACTGAAAGTAACAGATATTTCTTTACTGTTCCTTTAATTGATAAGTTGTATGTAGTAAAAGGATATCCTAAAGCAGTCAAAGAATCTGTAAATGTAACCTTAAACATTAATACTGTGCATCGGAGATTCGGGCACGTAAATATTCCCCTAATTGAGCAAATGAGTAAAAATAATACTGTAAAAGGAATCGAAAAATTAAGTTCTAAATACGATGATAAAAATTGCGATGTTTGCAAAATTGCCAAATCAACTAGGGTGTCACTAAAGACCCATACGTACAAACGGTCGACTAATAGAATACTCGAAAGAGTTTATATGGATTTATGGGGACCAGCCCCTGTGAATTCTTTGGGTGGTAATAAATACTTTCTGTCGATCATTGACGACTACTCGCGAAAGGTAGACGTGTACGTAATTAAAAGTAAAACTGAAGTTTTTGAGTGTTTTAAAAATTATTTAGCTAAGGCAGAACGGGAAACTAATTTAAAGTTAAAGTGTTGTAGAACTGATAATGCCTTAGATTTCTGTCACAAAGAATTCGAGAATTTCCTGGGTAATTTGGGAATTAAGCACGAACGTACATCCGCATATACGTGTGAACAAAACGGAGTAGCAGAAAAATTTAACCGTACAGCGATGGACGGAGTTCGTGCGATGTTACAGGATAGTGGTTTAAAACCAAGGTTTTGGGCAGAGGCCCTTATGGCGTTTGTCCATATTCGGAACCGTTGTGAGCACAAACTAACCGAGGGTTTAACTCCCATTGAAATCTGGACTGGACGCAAACCTTCTGTTAGACATTTCAAAATATTTGGCTCACTCGCGTTTGTACATATTCCAAAGGTTCAAAGAAATAAGTTGCAACCTCGTGCAAAACCAGGAATTTTAGTTGGCTTCGCCATTAACACTAGAGGGTACCGAATTTATATCCCAAAAGAACGAAAAATTGTTGAGACTATTCAGGTAAAAATTGATGAGTCTAAAAATGGTGTCAACTGTTTATTTGGAAAAAATAATCTTTCTAGTTATGCTAAATATAACTTAAGTCCTTACGATCTAGTTGAATCCGATGATGAATCCTTTGATTTAACTAAAACTGAAAAAGTTGAATCTGCCAAAAGCTTAAGTGTAAATATTGATAACTGGAGAAGAGTCGAAAAACCCCGTAACTTGAGTGATAGAATTGACGTGTACTACTATCCTCCTGGTACGGATAAAAGGTTACGATCGTTGAATGATGTAAATAAATATTGTAAACAAAATAATTTAGAATTTAAACCTGAGAAATTTAATTTTAAACCCTTATCTACTACTGTAAGTGATAAATCTGATGTAGAGTCTGATTCTTCTGACCATGTAGAAATTTGTAATGTAAGTGATCAAGTGGATGATATGTTTTATGAGTGTTATAATGTTGAAGTTCCTAAAACTTTTCATGAGACACACGAAAGTCCAGATAAACTAAAATGGAATGCTGCTATGAGTGAAGAACTTCAAATAATGAAGGACAGACATGTGTTGGACTTGGTTGATCCACCTACGAATGCTCCAGTAATTGGTAGCAAGTGGGTTTTTAATGTAAAATTGGATGATCTAAATCAACCTAAAAGATACAAAGCTAGGTTAGTGGCACAAGGGTTTCGACAACGACCTTTTATTGACTACTGTGAGGTATATTCTCCTGTTATTAGTTTCAATATAATAAAACTGCTTTTTATTTTTTTAGTTTCAATGCTGCATTGGTCTAATCTTCAGTTGGACATCAAATCTGCTTATCTCTATGGTAAATTGAAAGAGCCGATTTATATGAAACAACCACCTGGTCATGCTTTCAAAGGTTCAGAAAATAAAGTGTGCTTGTTAAACAAAGCAATCTATGGCTTGCAGCAGAGTGGAATTGTGAATTAGATAAAGTTTTAAAGAATCTTGGATTTGTTGGTTTAAGTTGGGCTAGTTGCATTTATAAATATAAAGATAATGTAGTTTTAACAGTATATGTAGATGATATAATTTTGTATGGCAAGACTAATGACCTAATTAACGAGGCTCTTGAGTTAATTAAAAGTAGATTTGATGTTACTGAACTTGGCCAAACTAAGTATTTACTTGGTGTAAATTTTGAATATGTAAATAATGATTTGTATTTGAATCAACATACTTATATTGAAAAATTAATGATTAAATTTGCAGATTTACCAAAATCGTATGTAAAACTTCCATTTAAAGTAGGATATGTATTGCCTCCAAAAATTCCAGAAAGTGAAATAATCGAGAATGAGATCATGAAGAAATATCCATATCGGACACTTATTGGTTGTCTCTCATTTTTAGCTGATCGAAGCAGACCAGATATTTCATATTCAGTGAACGTGATGTCTCAATTCTCAAATGGTTATACTTTTCAGCACTGGAAAATTGTTGCTGATATTTTGAACTATGTATTTATAACTAAAGAATTAAGTATAAATTTGTCTAACGTTTCTGGATTAGATTTGGATTGTTTTTCAGACGCAAATTGGGGATCGGATTTAACCTTCCGCCATTCTACAAGCGGATATATTTTCTTTTTTGGTAACGTACCGTTTGCTTGGAGGTCAAGTAAGCAAAAATGCATTGCTCTTTCCTCTATGGAGTCGGAGTTTGTTGCTCTATGTTAGAGCGTTAAAGAATCTATTTGGTTGTGTAAAGTTTTAAACGAGTTAAATCTGATTCCTAATTTGATTGTACCAAATCATTTTTGTGATAATAATGCTGCTATTTGTTTTGCCAAAAAATACTATGGAAAATTTTAAAACAAAGCATATAGATATTCGCTTTAAATTTATTCGAAGTGCAATCGAAGAAAGAGATTCGATTGAATCATATTGGCACTAATGACAATCGAGCTGATTGTTTAACTAAACCTTTACTAATTAATAAGTTTGAAATTGCTTTGAATAAAAATTTTCATGTATGAGATTTTTTTGTTGTTGCTGACGACCGATGGGGCCGATTGTTGGAATATGAACAAGTGTAGTTCTTGGTCGGGTCGGTCGTCGGCAACCAAACTCTGCTGTTACTGAGTGCCGTAAAGTGGAATGTTTTTGGAGTTCTCTTAGAATGAATTTTGAATGAACTTTGAGGATATATATAGTGTTTAACTCTTTGATTTTGTTACTTCCTTTTGCTAATTACTTTTTATTCACGGATATTATGCCGCCGGATGGTGGAATATAATAAAATAGAATACTTTTAAGTATGTCTTAATTTATTGTGCGTGAACGACACAAACATGCTGAACCAAAATTTAATTAACGACTGAAGGACGCCCACTCCGTTGTTCATCATGAACATTCGTGCGGCCTTCTTTAAATGATCTCACCCACTTTTTTACCATTCCATCACTCATAATGTCTTGTCCGTAAACTGCACAGATCTCACGATGAATATCGATTGATTTTAGACCTTTCGCACTAAGAAATCTTATAACAGACCGTACTTCACAGTCGGCGGGACTCACGATTATCGTAGACATTTTAAACACTCAGCAGAAAACGTAAAACAATGACAAATCGGATTGCAATATCGTCAGTGAGTAGACAAGAGATGTAGGTAACCAGTGCGCATGCGCAGAACGCCGATCGCAGAGCCGCGCCCACTGTGTGGCAGAACGGTACTTACTTAAAAAACACGCCTCGTAATAGGAATTTATTTTCTGTTTATTGTATTATATAATATATAAGCATAGTACACTTAAACATGCAATGAGTTTATTTAATTACATGTTATATACTCATTACATGTTATCTAAAATTACTACTTGGGAAAAGTTACATCAAGAACTGTAGTTTAACTTTTTTATGCAGAATATAGATCTTCGACGATCACTAATTATATTTATAATTACATTTCGTTTTTATATTAAAGCTCATTAATTCTTCCCAAGAACAGAGTTGCATTGCTCTCCTCGTCAACAATAGCAAACAAAGAAAGGGTGATCCACAACGAAATCTGGAACAACTACGGGAAGTGGCATACATCCAATCACAACGCCCGTCAGTGCAGCTGCCTCGCTGCCCTCCTCATTAACTTCCACAACTGCTTTATGGAACACATCAGAAACATACAAGTCCTGGCGGCAGCTCACGCCACCAAGGTCCGCGGATTCAAAAGCAGACTTCATGCCGAGGTCCTGCAAAGTTCCTGCCAGGGACTTCGAATATTCGATCTTGAATTTCGCCAGGGACACGTTCACTTCGATCGGTCTCATTTCGTTTCGTAGTTCTTTGAGAAATTTCGTCGTGAATTGCTTCTCCAGTGCACTCAGGCCATCCATGAAACGGGGTAGCAGGACCATCATGGCGATGTCCATGCCCACGTAGGGCAGATGTAGGAGTAGGAGTGTGAAAGAGTCTCTCTCGGCAAACCAAAAAAGGCCCTTCTTGTGCATCATGTTAACCTGAAAATGTATAAATAAGATCAATGGTCTTTCACCAAGATATGATAACAAAATAATTCCATTAAATTATATTTAGTCTACTTTCCAATTTTTTTTTTTTTAATTCAGAAGAATTTTAAAAAATGCTATAGATGTGTCCGGCCATTTTTTCTGTAATATCCTTTCGAATAATGTTCCATCCATCGAATCTTAAAATTTTCTTTTTGTATGTGTGGAAAGGTCTATACCTTTCCACACACACGAATCCTCATCGAAGACCTATCTTTTATACTTTTGTCCATCTATCTGCACGACCGAACGAATAACCGTATGTCTAGAAAAACTTGAACTTTCAGATGGCTACAAATCTGATTGTGCAAATATATATAACTATGACTTATGACTTTCTTGGTGGGGGGCAAGATCGCCAAGCACTGCGACTTTAAGTCTATTGTACAACTAAATAAAACAAATATATACGACTAAAAAAATTCAAATAACGATAAATAGTCATATTTAATAAGAATTTATTTTCTGTTTATCTGAAGCATAATGCACTTAAAAATGTAATGACTTTATTAAATTAACGTGTTATATACTTATTATATGATACCCAATACTACTTGTATGTTTTTACAATAAGAATGGCAGTTGATTTTATTTACGCTCAATATGAGTCTTCAATGTTCGCTTATTACATTTCGTTTTCCATTAAAGCCCACTAATTCACGGCAAGAAACTAAACGAAGTTTCTCGTGCGATTATTGTGAACGACAATGGTGATTTAATTCTAATAAAAATTGCTTCCTATATGCTTTTTAAATGAGCATTAAATTTGGCAGTTTTTTTTAAATGACTAATATACTTTGAATTCGAATTTTTTTTGTGATATTTTCAAAGTCTTCTAATTTTGATGAGCTGAATTTTTTTGACGTATCACACTTGTCCGTAGCATTTGCAGTTTGGGCTATGAAAGTGGGTGACGGACGGACAGAAGGACAGACAGAACGATTATAATACCTTTCACTTTTTAAGTTATAAACGTAGTGTGGAAGCTGAAATGGATATCGGAATATGGACTTTATTAAAAATCCCACTGGCACGCACCTTTTTAGCGTTGCTCTTGGAGCCCCCATTGTAGAAGTCTGCTAACCACGTTTTTTTTCGTCGAATCTCTTAAGCCAAGTTCCCTTGAAGTAAATGGCATTTAGAAGCACCATGGCAACCAGTGACTCCGGTGAGCTCAATATCTTGGTTATCATTCCTATGGAACAGAAAAGCATATGAATATACAAGGTATATAAATAAAGTAAGTTTCGTTTAGTTATATAAAGAAACGTGTAGATACAGAAACAAACTTATTGTACAAAAATCTACAACCGTTAAACTATTTTCCTACATAGCTTCCAAAATTTTGTAGGCACTTGTAATAGCTTTGGTACAAGTTTTGTATTCCTTCCTCATAGAAGGTTGCCGCCTGTGTTTTCAACCACTCGGTAGTACGTTCGTTTAACTCGTCCTCATCGTTAAAGTGTTGTGCACTAATGATGAACCCTGTAAGAAATGGGAAGCTTTCATATCTAAGATGTAGAATGAAACAAACTTTCATTTTTTAAGCAAGTTGGTTTGTTACAGAATCTTTCACTTACACCGCTTCTACACAAAATTTTACGCTCGACAGGAAACACACTAACACCTCAAAAAGAAATTCGCCAAACAAGGCCTTTGGCTAGTTCTAATTCAAACTTTTATAAGCAAAATAATTTTTTTTAATCTTCTATTGCAGGATTTGATAATTAATCTTTATCGTTTGCTAATTTTTTTTTAACTTAGAAGAATACTGATGGATTTTTTTAATAAATATCTTTTTGCAGTCACAAATTTACATTTCGAAAAATAAATATTAGTAAAATTGTTGCTTTAAAAATAAAAGCGAAAATTTGCATATTTCTATGGAAATTTAGAATTTTGTATGCATATTTCTTCATTCATATATAATGAACCTTCAAAATAACTTTATTGTGCTATTACAACAATCCAAATTGAATTATTACACAAAAATAAATATTTTTTTCAAGAATTTTATTTTTATTTTAAATAAAGTTTTCTCGTACGTTTGATGTCATGGCAACAGTGAAAATATTGAATAAAAATTGAATTTGCATGTAATTTCAATGCGGATTAAATTTTTAGTTATTTAAATTTTAAATAAACTTCTAATTAAATTAGTTAATGAAATTTGGACCTAATTAGTTGATTTTGGAGCCTAAACTGATTTTTTGCTTCAAAATGACGTATCCCACTTGTTAGTGAGACTTTTGGTTCTTTCAGTGAAAGTGGGTGACAGACAGACGGACGGACGGACTGCACGATTATAAAACCTTCCACTTTTTACGTTATAAACGTAGTGTGGAAGCTAACAAGGAATAGGATCAAAAGAGCTTTCAAGTTTCGATTCTAAATTTAAAGCGATCCCGGAAAAGCTGATACACAATGCAGGGACACCATATTCAACTAAATCTCAAGTTTCAATTCTTCGTAAGGTTTCCATAACTGCCAATACAAATTAGCATCACTTTGTTGATAAATTTTTGATTGTACTACAATCTATTTGAAGGGGAGTCCAGGGGACCTTTCCCTTACCAGGAAATCTGTATGATCAGGTCTGCTTGGCGAAGATAGCGAGTCAACGCCTAAACCGGTGGGAAGAAACCAGTTTTGCCTTGGTTCCTATCGCGCGGTCTTACTATCTCTACGATCGAGGTTCACGCCGAACAATCGTCTGACGCTTGAACCGCGGAAGAACGTAAGGAGAAACCGGTTTCCGATAGCCACTATTCTCCAAGCTGACGCCAATACGGCCAGATTCCCTGTCGATGAAGGGTTTTTTCCCCTGTACTCTTTATTTTTTTTGTCTTACTAACTAAATTAACTAATCTAGGTCTCACCGTTTGTCTTCTCTCCAACCCACTTGTTAATGTCTGCCACTGCCTTTTCAGGCTCATTTTTGAAGTCTGCCAGGAAAAGCGACGCCTGGAAAGACTCCGTTAGCAATTCTTTGTACTCGTCTTTGACAGCGAAGTCCTGCCGAGCCACCAAGGAGTTAGCGCATGACAGAACGTATGAGTCGGACGAGTTATCCAACGACGACAGAAGACCACTGTCGAAATAAGAGCATGTAAAGTCATGAGTCAAGCAACTCTATAGTACGTACGATTACAACACAAGCTTGGCTTCCCAAATCAAATCGCGTGGTTTTCCAAGAAACGACATGAGCGTCAATGATCTTAACCTACCTTGTGTGAAGCTCGTAGTTAGGTAAATCGCAACTGCTCTCCAAACCCAAGTAGGGTGGGGAAAATATGAAAAGACCCCTTCCTGGAAAACCAATAGTTGGGGTAGGGGAAGCAGTCTTGCGTTATCTTATACAGACTATAATCCTCTACGAAGGTTAGGTTAGGTTTGAATAGCGTCGCACTAGAGCTACACGAGGGCAATTTTCGATGGACGTCAATTTTTTTTTAAAATACAGTCAAGTGACGAGCCGACACCTGCCTCTACGAAGGAAGCTCACTAATTACCTGATTGGATACAGTCCTACTTTGAAAGCCCTTTCCACAGCTTGTCACAACTACTTGCAACTCCCATAGGACACCGTGCATTTAAAAGTTGCACTCAAGTCGTGAGATTTTTTCATGCGAGCACGAAAAAATCCCAAATTGCACGTAACGTTGAAATTTATCTTATTAAGGAAGTTCGGAAACACATAAATTTCTGTATGATGCAAACGAAGCCTATGGTTTGATTAAAGTTTGCTTACAAAAAGATGAAACTTGCCAAATTGTGAGATAAATAATTTTTTGTGGAAACCCGAAAATCCGGGTTACCTCAAGTTACGAGTTGAAGTTGCAACGGAATTGCAAGTACTAGTTGTGCGGGTGTGAAATAGGCTTAAAAGGCCTGAGAAGAATTTACAAAACAACCCCACCATAGCACAGGTAGAGAAGATACGGAACCAGCATGTTCAAAAATTTTATATTAGCAAATGTATATTGTTTAATATTCATAAATATACTTGAAAAATTTACATTTTGAGTATTGTTCTGAGGGTCACTAGGTATTGGCTGTACTAACATAAACCGAGTCATGGCAACCCGTGTACATTATTCTGGAGTTCACACTGGATCGCAATTGGCTGAGACAGAACTGAATTTTAACATTAAGTCGCCTCTACCAGGTAACAGTTTAAGCATTCGCCAAAACAACACTACAGGGGTCATTCCATGTGAAATCCCCCAAATTTAGGAAAATTTTTTGGAGAATAGTCATTGATTTTTTCCAAAAAATTACTAGATAAAGTTATGGTGGAAAAACCCTCAAATAACAATTTGTAGCGCATTTAGTCGATTATATGCTGAGGGACTTTTGCAAAATGATCATTTTTGACGAATTTCAGCCATCTTGTATTTGATACTATGCACTAAAACTTCAATAACTTGAGCATTAATTGCTTAAACTTAATATTTTTTATGTCTATTTGGAGTTATTTATATGAGAAACATAAATCTAGTGTTTAAAATAAGTTGAAAAACATTTTTTGCTAAAGTTTTAGAAGGATAATTTAAAAAAAAAACTGTTAAAATTTAAAAAAGTTCAATAGGCTTTAAAAAATAGGCCCATTTTTTCCTTCGAAACTTGATGAAAACATTGATCAATATGTGTTCTTTAAGTACAAAAAAAAATGGAGAGGTAAAATTTCTTAAAAGCTAGAAAAGAATTTTGTTTTGTAACCCGTGATATCGAGCGCTAAGGCTGCAATTACCTTGAGAAATAATTCTTAAAATTTCACAACTTTTGGGTCGTTTTGAAGCTAACTATATGAGAAATAGAAATCCAGTGTTTAAAAAAGGTACAAAAATTTTTTATTATATAAATACAAAATTATGTAATGTTTTATTATTAACCGACGTCTCCCCGTGAGACCAAAAACATGTTTGCGACGTTGCTGTGTGACAACATACTGAGAAAAAAATTCTGTAAACATACGAAAAAATTTTTAGTAATGTTACAGAAATAACCAATTTTACAAAAAAAAAGTTTTTGTAATTCTGAACAGAAATCTTCATTTCTGCAGTTACAAAATTTTTTCTAGTATTTGCAATTTGTTTCAGGCAATCATGTTCTTCTACATGAAATGTCGCGCGCATCGCCACTAAAGTTTAGTTAGGTAAGGTTTGAATTATCGTCGCACTAGAGCTACACGAACTAAAGTCTGATCGGGGTTTGATACCACACCGGGAAGACAGACATTTTGCTTTTTCTTTACAATTGCACGGAAAATGCAGTATCCATAAAATTTTCTTGTATAGTTACAGAAACATTACTTGTGTGGGATATATAAAATAGTCCTGTAAATCTACATGATATAAACAAGTAATGTTAACAAAAATATATTATGTGTTTTTACAGCACTATTTTTAGTAATTATTTACTAGAAATTTTCTAGGAAAAGTTTTATACAAAAAAAAATTTCTAGACAGTCATAAGTTTTAAATTATAATTTTTTTATAAAAAAATAAAATGTGTCAAAAAGTGATATTTCTTATTTTTGTTATAAGTCAAAAAATTATTCATTGACAAACAAAAATTAGCATTTTTTTAAACAGGAAAATGTATTCAACAAACTGCCTTTGCCGATTTTTGTTATTTGCTGTAGTTCTTTTTTTTTAAATATTGAATTTTTTTTTAAATAATTTCACAGTTTCACTTTTTTTATAAAAATAACAACTAATCCCTAAAGACAAATTGAAGAAGAATATGGAATGCGAGTTTTGTTTCGATATTGTTTGTCTTTCAACATATATTTACATAGTTTAATTAAAATAAACATATAACGAAGAATGTTTTAACAATACTCTATAAGATTTCATATTAATACAGAAAAATATAATTAAGCAATTTCTTAAAATGTTAACTTCGGTGTCCCAGTTTAAAAACTTTCTTGAAAATATTTATTTTCATTATTTAATGATTTTTTTTACATAAAATAACAAAAATGTAGGTACTCTGTATTACGCATGTGTCACAGAGAGCTATTTGAATATAAAACTATATTTGCTTCTATAATTCCCTCGACTATGTATTTGGGATTAAAATAAATGTTTAATATACACCCGATATATAACAAATTTTCTTACTTTTAATTCAACATTCCTGGGAATCTCGCAGTTTGAAATTCAAAATGAGCAAACCATACGTAAAAAGACCACCAATCGCAGAAAGCAAATAACTTTTCTTGATTTTGATCATCCCACATGCTGACAAATGAATTATTTGGGTCTTTTCTATCCTCCGTAATAGATAAATCGCTTCATTGCCCAATCCATATTGAAGCTTGTATTTCGAATTTTTCACTAACATTTTTCCCGCGTTTTCTTTTATCTTCGACATGGACTCCGGAATTTTGGATCCGCAAAGCGTCAGCGAGAACAAAATGATGATCCCGGTGAGGCTGGACGATGCAATTTCCACTGCAACTTCTGGTGCGACCTCTATGTCCCTCACTATAAATGCTGATAATTACGTGAACAGATTGAGGAGGCTTATCATCAAAGCTAGAAACAATGGCACAGACAAAGTGTTTCTTAGAAGCTGAACTAGTTCCACGACACAGAAATAGTCTTTCAGGCTGTCCAGAGTGCTGGAACTGTTGAAGTTGATTACCTGAAGTTGTTTTTCATATGTATGTAATATTTGCGCACATTGTTGGATCAAGAGGCACATTGATAGCACTATGAGACAGGGGTGAACTGCTGTAAGTGCAAAGTAAAAATAGTATCCAATGCATATCATTATTTGTCTTGCTATTGGATTTTCTATTTCAATCCCATACGTGTAAAATAAATGAATTTCCGTCGATTTTGAAATATATATGTACAACGCAGCGAATAATAATGGCTCAATGAATAATGATAACAAGAGGCACTTTATAAGCAGAACACGAAATGTGTTTTTCTGGTGGACATAAAACTTGCTTTGAAGTGCTTTCATAAAATTTAACAACTTAGATAGATGTTGGTTTTTTCTTTGTAATGAATGCCAAAGAATTAAAACCGCCACATATTGGAATATAAAGACTAAACCTACTCTAAAATTATATATTAACATATCACTCAAAAATGCACAAGATGTTTGATATAATACATTGATGTGAATTAATATTGCAGATAAACCAGAATACCAAGGAAAAAGGTCTAAAATGATCGAGTTCACTTTGATTACATTTAGTTTTAACATAATCCATATTGGTATATGTGTCTTGAAGACAGATTTTATGTATGCAGATATCGTAAATCGAGTACACATTTTCATTGAATCAAAGAATGGTTGGTTGCTCGGAAAAAAGGCCGTGAGCATATACAACTGTTCCAAGTAACAAATATTACTGTGACGTATAAGGCTTTCAGATCAGAAAATGAATGAAACTTTTGTACAACTGGATGTATATCTAGTTTTATATATAATATTGACAACAATTGAAAAGTAGAAATTAGAATAACGGAAAATTTAGAGCATAATGCATTTTGGTGTCAAATGCTGATTGCCATATCGGAAAATTAATTGCTGCATAAAAATCAGATAATATCGAATGATAAAGAGACAATCTGAGATGTATTGATAAAATAAGAAAATAGTCTGACACACAAGGAACATTATTAGGTGTATTGAATTAGCTTTTACATGCATGTTTGAAAGCACAATATGTGAGTAATAAAAGTAAAAGATCAATAAGCCAAACCTTGTTGTCTATTATAAAAGGAATATAAAATTACGGTTTCAAAAGAAAGCAATTTTCTATTTTGTATGCCTAGGGTCTGGTTATTATATTCATTAAGAACTGTAAAGGTATCAATATTGCGTAATTTACTTTTTTTTGCATAGCTTTATTGACTTAAGATAATAATCTATTGAGTATTTTGCTTATGATTAAAATGATTCCAAAATCACGTTTCTGTAGCCAATTAAATGGAACATTGCTTGGAAATTATTTCATCTGTGTTATTATGTTACAGTACTATTAAGATCAATATCTAAACTTATCCGTATCAATTCAAGCGGAAATTACTTAAGTATCATGATATCGAATATTACAAATACATCGGAACTGTTAGCGGGAAAATGGCGTATTGTAAAAAATACGATTGAATTTTCGTTGACAAAAATACCCACATTTGTCTATTGTAACCTAATTATTTGTAAATATTTAACATAGAATTATATCAATCGATAGATCTTAAATTTTGAAATAAAAAATTTTAACCCGAAAAGCCATACTTCTTTCTATAAATATGACGAAAAGCCATATTTTTCATATTGGTCACTTTCCGTCAACAGTTTTAAGATCGAGGTTGTCAAGTTGGTTGAAATTGTATCTAGCTCAGGATTTGGTCGGTAATGTTCCGAACGGGTATAATGTCATTTCAGGTTCTTCTATTGTATCTGTGTTTCTTCTATCTATGTTTTTTTTATTGTACCTATGTTTCTTCTATTGTATCTATGTTTCTTCTATTGTATATATGTTTCTTTTATTGTATCTATACACTCTCAAAACAAAGGAGTGAAATTCACTCCAGTTGGAGAAGTGCATTTTCGACACTGGAAAGGAGTGAATATTAACTTAGACTGAGTTAAAATCACTCGTTTGGAGTGATCCTGTCGGAGGTTTAACACACAAAGGATCCACTCCTTTCGGGGAAGTGCATTTTCTAGACTGGAGGAGTGAAAATTAACTTAGACTGAGTTAAAATCGCTCGTTCGTTTTAAGAGTGTATGTTTCTTCTATCTATGTCTTTTCTATTGAAGCCCAACACGAGCAAACCATAAGTCGAAAGACCGCCCACTGCAGAAAGTAAAAAACTTTTCTTGAATTCGATCAGTCCACAAGCTGATAAGTGAATTAATTCGCTCTCTTCGATTCTTCGTAACAAGTACATCGTCTCTTTGCCGATTCCATTTTGAAAATTGTGTTTCGAATGTTTTACTAGCAGAGTTCCCGCCGTTTCTTTTATTTTCATTAGTGAATCCGGAATCTTCGCAGCTTGCAGCGTCAGCGTGAGTAGAATTATGGAACCTTTCAGACTTGTGACTAACATTTCAAATGCGAGAATGGTATCTACATCCGTGGAATAGATCAAAAGCGTGAAAATTGAAATAAACAGGTTGAGGAGACTTGTCAACAGGGCTATTAACAACGGCAAAGACAAAGCGTTTCGCAGAAGACGAACTATTTCTAAGGCAGAGAAGAAATCTTTCAACGTATTCAAGCAGCTAGAACAGAAGGTGATATTTCGCAGTTGTTTGTCAAAAAGCCACAATATTTTTACACAATGCTGAATCAGGAGACACATAGTTAAAATTACAAGACATGGGTATCCTGCATTATATACGAAGTAAGAGTAAGATCCAATCAGTATCACTGCCGATCTTGATGTGGGATCTTCCACTTGGGTATTGCTCGTCCAATATAAAAGGACATCCATTCTTGATTCTGACAAATACAAGTACAACATAGAAAGCAGCACTGGTCCAAGGTATGTTGCTGCTAAGACACACTTAAATACGATATGATGGTTGCTTTTCGGAGGTAATTTCATTCTGGTACGCAGACTTTTCATAAGGTTTATCAGTCGAGATAAGTTTAGTTTTTCTTTCGATAAAGAATGCCATAGAAGAAAAATACTAATATATTGGGCAAGAAAGACAATTCCAATTATAAAATTGAATTCCAGCATACCACTTACACTTGCATTGTATGTTTGGTAAAATGCGTTTATATGAAATAGTATTGCAGTTATGCAAGAGAACCAAGGACAGAGATACTTGAAGCTCGAATTAAACTTTAGTAATTTCAACTTCCATATTATCCAGATTGGAGTATGAGTCTTAAAAGCCATTTTCAAGTATTTGATCATGGTAAGTTTAGCTAAAAACGACATCTCAGTTTAAGCTTAGGGATGGATATATTTGTGCCAATAAATAGATTGTATCTTCCTTATGGTATCATACTCAATTAATATTCTGAGTATGAGCTTGAAATGCAATTGTAACGCTGAATAAATATTTAATTTGTATTGCAAATTAAATCTTACCCAATGATATTGGTTTCAACAAACATTCAGTGCGTATGAATAAAATATAATGTCACTTGTGTAAGTGTATCCCGTCGAAAATTTCGCCAAACCCTATATTATTGCCAAACACGATAAATAAGTGTTATGTATAATAAATATAATAATTAATAAAAAAATACAATAAGAATTAATATGAAACGCAAATGAGAACGAATGAAACCCGCATAATAATTATATAAAAATATTATATAAATGAATAAAATGAATTATATAAAAATATTATATAAATGATAATATTTAATATATTTTGTATTAAAAGTACAGATGTTTTCTTTTGGAAAAATCAGCGCCAAAGGATTTGGCGAGCGTTGTCACGTCGACGGAATAATGCACAAGTACCAACTATAATTTATATAATTTTATTAACGACAAAATTTTGCTATTTTATTGCTATTCGTCACATATAATACTTTTTAATGACGTAAATATTGAAAAGACTTTATGTTGGTTGAGTGTTGTTGGGGAAAGCTAAAAAATTGCGACAACCAATCATTGACTGAAAATGTTGCAATCTATAAAGCAAGCAAGACGGGATACAAAAAGACAGTGTTATCCGAAAATATAATTTTCCATAAACTAATTGAGCGGTGATGTAATAAATAATAGTAGAAAACATGATGAAATACATTGCTTTAAATTTTTATAAATACAATATATGTGTGAAATAAATTAGCTTTCAGCATTACCTTTTGAATAGATAATTGCATTAGTACATCTACAATAAAACTTTCGGATATTTGTAAAATATGGAGTGGCGTGTTTAAAATATGGTTTCATTGTGAATTCTTTCTTTGTAACTGGATCATCTCCAGAAAGTTCAAATTTTTATGATAGAAAAATCAATATGAAAACATTAAATTGAAAAAAAAAAAATCTTAGGATTTTAAATACACTTACATACTTTGAAACCTCAACTCCAGACTTTGTTAATATACAGTTTTAGAGTTTAGACTTTGTTAATAGACATATTAGTTGGAAACTCTTGTAAGGTAATATTTACATACAAAATGATCTGAATACAATTTAACCCAAATTCACTTTTCATTCTGATTGATAAAATTGCCAAATTTTCTCAAATAATATTCAAATCAGTTAGACCTTAAACAAATTAATGTTTTAAACATGTTTTCTGGATGGATTCACAAATAATTTATAGAACTCCTTACATGCGCCGAAGGATCTTCTCCGTAGCATATTTCTTTCCCCCAACTTAGGTTGGCAAGGAGTAATGGTAATGGTAATGTAATCGTTTCCGGCTGCCTATTCTAGCCTCCTGTAGGAGCTTTAACACGGCCAAAAAAGCCTCGTCATTCAGAACCCTGGTCAAGTCACGAGGTCAACACCTGAGCCGGCACCCAACGGAACTTCGAGCGACATCGTACGCTGACGCCGTCGGGACTTTGGACTCCACAGATTTAACAAGCACGTCTGTCCCAGTGTACTCGGGCCCATCCGTCACGGCAAGGAGTGTGAATATGTCTAAAGCAGGGGTTCCCAACCGGTGGTACGCGCGTACCACTGGTGGTACAAGGGAAACTTTCAGGTGGCACGTGGGATTGATGTGAGCATGAGCAACATAATGTTATTAATAGCTTCTGTACGCACGAGCAGTGAGAACGAACACATGCTCATTATTTTAAACATTACAATATTTTAAATAGAAATTTTTATTAACTTCTGATTCGGATGTAAAACCTAGTATCCTTTGATCATCCGGCAAGCTCTGCTATTCTTGATGCCATTTGTTACGAGTTACTTGTGTGAGAGTGGATTTTCTGGACTCTTATACATAAAAAATAAAAATAGAAGCAGAATAAGTGTTGAAGAGGATTTACAATAAGGGGTATAAAAGTATATTTTGTATAATGATAATTTTTTGCTGAATCAGTACTAATTTTTTTATTTGTATGTTTTTAGCCCTGTAGGTAATGAATACAACTGTAAATTAATACCATTTTAATCTTTTTATTTCTCCTTTATTATAAGAAAGTTATAAATGAACAAACATCTAACCATTAAATATAATTTTTCTCGAGAATTTAATTCAAAAAGTCTTTGAACACTTTAAGAAGAGTAAATATTATGCGTTTATTAAAATATTTAGGCTTGGTGGTACGCCCAAATTTCTCAAAAAGTCAAGTGGTACGCAGGTGCAAAAAGGTTGGGAACCCCTGTTCTAAAGTCTCTACTCTCACCTGAATGCCTCTGCCACTTTCTCGTCCTGGATCCCTGCCTCGTCGTATGCGTATCCCAAGACTTTCCGCATCTCTTGGCGAGTCTCTCCTCTGGCGCCGGAGTGCAGCATAGCCAGGGCCGGATTTCTAAATAGCCTAAGTAGGCTGCAGCCTAGAGTGGCGAATTTTCAGGGGCGGAAAATTTTTACGACCAACTAAAGCGACATTCGGCATAAACAAATTATAGTAAAGATACTAATAATTTTATGAAAGAAAGCAAATTATTTACATTAATGTTTAAATCGAAAACGTATACTTCATAGTACTAATATTTAGTGATGATTCAGTGTAATATTTTCATTTTGTAATAAGTATCATAGTTATTAGTTATTTTGTAATATAGAGTGATAAAAATGGATCGTAGCCTACAGGCGGCAAATCTTTAAATGCGGCCCTGAGCATAGCTAAGTTCGTGGCCAGCGAGAACGGCGAGATGAACACGTTCCCATCATTCTTATGAGAGAGGGCCTTTAGTAAGGAGATGCCCAAATGGTTGACGGATTCCGACACTGCGACAGAAAGCTGCGAATAAAATAGAATTGTGTAAATTACAATAGAAAATAAACTTTTAGAATTTGCCGATAAAATAAGTTAAGGAGACGCGGTACCCAAAACATTATTTCTAGAAATAATAACACAAACTTTTAAATTTTATTGGTTTATATAATATTTACACTAAATAAAAATTTTCTAGCAAATAAAAATGAATATTTACAAGTAGTTTTTCATTTATTAAAAAAAAACACAATTTTGAACTTTTTTTAAAAACCCTACTCCTTTTTAATTTTTGGGAATATCTCAACCAAACTTTTATGGTCTCTTTTTAGTACCATTTGTTCAAGAACTGTACATGGATTTTAATATGTGAGCTTCAGTTAAAAAGTAACATGCATTAATACTGAAAATCTCAGAAATTCACACAAAAAATACAAATTATTGAAATCAACATTTTTAAAAAAAAAAATAACTATACATAGAAGACCTTATTACATGCACAATTTTGTGCACAATATATATAAGAACACAGGTAACAAATTTCAAAATTCCAACTTAATTAGCAAAAAATCCTTAGAGATTTATTAAACACAACAATTAAAAAACGTGAAACAGAGAAAAAAGGTTGAAAGCAGACGAAATACGTATTGAAACTTATAGGAGTGACTCCAGAAAATGTTTAGTAACTTTTTTTCTACAAAAGATATCATTATGAACCTTTCAGTAAATGTTCAGAAAGATATTGTGAATAATAAAAAGAAAAAATTAATATTTTGACCAATTTTTGGGTACTGCATCCCATCAGACGAAATACGTATTCAAGCGTATATAATAACTTTTTTCTACTGAAGATATCATTATGAAACTTTCAGTAAATGTTTAGAAGAATATTGTAAATAATAAAAAGTAAAAACTGAAAAATCGATATTTTGATCATTTATTGGGTACCGCGTCCCCTTAAAACTTTCTGCTCTTATATATGAAAAAAAAAGAGCGCTCTTATATATGAAGAAGAACCGTTGCAAATGGAAATTATATAATTCTATAAAATAAGAACCACCTCCATATATGGTTTCTTTAAACTAGACTTTAATTACTAAATTATTTTTTAAAACATTTTTCTAAAAGGTTTATTCTAACAGTTACTTGACAATCAGAACTGATGTCACAGCCATCGAAAATATAGTTTTAGGATTTTCAGATCAAAATAATTTAAGACTTTCATCTCTTATATATGGGAAGTTGGACGCCAAAAAGAACCGTTACAAACGTAAATTATGTAATTCTATAAAATAAGAACTTACCTCCATGATTTCTTCAAACTTGACTTTAACTGCTAAACTTCTTTATTTCCTCTAATATATACTATTTCGCAAACTTTTCTTCTACAGTAGAAGGCTTGTTCTTTCTAACATTTATTTTATTAAAATTCTGACAACCAGAACAGATGCCACAGCCAATGTACAAACTTACTTTCAGACGATAATACAATTATTTTTTTAAAACGAATACAATTAGATATATTTACAAACGATAATTTGATTAATTATACAATAAAAAGTAAACCAAACTTGGTAGGCTCGCGACAATGGAATTAAAACAAGTTATAATTAAGTTGCTTACAATTAACAAAATGGGTTCTTAATTTTGAGAATACTGTACTCATATTTGAGAATGATGGTTTAATTTAATCAATTAGCTCAAAAGTACAAAACACTCAGTAAAATGAGTTGCGAGCCTTTATTGCTTTCCTTACAGTCACCGAGGGTAAAGGTTAATTTTTGCATGATAATTGAAATTTTTTTCTATAAATATGTTTAAGTGGAGTACAAGCAGTAAAAAAATCTATTTTTATTCAACTGGTACACAAAAAAAGACCAGAAAACAGCGTGAATTTAATTACCTTCCATTCATGACCTTCCGTTACTTACCGTCGTAATGAACTAGTTAGCTTGGTACCACCAGTCCAGCTTTAGCTACTAGGTAGTTTGTTTGTAGGGTAGAAGAGTGAATGTTCGACGTCAACAATAAACATGCGTGTCTATGTGGTTAAGAGGACTCCCTTGGAATTCCACATCTTGAAAATCGTAATGTTATTCCTATGGAAAACATTCGCAAGTCAATTGCCGCCAAAATTTTATTAAAAGGTTACTAGTTTCTTGTATCATTGTAAAGAACAAAAGGAGTAGATTCTGTAAAATTAATTTGTTTTGTGAAAATCCCATATTTAGTATTTTTAATAATTTTTTGAAGTTAGTAAAAAATGGAGTTCGCATTAAGTTCTAACTTCAAAAAATTATTTAAAATACTTAATATGTGATTTTCACAAAACAAATTAATTTTACAGAATCTACTCCTTTTGTTCTTTATAATGATACAAGAAACTAGTAACCTTTTATTAGAATTGTGGCGGTAATTGACTTGCGAATGTTTTCCATAGGAATAACATTACGATTTTCAAGATGTGGAATTCCAAAAGGGAGTCCTCTTAAACTCCTAGTTTCCTTACACAGAAGCCCTGACCATGGGCGGAACTATAAAAAGCGCGGAGCAATTGGATGAAGACAAAATATAAAGTCTGAAATTGTCTCTTCATTTGATTGCTCCACACGTTTTATAGATCCGCCCATGGTCGTGGCTTCTGTGCAAAGATAATATGAGTTTAATTATAGTTAGGATGAATTAGCTGTAGTGTGGTTTGTTTTTGAATCATAAGACGACGTTTGCCGTAGCTGTCGTCCGATTTGATTGATAAAGAAACCAACGAATCGTAACCCTTTAAGTACTAGAAGACGTTAAACTATTATAAAGGTTTAAACAATATATCTGTAGCAGTTCGCCGAGTGAGCTAGGAATGCGGCTTGAGATCACATTTTCGCAAAGAATTAGTGAATATATCAGAACTAATAAAATTGAAGAAGGCTCGTGGTGCTGCCATCTAGTAGGATAATTTGATAACAAAACATGATCCCCACACATTAGGGTAACGCTAAAGTACCTTACTCTACACTTGCAGAAAATCAAGGTTATACTGAAACCCTAATGACACAATCTAGTCGCCAGATTAAACAGAAACTTTTATTCTGAAAACTATTCTATAGACAAGAAACGGGGAAAATATCGGTCCATCTCTCTTAAAATATCTAAAAGTCAGTTTTTTACAGGAAAAAAAACTTTACGAACCTATCATGCACTGATATGTTTCTATTTGCGTTGCACTGATACCGAAAAATAGTTTGTGCTAACCAGAGGCGTAGCTACCGCCGTATCTGCCGTACCAATTATACGGGGCCCCCGGGCCACGGGGGGCCCCCAACGTGCGTAAGCAAAAATTAACAAAAACTTTGAACCAAATAAATTTAATTTCGAAAAAATAATATGAATGTGAAGAATGTAAAAATATAATTAATATTTTAGACAGTTATGATTTCTTTGCTTGTCACATTTTATGAAGATAATGACTTACAGAAAACTAGTATGTATTTTATTAAGTAATCTATTTTTGAATAGACTGTGCGAATTAAGGAATCAAAATTTATTCAGTAGTTTGCTAAATGAGTCCAAAGATTTAACAAAAGAGTGGAGGTTAAAACTGTTTTTAAAAACGAAAGGTGAAAGAAGGAAGCTTTTTTTTATGAGTTATCACAAGATGAGATAATTTCAGACCCAGAATCCTATTTCAAAGTCAATGTATACTATTGCTGTTTAGATATTAATTTCTCAAACTAAACAAATATTTCAGAGCCTTTGCACCCTGAGTAGTATGTTCGAAATATTACAACCGGATAAACTCATGTCTTCTTCAAACAAGGAGATATTAAGCGCTTCCGGAAAACTGTTGGCTAAATACAGTAAAGACATCTCAGTTAATATTTCTGACAAATTAAAGGCTCTAAAAACATGCTTAAAATTTGAAATTTAAAAAAAAATTCCATAAAGGAACTCATTGAAGTATTGCTGATAAAATTCAATAGTCTTGCGTCCAGTTTTCCCGAGGTAATAACAGTATGCTTTTTATTCTTGACCCTTCCGGTTACAACCGCAACTGCTGAAAAAAGTTTTTCAAAATTAAAATGTCACTATTGGTTTACCGTCACTATTATCCATAGAGGCAGAAACTTTAGAAAAACTTAAGTCATCATCAGCTATAAATGATTTAATAAATCAGTTTGCCGAAAAAGGCAAGGATATTGTATATTTAATTTGAATTGTTTTTAAAAAATTGAAAAAAAGTGACAGATAATTATGATGAATAAATATTTCTTTTAATTTTATGCATTTTTTTCTTTTGTGAGAAATTTTTACCCTTCCTAAGGGCCCCCAAACAAATTTTTATATGGGGCCCCGCCAAGGCACGCTACGCTTCTGGTGCTAACCCTCGAGGGCATACTGTTGCCATATGACAACAACAACAAGTTACATAATCCACTTTATTCTATTAAAAGAGAGCTCCCTCTCGACAAATTTTAAAATGGAGCTCCCTTTCGACTCTATTTTTATCTATTACATTCTATTTTGAAGTTTTAGTCACTAATAACCCTCATAGATGACAGTAGTAAAAGTGTTTTCAAAATTAAAGAGTGAAGTTATTAACTGTTTTGAAATAATGTCTTTGGCAGTATTTAAAGTAATAATATTAGTACTAAATACAAATAAATTGTTTTGAAAAAATAATTATAGTTCAAGAGGGTTATTTTAAAAATATATTTAGTAATTTTCTAGTCATTCACATTAATTTTGTTTTAACAGTAACTACTCTTCATAATTATTTTCTTTTATGACAAAATCTAATTGTACTTAATATTAATACTCTCTTTGGTTGCTATAAATGTTTTCATGAAAGATTTTTATACTTAAAACTATGTGTCTTTACCTGTGCAACTTATTATAAAATAATAAAATTATCAATTAACTTTATTTTTAAATATAATTTATTAGCAATATACAAAAAAGTTCATTAGGTTAAGTGAAAAAGGTGATAATTTGCATAAGAATAAATATTAATACCCAAAACTTTAGGCATCTATTCAGTGCTCAATGCATGGTGTTGCCATATCGCAACAATTTCAAAATTTGAACTTATTTAAATTCTAATGCCGTTAATTTTTTTAGTATTTTTCTCATAATGTATAAGTATTAAAGATACAAATATATTTTGTCGGGATGAAAAAAAATGCATTACAGGGTTAAGATAACGTCTCAAAATAGCTGCCAGTTCTCACAGCAGCAATAAAGTCTCGATATTTTTGTAACTAGTTTTAGTTCAGGATCGATCATTCACCAAAACTTCAACACCTCATAATATTTACTAGTTTACGGGGAAATTGAGTAGTAGTTAAGTGTCTCGTTATTTTTATATATTTTTTTTGTTTAGGACGGATCGTTTAGCTAAACTTTAACGCCCATAATTTTTGCTTATTTGCAACGATTTTTATTTCAGAAAGGGTCGGACAATCAAACCAAAGTATTTTGTTACTTTGAAGTTTGAAAGATGGTAATGGTGGTTACGCAGCATTTTAACCTCGCGGCCCACTACTTACGTTTGCAGAGCTAGCTTATTAACAAATGAATCCATTTTTTCAGAAACCCCATCATAAGTCAATTTTTTCAAAATTAAGCTCTTGGTGTTAATCAATACGCCGACGTAAACACATTCTATTAAGAAATCATGTTCATCAGTGGCGTATTTAAGGGGAGATGCTGAAGCTCCCCCCAGCCCCAGAGGTATGAATTATCATTGCACTAGAACTACATTACTACAACTACACGAGGGCTATTGGTGACGGGCGTCGTATTTTAGAACAACAGTCAAGTGACCAGCTGACATCGTACGCAGCGTTAGGACTATATATTTAACGGTTTAAAATGCGGTTTTGCTCGTTAAAAATTCTAAATGACAAAATTAAAAAGCAATCGGCAACAGGATCCATATTCATCGGTCAAAAAGCCAAATTCGTTGAGCTAAACTTTGGAGAATGCGCATTTTGCAACTAAACTCTTTAAATGTTGTTGAAATATTTTTGTTCAAATATGATTAAACTAAACCAATACATACTTATATTCCAATAACTTTTTTGCTAAAGATTGTGCTGATTGCGATTTATGGATATTTTAGAGAGTTCCGTTCTTTGATCACTACGTAGATTTATTAACAATGACATGCTTTTAAAAAATATTATTCACAATTTTGTTTGATATAATTTTTATTCCAAATGTAAAACCTATACAAATATTTACTTAACTTTTTACAAAAAATTACAAAAATAGTACTAAATAGTTTATATATTAGAAGAAAAAAATTCATAAAATTTAACTTTGTTTTGCAGCTTTATATATTATTTGTAGCGAGTTAAGGTTTTATAAGAGCATATAACTATCTAGATAAACTTTGATGATTATAAAATATACTAATATAAAAATTAAGTATCACAGTTTCCTATATTCATTACAAAGCAATTTTTATGCATACTTAACAATTATAGGTTTTGCTCAAGAATGAAAAACAAATTTGTAAAAGATCTAGAAGAAAATACAACAAAAATATAACATTTCCAATAAAAAAATTCCACTTATAAAATACTTCTTGGAAAGTATTTTTTCCAGGTTTCAATAAACTGTTTTCCTGAGATGATTTTTTCAAGAAATTCGAGCAACCACTTTTCCAACATTTTTTCCAGAATGCAAGTGCTGTAAATATAAATTATGGATAAGTTTTGGCATAAAAAAATTATGAAGTTTAATTTTTTAATTTTATAAAATGTCTAGGGGCAATTAAAGGGACCAAACATATAGAGCATTCTAGTAATAGCATTCAGTTGTCATTGTATAAGAGTTTTTTCTAACCAAATTTCACATTTTTTTTTGTCCTCCTAGCCACTGCTCCTCAATAATTCACTTATGGTGAACCTTTGAGTTACCCTGAACACTTGGTCAACTGGCTGACCAATATCATCTATAGCAACAGACATGCTTCCTTGGTCCCCTTCTTCATGAACATCAGTATTGTTCAGCAAGTTTACCAAGTATTACTTGAAAGTTTACCATAAGTGAATTTTAGATTATCATTGTAGCTTGGATTGTAGCTCTTCCAAATAGACGCAGATCTAAAAAAAATCAGTCACAACTCTTTTCAAATCAATGGCCGCTACATTTAATGAAGAGGGTATTTCAATATTGTTTACAGATATGACAAAATGCTTTAATTGTCAAGGTGATTATATGGAGAAATAAGCAGTATTGTACATTACTTTAGGTAAAAAAATATTTTTTGTATTTTGACCCGCACATCAGAGGTTGAAAAAAAGCAGCCCTTGTTAATACATACCTCAACCCCTCTTATGATGCCTTCCATGCCAACAAACTCGCCTTCTGGAGTTGATAAACCTGTGTCTACAAGAGGTGTCAATTTTTTGCTTTGAACATTTTCACACAGGTACTTGAAATACGTTGGGAAGCAGTCAGTAAAATAAAACAGCAAAAAGCCCTGGACAGCAGCAGATTTCATAAGCAACTAGAAAAAAGATTTATGATAACTGCACCAACTGAAATAATAGTTTTAATTTTAAGTTAATTAGAATTATTGTCACATTAGGGCTATACAAGGGCTATTGGCGATGGGCGACGTAATTTAAAATTACAGTTAAGTGACAAGACGACAACCGAGTAGGTACCCAATGCATCTGTTAAGTGTGACATCGTGATATTATTCGTCACAGTTTTGGCTGCACGGGCCGTTTATAGGGCAGCAGTTATTTTGGCTATGTCTGATTCCATATTAGGGACCTTTCGCATGCAAGGCGAATGCCTTTAACTGGACTTTCCAGCCCCTTTAAATTTTTAGAGAAACATTTGTGCTCGGTACTCATTTGTCTTAAAATACTTACATTGCTGTCACAATATGTTTAAATACTTACATAAAAAGTATATATGCACTAATTAATGATCATTCTTAACCATACATTAAATATTTTTTAGTTGTAATAGCAATACAAATTGCTAAAGAGAACTAAAATCTATTTAGATCTGAAAAAATTTGTTCTTAATATTTTCCAAAATCCACTACGAAATTTAAGTGAATAAATACTATCTAAAATAAAAAAATATAGTCTGAAATTAAAATTATAATAAGCAATATGAACTGCAAATATGAACAAATTTAAAGTTGTATTTTATTTTTTTTTGGAAGAGGACCGTCACATTTTGTATACCGATAATTGTTTAGCAATTCGAAATAGAAAATAGCAATCTAATAAAATCAAGTTATAATTGTTTAGCATATATAACCTCAACATTATAACCTTTATTATAAAAAAAATCTACAATAAATACAAAATTAAGGTTAGTAAGGTTTAGATTAACTTAGGCAAAACTGAATGGTTTATTATAGAAGAACTAACTTGCTCTGGCAAAAACGACAAATCAAGTTTGGGTAAAGCATTTTTTTCTTCCGACTTGTATCCAGTGATTCCGCCAATAATAAGAAGTCGACCTTTCAGCGCCAAGTTCTTGACACAGTCAATCAGCATTTGGCCTCCAATGGTCTCCCAAACCACATCTACCCCTTTCTACAAAAAAAAAAGATTAAAAAAAGTTCAATGTTGATAAAAAAAAATGTTTCAGATTGTTTCATTAAGGGAGAACTGGGAGCGGGTTTCCAAAACAAAGTGTCTGTGTTACTACAATAAAAGCCAACACGGCAGCACAACGGTTAGGGAGCTAGCCTTTGGAGCCTCTGGGTTTGGGTTCGAATCCTGGTAAGGCATAGATGTTTGTGTTTGTAAATGTTATATTATTTGTCTATGTGTTTGTGTCACCCTATCTTTGTGTGTGTCTCCTGTGACTGTTACTTCTGGTGAATAGGTTAATGGGCTATAAAACCTATGCTCCTCCTTCCTAGAGGGCGCATTCATTGTCATTTGTCATACTACAATAAAAAATAACTTTCAAAGCCAAATTACTACCGCAAAACTAAGTATTTTACAAATTTTTTTTATATATTCTATCATATGTAGCTGTCTTACAGGACTCTACAATCCCACTTTTTGAAATTGGTGTTAATATTTTGTTGTAAAATTAATTTTTTTAAAAAAGCATTTGAACCAATTTTAAAAAGTAGGATAATAGAGCCCTGTAAGACAGCTGCATTTATCATACATAAAACAGTTTGTAAAAATACTTCATTTCGCCGTAGTAATTTGGTTTCAAAAATTACTTTTATCATTGGATTAACACAGAGGTAATTCAGTATGGAGACTCACTCCCATTCACATTTAACCAAAACCTTTAAAAGAGACAAGTCAAGCCACAAATTGTTACCATGATTTATTTTTTTAAACAATTTTTTAAGCTATAGCAAAACTTAATAGTTTTTTATTACCATTTTTTTTTTTGATGTTATGATTTTAAAGGCGTTTCATGAATACAGAACAGTTTTAGATTATGGCTAAAGTAGATTAATATAATTTAAAGTTTTAAGAGGGGGATTTACAGATTAATGTATAAAATTAATCTTCAGTATCAAACACATAATAAAATAATTACAGCATATTTTTAATCTTAACACCTTATTAATATATTTAATACTTTTTTTTTCAATGATCTATAATGAGAAATTTCTCTATAGAAGAAGTAAACTCCTCTTAATGTTACACTGTGAGGGTTTTAGTTTTTTTTAATGATATGCCTTGTTTAAATGTATTTAGATTTAGGAAAAAATTATTTTGCAATCTGAATAGAATCTTTTTTAAAGTAAATCATTAGCTTTTAATTTACTGTGGGTTGTTGAAACATTATAATGAAGTAAATGTTTTATATTAATAAATATATTAAATTTTTAATCAGGTAGAAAAAAAATAGTTACTGGATATTCTTTTGCTAAAACTTCGGCCAAGTTTTCTTTCTTATAGTTGATGATTCGGTCACAACCTAGTTCCTGACAACAGATTTATCATAACTGTTAATGTATGTTTTACATAATAATAAAAATAATAATAATAACATTAAACCATTCATACCAAGATAAATTTTTTAAAAGATTAAAGTTGCAAAGGTTAAGGGATTTGCAATCCTACATCCTCACTCATTTGAAGAATTATGATTTCTTAGTATCCTCTTTAATTTTTTTAAAAATATTTGCAAATAAAATATCTTATTATATTCCTATGTTTAAAATATTTAATTATTTAAACTTAAACTCATCAGCAAAAATTTTTAAATCTAAAATACTGTTAAGTTTAATAAAATTAAAGGGAAAAACATTGTTTTCATCAGTAATTTAAAACTATAAACCAAATGACACCCACACAAAAAATGACAAAAAACAGTAAATTTTAAATCTCAATACACAAGTTATTATCTTTTTGTTTGATGAAATTTAAGTACTATCCATTATAATTTATTTAAAATCCTTGTTATTAATTTAATAATATGTAAATTTATACCTATAAAATATTTTTTAAAAAATCACCTTTAACATGTCTTCTTTTTCTTTAGTAGAGCAAGTTGCAATTACATGACATTCAGCAGCTTTTGCCCACTGTACCTAAAATAAAAATAAGTATTATGATAGTTTTATGCTGCTTATGAACCGAAACTTATTTTTTTAAGTTAACAAACTTCACCTAAAAAATTCTTTAAGTATTAATTGGACAGATATTGAAATTGCTAAAAACTAGAAGCAAGATTTCAGTAAACAACAGGCACTTAATGAATTTGAAATTTTAAAATTAAAACATGACAAAAAGACATAGCAAAAAAGAGCAAAGTCATATTTGGCTTGTTCGAATGAACCTCACACTAGAGATACAAAAGGTCTATTGGTGACAATCTTCATAGTTTTAAACCACAGTCAAGTAATAAAGCCTACACCTGAGCTGTCACTTAACATATAGGGCTTTAGATGTACCACAGGACTATTGATCTACACCAGAGCCATGTAAACTTTATTTGTTGATTGTTAAGGGCCCTCATCTCAAAAATTAAAACATCAAGTCGAGTTTTAAGAAACATACCATTCGATGTCTAATTTTGAAAATAAGAAAATTTCAAAATTTGGGCTTTGAAATTTAATTTTTAAGGGAGATATGGGGTTTTAAACTTCAAAAAAGACGTTTTTTGTGTCAAGAATAACACATGTCCAAAAACGCTAAACTTCTCCAAGTAATTTTTTTCATACACAGAACAAGTTCACTTAACAAAAGACAAAAAACGAAACAAATTTGATGATTAGATTTTCAATTAAAAATTATCAAAAATGTCTAAAAATTAAAAAAATTTAGGGGGTAACAATTTTGAAAATTACCGTCCGAACACGTTGCAATTTCTTCGCATCTAAGTAACGATCGTGATAAAGCCTCCCTAAAAATTTGAAAGCATAATTTTAATTAGTTTAAGAGCAGTTGATGACAAAAAGCAATTCTTTTGCAAATCCCCCCCCCTCCCAGCAGTTTGGCGATGTTGGCTATAGTGATTAGAAAAAAAAGGGAGATGTAGCCAAATGTAGTCGTTCTGCCTAGGCGGGGGGTAATATGAGACGTATGTGGGGGGAATGGGGAGAGAAAATGGGAGAGGTATATGTAACTAGTGAGATAAGAGGTGTTCTTCGTTTACTATTTTTGGTTTGGACACCATTCGTAAACGGTGCTGATTTTCTGAATCGTGAAAGGGACTGGCCTTTTTTTTTCCGCTTTGCTTCAAGTGACGATTGTATTTTTTTGTGTCATCTACGGCATTTACAAAAAGTGTCTTTTCCTTTAAAATTTAATTTTGGATTTTTTTTCTGTCAATAGTAATAAAAAAGCTGTTTTTGAATATTTTTCCTAGTACCTAAAGGGGTAAATCCAGTACCATTTTTTTTATCATGAAAACTACTAAGAAACGGTAAAATAAAGGCATCAAGCATCGAGGCCATACTAAAAGGACCAAAAGACAAAGATACAAACGAATAGCTGCACAAACCTTAGAAGTGAGGAATAAACGACCCTGCGGTTTAATGCATTATTTTTCAATTTGATAATTTCGTATAATATTTAAATTTAAGGGTATTTAAGCATTTTTTAATTCATACATTCCTTGAAAAAGGGCGAGATGACATTAATTTCTATTATTTTTTAGGCTTTCATCGAGTGTTAATTATTTGTTACAGATAAGTTTTCACCTTATAATTATTTTTATTTTAATAAAAATATTACGCATTTTATAAAATAATATTACCAGAGGTAGAGGACGTACATAAATGACGCCCTGTTCAATACTAGATATTTAATTGCGTGTTAAAATAAATACCGACGTCTGGGCATCTTTATTGTTTATGAAAAGATTTGGGTTTGTACAGAGAAAGCAATCCAAATATTTGACGTTTTTCGAATCGTTTACCGATTTCCAAAGTATTTTTAAGGGGATAATTTTTAATATAAAGGACCAAATAGTGGGGGCGAGCCTTAAAAAATTCATGTCCGGGGCTTTGTCAAAATCTACTTCCTACAGGTCCTACATAGCTTAATCCGGCCCTGCATGGGCGATCCCTGGATTACATTCTCTGGACCACAGCTATCATCATTAAAATAATGATGCAATAACAATCGAAAATAAGTTTTGCCAGCTTTCTAAAACACTCCACTTTTCAATATTTAAAGTATACATTATGTCATAAAAATAAATAGCTTTCCTATAATTAGAATCAGCATGACACGAAAATACAAATTACTTTCAAAAGCACGTTTTATTTTTGTGTGTGCAACTTTTAGGCTAAAATATTTTTTAACTGCTTTTCTTTCCGGACATGTAACACCATCTCTCAACTAAAAATTTAACTTTTAAAGATCTGAGGTGTTTATATTGAGAGCATTGTCTATAATGGGTACAAGTACTTCATAAATTTTGTGTTTTCTGCGTTTTGGAGGGTGATGATTCTAAAAAAGTTGTTTCCGAACATTGTTCTATCTTTTGTCTGAAGCCACTTTACAATTTGAACTAAAAGAGCAGAGCAACATACTTTAAATGTGGCTCACGAGTTCCCAGTACTTGTCGATCTTCATAATAAGGTTTCCGAGAAAATTGCGCATGAGCAAGGGTCATTAGGGTCAAGCTGCCAATAAAATTTTTAGGTTTTAAAGTTATTAAAATTAACATCTTATATCTATCTAAAAATTTGATTAGCAAGAAAGGAAAAAAATGCATTTTCATTTTTAAATTAAATGGAGTTAAAGGTTTTAACATTTTATAAAATATAGTCTATTTTGATGTCGTCTGATTTTTATTGTAATAAACATAGATAACTTAGCAGTGAACAGATGGTATAATTAAAAAAATTGCACCTGTTCTAAGGAGATCGCAGTTTCGCGTTAAAACAGCATTACACCGAACATTCATAGCATCTGGCTTGTTAAAAAAATGAATAATGGGTACAAAAATCGTTTCAAAGCCATTTTACGTTTGATCTCTAAAGCTTATCGAACGCATTTCGCGCAATGTTCTAAACTCCTAAAATGACTATGCATCACGATTGTAAAAATAAATTGTTTAAATGATCATGTTCTACTGTTGTAGAAATGCTGTAAATGAGGTAAACATTATACGACTTTCAATTACTGATTATTATTTAAAAGTTATTATATTTATAAAGTATTTTCAATAACTTTCAAACCTACAAAGTTCTATGGCAGCTACTCCTTGCAAATGCAAAATATAGAAAACTTTATTTTGACGTCCGACTAGTACATGGAACCAAGTATAAAATTTTAAGACTGTATCTATTGCACCGAATAATCGGTTACTAATATTCGGTATTTTGCCTCTTTAGTCGAATATTCGGTTTGGCCGAATAGTGGAATTATTATTATTATTATTATTATTATTCAAATTTCTTCTGGTTATCATCTTCTGAAACATCGAAAAATTCCCAAACAGGACTTGTTTTCTTTTTTCATAGACTCAAATACCTAAGTTTTTGCTATTTTTATTTATAATGTTGAATGTTGAACTATAATGTTGAACTCTATTCATATTGTATTAAATAAACAATAATTGCTGTATCTATCACAATTGTAATTTTGTTCAAAATACACAAAATTAATTTTGTAATTGTATAATAATATTGTAAGACACGGTTTCATTTATTACTTTTTTTTCTAATTTTCATTCTACATCGGATCTACCTACTTCTGCTTTTGTTTTCATACTTCTGATTTCGTATTGTGATTTTACCAGTTTACACTTTCTAGAAGGCTTGTTTTAATAACAAACGAGTACTACTTTATTGTGTGATGCTTTAACTGAAAATTTAATGGCTGCATTGTATTCAAATTATTGTGTGATTGTATATGTACTAAATTTGAAGTCTGTAGCTCTTTTATTTCGAATTGTAAAGTAGTTTCAGTCAGACTGAGAGATCAATGAAAAAACCCAATTTTTTTAGTATGAGCACCCTCAAAAACGTGTAGAAGGCACAAATAGTTTTATTACCATATATTTTATTCAAGGTAATTGAAAGTTTATAACAACTTTAAAAATTGGACGGGTACAAAGAGGGGGGGGGGGGGGTAGTAGGACGAAGGAATAGAAACAAAATAACAGACGTACAGACAGGTGGCCAAACACTATACATTGTAGTCATCTAATTTTTCACTTTCGAACCAAAAAAATAATTTCCAAATTCAGGCACTTTGGATCGGAAATTGAAAGGGATATGGACGGGCGGACAAAATGATGGACGGACATGCAAACGTATTAAATAAAAGATCTTATGAAGTCCTATCTTCTAAACAAAAAAAGAATTTTGAAAATCGGAAGTTTAGTACAGGAATTATGAAACAATTATGGACCAAAATTACCTAAAAAATGTCACTTATCTCGTTCTTCCACTTCCACTAAACGACTGCCAAATTGTAAATTTCGTGTTATTACGTAAATTTAAATTACGGTTAAGCCAAAAGCCACCAAGCATGTTGACGAACCATATGAATATATCATGCAGAAAAAACTATGATTTTGTGAATTAGAGAGAAGTTGCAAACTAAAAGCTTTGAAGCACATTTTGTCTTTTTTTCACCTTTTTGTCACTTAGCACGTTCTTCCACTAAGCTCTTCAATTTAGAAATTTTATTTAAAAACTTTTAGATTTTCCAATCATTGACGCAATTCGCCCTAAAAGAGAAATTGAAACACCAGTTTGTTATATTTATAGATATATATTTTAATTTTAAATCAATTGTGGAATTAGGCCATGCAGTTCATATTTTTAGAATAATTTGACCTTAAAAAAAAAAATATTTAAAATTTGTCTTAACTAGCTTTTCTCCTTATATACTTCCAATTCCAATCTAAATATTCTATACTAATCTTAAAAAATATTAGTAACAATAAACAGTAGTAATATTAGTCATGCATCATAGAAATGCAATTGTAAAAGAATTTGATGCAGAACAGTTTTTTTTTCTATATCGTGCAACCACAAAATCTTCACAACTAATAATATCATCGAAAAACCATATGATGTAGACATCTCTTCGTCTGGTTGGACTGGGCAATGAATGAAAAGAGGGACACAGCAAGCAATACCCCTAAAGGGCCCTTTTTAAATAGAACTTTCAAAGCTGCATTGGAACCGTCCGCGTCCATCAATTACGACTGTCACCAAACCTCTCTCTCCCCCCCAACACTAGGTTGTTCTCCCCCCCCCCCCTAGGGTTGCTAGTTTTCACTAACCAGTAAGCTCGCCAAAGAATTCCCAAAAGAAAAGTCGGATTCTTCACGATTCTTCCCCCTTATCAGCTAGGTGAAGTAAAGTGAAGAAGCCACGCTCGAAATCGAAGGGCGAATGAGGGCCCTTAATGATTTGTTCTCCGAAACAATCCAGTTATAACATGGTGTAAAGACAGAACTTGTAAATGTGCTATCCATATAGCACAATGCTTGAATCCACACCGTTCCAGTATAAAAGTATAATTATAGAATAACTTTATATTAAAATATTGGGCGCTATACAATACAAAATAAACAAATCATTACTAACTCAACAAAAGTATTGTGGGCTAAAAAAAAATACTGTCAAAATCTACTATTTCAAAGTTCTATACTAGTAATTCAATGAAATCCAAGGTTGAATATTGGTGTTTAAAGTAAAGAAAGTTCAATACCGACTATTAAAACCTAATAATTCACTTACTGCCAAATGCCCTGTTCCACCAGCAGCAGCAGTAATCACAACAGTTTCTCCAGCTGTTATATGGCCAGCCTTAAAAAAGAAAATGAATGTTTTTATCAACTTGAAAATAAGATTCCAAAATAAATATTCAAATTAAAATTTGAAAGTTTCAAGGTTCACAAGTTTCTTCAGGTTTTATTCTGATGCTGGAAATATTACTGTTTTTTATATTGATGGTTGGTTTTATTAAATATTAATGGCAAAAAATTTTAATCTACAAAAATAGATATGTGAATGAAAAAAAAAATATTTGGCAATACAAATTAGGTTTTAGAAAATAAAGGGATATAAATTTGTTTGATACTCTGTCTAAATTTTTTTAACATAAGAGATAATATATTTTGAACACTAAAAAATGTATGGTAATAGGTAATCCTGTGCTTGAAACACGTAAAATACTTAAAAGCATTTTTAGAAAGAAAAAAACTATTTATACCATTTTTACATTAGTACCTTTAATAGAGAAATTTCAAAAGTGTTCAACAGCATGGCAAATTATAAAATGTAATAATAGGTTGATTCCACGAAAATGCGCCATGGACATCATTTTTTAAATTTCAACTTTTTTTATTTTAAGCAAAATCTACTCGGCAAAAATTCTTGACACTTTATTTTCTCTTTTTATGCCTCAAAATAAACAGTTCGTAAAAAATTCGAACATTAAATTTAAAATTTGAGTGAAATATAGAACATCAAAACTTTGTCATGTCTGTCACCTTTCTCATGTCAGTCACGATAATAAATATTTATAATATTTTGCTATTTATAAATTTCTTATTTATTCCTATAATTTATTTATTTCTGGTTGGCACATCAGAATCTTATATTGATTCCAAAAAAAATTCCAGACTTGAAATGCATACCAGTTAAGAGCAAATGGTAATAATATAAGGTCACTCAAAATCTGTGTCTCATTTTTGTCATGTCAGTCACGGCATGTTTTAACATAATTTTAAGTATTTTCTCTTGAATGAAAATTTTAGGGTTTTCTTTAATGAAGACCTTTATTTGAATCCCCCCATGGTAATTTTTTAACAGTCAACTAACATTTAGTACTTTTTAAGAGCCAAGAAAGTTGTCTTATGTCATGTCTGTCACGAATGGAATTGGCCAATATAGACATGCTTTTTAAACTAGAATTTCTAACATTTTATGTTAAAGATATTTTTAAAAAATGTAAATGGTGTAACTCTAAAACAATTACTTTTTAATATCTTAATGATCACAGTGCTCATTCTAACTCAAATTCCGCTTAAAACTTTTTTTTTTTGCTAAACCCTTTAAATTCAATCACCTGTACTTAAAAATAGACAAACACTCATAGGGATATAAAGAAACTCCTTTCTAAATAGTTTGTGTTATTTGCAGCTACATAATAAGCATTGCATACTAATTGTTCTAAAGCTAGGTGGTAACCGAATTGACATAATTCAAAATAACAAAAACTTGTATCAATAATTCAAATTATTGCAATTTTAAATACTTTTATTACCTTATCTAAACTTATAGCAGCTGTGAGACCACTGACTAAGAGAGTCAAATATTTAGGTGTTGCTTCTGGAATCGGAAAAACTTCTTTGGCTGATACACACTAGAAAAATAGTATACAATGTAAAACAAATATTTTGTTTTATTAGTTTAACACAAAATAAACTTACATTTTTTATACTTAAGCATCCAGCTTGAACACTCATAATTCTTTGCTGGGGTAGGTACATAGCTATGCATTAATGATAGATACCAACAACTCATATTCTATTCAAGTTCTTTCTATCATTCCCTTTTATTCTCATTTTTATTATTCATTCTATAATCCAATGATTTCTCTTTAAGAATCGACACAAGTTTTTATCAAGGTAAAATAATCCCATTAGTGAATACTAGAAAATGTAACAATTGTTTACAAACAGTTGATTTCGGCAAATCCAGCATTTGAATACCCAATATAATTTTTTCAAGCAAATAAACTCTTCGGCACATCAGCCTATTAGTGGGCCAAGGCCTGCCATGCCCATTGCATGTCTTCTGACCAAGGGCTCTTGGGTGTTAAGTACATCTCAGGGTTAGGCAGACAACCTCATGTTGGACCCCCAATGTTGTTCCATAGCACACTCAACCCACGTTTTCAACAACACACTTATTAGATGAAAGGTTGAGTGAATCTTGCACAATCCAGAGTTTGATTCACAGACCTGTGTGGTATGGCATCATGAAGCACTACCACTGAGGTACTGAACCATTTTTTTCTAATATGTACAGTACAATATTGAATAAATGGTTAAAACCACAAGAACAATACTCTAAAAGGTAATATTTTTGTTAACTGACAAAGATATCTTCAGATTTGGTGAGTTTTAAGGAAGGCCCATGAATCAAATAAAATAAATAGCATTTAAGTACACACTTTTTGTTGGTTGTACATATTCTTTGGAAAACAAAGTTTAGAGCAATAAAATTTTATAGCTCTTTTTATTCATATAAGAAGGTTAAAGAGATTAGTTTTCTTAACTACCATAATTAAAATAGATTTGAAATATACAAGCTTTAACTTACTACATATTCTGCATATGATCCTGATTTCATTAAAGCAACGCTTTGGCCTACTTTTAACTCTTCTACACCTTCTCCCACTTTGATGATTTCACCAACAGCCTTTAATAATTAAAATTATGTAAACAATTTATAGGCAAATCATTACTTTATGATCTTACAACAACAACAACCATATTAGAGTAAATATATGAAGGTTGTCAACAAATAATTCTTGATTTAAAATTATTCATACCTAGAAAACAGAGATTTAAAAAAAAAAATTGTTAAATGGTTGGGGATTTTTTTTATTTTTTTGGCAGAAGATAAATTTTTCTAAGAATTTGGTTACTTCAGTAAAATATTTGTCAATAGGTGAGCCAACACTCTCAACAAAATGTAATGAAATAATATTTTTAAATTTGGTCATGAGGGCAATAACATGTCAAAATGGCAAAATAGAATTATCTGCAACTTTTTTAAAGAAGGAAAAATGTAATGGAAAAACATGCATCTCTGATAAATTTTTGCTGAGTTGCTGCGGTAATTTAAACAATAATGATGCACTTAAAGTGACTCAATAAGAATTTTATTTGGTCGTTAAGACATGCCAATGGCTCTGGTGTCTAACAATTGCGAGAATATGGTAAATGGCAACTTAATGCTATTCTGAGTGCAGAGTGGCATAACTGCAAAATATCCAACTAAAATAAATTCACAGTCTTTGAAAATGTATTTGTTATCCACATGCCACAAGAATTTTATATCACTAACTGTTTTATGGATATTAATTTTTCAAGTCAGAAGTCTTCAGCACAATCTGTACCTGAGCAAAAGGTCATATAAATATTTTTTTGTGTGTGTGAAGAGGAGTCCTTTTTAAAATAATCTAATTTTGGAAATTAGAATGTAAAACCAAATTTACAATGAAAAACTAATATCCCAACTAATAAATATATAATAAACGATACAAGTTAAACTTCTTCTTCTTCTTCATAAGCTCAACAGCCTTTTGCAGGCCAAGGCTGACTCGCTGATCCTCCTCCAGTTGGCCCTATTAGCCGCAATGGCTCTCCATCGGTTGACTCCTATTATTTTGAGGTCTCTTTCGACATCGTCTAACCATCGTGTGGGTGGTCGTCCCCTACGTCTTGTACCTTCAATTTTAGAAAAAGTCACTTTATTGGTGGGAAAGTCCTCGGGACATCTGTACAGATGGCCCAGCCACCTAATTCGGGATGCTTTTATAGTTCTCACTATGTCGGTCCCGCCAAATTTACCAAATTTTCTGTAAATTTCATAGTTGTAAAGTATTCTCCACTCATTGTTCTCCTTAATAGGTCCAAATATTTTCCTTAGCAATTTCCTTTCAAATATTAGCAATTTTTCTTCTACTGATTTATTGAGGGTCTAGCATTCACTTCCATATAGGACAATAGGTCTGATTAAAGTTTTATAAATGCTCAACTTGGTGTTTACAGAAATAAATTTAGACTTAAATTGGTTTCTGAGGCCATAAAAACTTCTATTAGCCATGAAGATTCTATTATTTATTTCAATTTTTAGATCATTGCTTCTTGAGATCAGAGTTCCTAGGTAGGTAAACTGTTTTACAGTTTCGAAAGTGTAGTTACCTATCTTTAAAGGGGACAAATCAGGAGAATTATTTGATGAAATCAAAAACTTTGTTTTGTCTGCATTTATAACAAGTCCCATCTGCCTTGCCGAGCTCTCAAGTGCTACAAAAGCATCGACAACAGAGCTTTTTGTTCTTCCAATAATGTCAATATCATCGGCAAAGGCAAGTAGTTGGATAGTTCTTTGCAATATAGTACCACTTGTGTTTAAACCAGAGTCTCTAATGGCCTTTTCCAGAGCTATGTTGAACAGTAAGCAAGAAAGAGAGTCTCCTTGTCGAAGGCCCTTTTCAGTGAAAAATGGTTCTGAGAGACTAGACAAAATTTTTACTCTGCAAGAAACTCTTTTTAGAGTCATTCTAGTGAGACTAACTAACTTCTTTGGGATGTTAAACTCCAACATAGCTTCTAATAGTTTTTCTCGGATGATGCTATCATAGGCGGATTTAAAATCGATAAAAAGATGGTAGGTATCAATATTGTACTCCTTGGTTTTCTCCAATATCTGCCTAATAGTGTGCAGTTGATCAGTTGTTGTTTTCCCCCTCTGGAATCCGCACTGGTAATTTCCGATGATTTTGGAGGTGTAAGTTTCCAGTCGGTGATATAAAATTATGGAGAAGATTTTATATGCAGAATTGAGTAAAGAGATTCCCCTGTAATTACCACAATCTAACTTATCGCTTTTCTTGTGGATAGGGCACACAGATGCCTCTTCCCACTCAGTGGGCATTTGCTCCTGTGTCCAGATGTTACAAATAAGATCATGGATTGCTTTGTTTAGACTCATTTCATTAGTTTTGAAGAGTTCAGCTTTGATGGTGTCGGGTCCCGCCGACCTATTATTATTTAGCTTTTTCATTGCTATTTCTATTTCATACATAGATGGTGTATTATGCTCTAAATCTTCACTATCGGAACTCATAGTTGGCAGCATGTTATGAGTGGTTAGATCTTCCACTTTGTCTTTACCCGCTAACAGTTCCACGAAATGCTCACGCCAGCGAACCAAAACTTCGTCCGGGTCTCGCGTAAGATCTCCATTTTTTTTCCTGCAGGTAGTGGTTCTTGGATTAAAATCTGCCCTGACATTGTTCACAAGTTGGTAGAACTTTCTGGCTTCCTTTTGGGTTTTCAAATTTTCGATGTCTCTATATAAATCTTCCATATACTCTCGCTTTTTCTTTTTATGGATTTTCTTTTCCTCTCTCCTCAGTTCTTTATACCTTTCCTCGGCAGCTCTTGTAAAATGTTTCTGAATCATAGTTTTGTATGCCTCGTTCTTCTTCTTCGTGATGTCACTACACTCTTCATCAAACCAAAGGTTATTTTTCCTTCCTTGCATTTCTGGAATGGTCTTTTTCGATGCATTGATGATGGTCTGTTTCAAATCCTGCCACAAAATCTCCACTGTAGGAGCTACGTCTCTCACCACAATTGTACTTTTTAGTTCTTTTCGGTAATCATTCACAATCTTCGTATTCTTCAGATATTCAATGTCAATATTCTTATTGACATTATTTCTCTTTTTATGATAACTTCTGTTAATTTTGTGACGCAACTTTGAGGCCACCAGAAAGTGGTCAGAGTCTACGTTTGCACCCCGAAATGTCCGAATGTCTATTAGGCTGCTTCTATGCCTTAGATCAATGAGAATGTGATCTATTTGATTTTGGGTCTGTCCATCTGGAGATCTCCAGGTAACTTTATGTATATTTTTGTGCTTGAAAATAGTACTTCCTATTAACATGTTTGTAGAGATAGCAAAGTCGAGAAGTCTTAAACCATTTGCGCTTGTCACTTCGTGTAGGCTTTCATTCCCCATGAACCTACTCATGTTAATATCGTGTCCTATTTTTGCGTTAAAGTCGCCCATAATCAGCTTCACGTCATTTGAGCGGCATTCACTGCAAGTCTTTTCAAGGAGATCATAGAATTCATCTTTAACCTCATCTCTCTTATCCTCTGTGGGGGCATGGGCACAGGTAATTGAGATATTGTGTGTTTTCCCCCTGATGCGTAGTCTGCAAATTCTCTCATTTACTGGTTTAAACTCAATCACTTTGTCCCTGATACGTTTACTGACTATAAAACCAGTTCCAAAGTGGTGTGTTTTTTCATGACAGCTATAATAGACGCTGCAATTACGCTTGTCCATTTCTCCATTCCCAGTCCATCGCATTTCTTGGACAGCGAGTACATCTAGCTTGTAATCCATGAAAACGTCTGTGAGTTTCCTCAGTGCTCCACCTCTATACAAAGTTCTAACATTCCAGGTTCCAAAAATCATGTCCGATTTCGCGCCAGGTCGTTTAACAAGAGCCAGTCCGGAAGTATTTCTTTGAGTTTTCTGAATCGGTGAGTTTTTAAGAGGCAAGGGGATTGGCCTTGCGCTCAACCCATTTTAGTCGCCTTCTACAACACGCATGGGCTACGGTGGGACTAGATTCTTACCCCCCGGTCACCACACGGGGCACAAGTTAAACTAGAGATATAAAAAAGTACAGATTCTTAAGAGTGTCGGTAAACAGTCATCTTCCAATGCAACAAACTACATGTATGAAAGGAAAGGATTGGATAGCATTAATGGATTAGTTTGGGTATTATAGCCCAACCGTCATGTTTAAAGCATAAAGAAAAAAAGACTGCTTGATCTTACTTCAAACCCAATTTCATAAGGTACTATTCCAGTAGTGAAGTAACGACCTTTCGATGCATTGATGTCTGATGCATTGATTCCAACATACCTAATAAAAAAAGACATTTAAAAAAAATTAGATTTTCTTGCAAAACAATAACAATGTTATGGGTATAATATACTGTTAAAAACAATTATTTAAAGAAATTAACATTTTCTAAACTATAGACTTTTTTACTCACTTAATTTTTATACAGACTTGTTCTTTCTGAGGATGACACATTTCAATTGTGTCTATTTTCACAGCTTTACGAAAGTCTGCTGTCATCTCGTGGACCATTAACTTCTTAAAAGAACATGGTTTTTCTGCCATTTTGGAAACTTAAAAAAAATATACATGCATATTAGGCTTATCAAAATTAATTTTAAACACGTACCTTTGAAATTTAATGTCCAATAATAACCTTCAAATTGCTACGCCTCTAGACAATACACTAGTTAATTTTTGATGAATAAACTAAACACAAACTGAAAGAAAGAATACATATACCAAGCTGTTATCAGTAGCTTATATTTAGTAACTCTTAAGTTAAAAGTCACCAATGAAACATCATAAAAGTGTACAGATACTAAACAGTACACAGCTGTTTTTTTAGGTATTTGCTGTTCACTTATTTGGATGCAGATGAAATTGTTAGAAAAAAATATTTTTTGATTTTTAGAATTTTAAATCCTTACAGTAGAAGAATATGATGGACTCTCTCATTTAAATTCACCTTGCTATAAATTCATAAGCAAATAAAAGAAAACATTTTAACATAAAGGTAAGAGAAGATTCCTTATGCTAAGCTACATGTATAGAAAGAAACAAAACGGCAATTACTAAAAACGACATTATTGCGTAACATAATAATATTCGCTGAATTATAATTTTAAAAAAGGCAATTACGGAAGAAAATAACAAAATCCAGTCTACCTGAAGACTTCCAACTTGGAATAGAAACTATGAGAAATTATATAACTGGGAAGGTAATCTAGTGATAATCAACAAACTAAAACCACCGGAAAGAAAAAGACCGTGAACGAAATGGGAACCACCTACAAAAATACTGATATTAGTAATATGCTGCTTGCTTCTTACAAAATTAAGGCTTTTAACACAGCCAACACAGTTTTGTATCTAACGTCTCATAAACCACCTGCTGATCTTTTAGCTAAAACGGGTTTGTGGATGGGTTTAAACATAGGTTTACTATGGTTATATATTTTTTTTTGATCTATGAGCATGATTTATTGAGCTTTAATTATTAATATTATTGATGTAGAGCAAATTGGCGCTTTGAAGATGACGTATTCCTTCCAGCTTTCAATCCTGGGTTCGATCGGTTCTCCGATTAATGCTCTGTTTCCTCGTGATATTAATTCACCAATCGTGGCTCGAGTAAGAATCCATTTTATTTCACCTTTTCAGTATTTGCACATTTATACCCAAAAGCTAATAGGCGAGGGGAGGAAAAGTTAGAAAAACATTATTTTAATAGATTATTCGAACGGGGCGAAGCGTGTTTTGCTTGTGGGGTAGAAAACGATGTTTGACGTAAATAAGACTTCAACAAATACGTGGCCGTTGGTTTGGGCGAATTAGGGCCTTTTCACACGGAGCACCTTGATCACGGAACTTCCATAGGAATAAGGAGAACCATGGAGAACCGCTGTAGAGCATTGTTCATTGAATTTTTTCGTGGAGACGCGAAAATCGGTAAACCGGTTTTGCGGAGAGATATAGGTAGCCAATCAGCATCAAGTATAGCTCTGACGTCTTGTTGGCAAAATCGAGTTTGCCAAATGTAGAAAAAACTACTTTATGCTCGCCAATGTTGATTTTTGTAGTTAGTACTCCTCGTTAAATCGGCTTGTGGGGAGCCTTGTGGTTAAGATCTCGATCTCGTTATCGTAAGGTCTCGCGATCGAGTCTCGGTACCACTGAAGACCCACCGAATATCAATATGCGGAGTACGTGCTCGTTAAATCTGTTGGGGCCGAAAGTCCCGTGAGTGGTCATTGCACATTTTCCCATGGGTACAGGTCCCTGGAGACTGTTTCCCTCCCCTTCAGGAACTTGTCTAAATTGTGGAAATGGCGCGCGATAGATGGAAACATCTGTCACGTATGTGTGCGTGTGTTATGTCTGTCTTACATGATGACGGATTATAAGCGGGTCTCTGACCAAGCACACAAGCCTGAAAATATATGTATACCAACCAACCAATTCCTACACGTGATGGAAATTTGTAAAAATATTGAAAAATTGAAAAAATGTGCCAAGACTAGCGATAAGTATCATTCACAACAACCCCTCCAGGAACGTGTGACGTCCGAATCTTTGCAGGTGGACAACCCTGTCCGAGCAGTTCCGTACACAAGGGATACCGTGTGAAAAGGCCTTTAGGTGCCGGACAGCTTATTTTAATTGTGCAGTTATGTGGTCTATTTTAATTTGTGTTCTCCCAAAATCATTGGAAAATTAAAAATTCTTTTTTGGTTTGGAATGTATGACATCAATTAAAGACCTGTAATCCTATTTTTTTTTTTTTTGTCTGTCTGAACTCTAAGAATGAATACTCGAAGTATAACAGAAAAACAAGCTATTTTACTTTTTTTTGACAACTTTGTTTTCTGTGACAAGACAGACGCATTTTGGCGAATATGTGTTTTTTAGACTCAACAAATTCCCGAAACTGATGTCCATATTTTGTTGTTTCCCAAGACATTTTTGAAGCTAGGCGGCTCTTGCTTCCAATATCGTCAGCCAGATTATATTATTAATCTAAGAAATCTGTAAATTTTTCTTAAATCTTAGAACCCGTGTATTCAGGGGTGAAACTTTTCCGGGGGTACCCCGGAATTCCGGATTTTTTTAATATTCTTCCCCCGGAACTCCGGGTTTTATTTTTGACCAAAAATGTTGTTAACTGTTTTCAAAAAAAATTAAGTTCGCACTTTTTAAATCACATTAGCATCAAATCGCATTAGCGCTGCACTTTTCACGGAGATCGGACAAGAGTACGTGACTTTGTGACGTCATACAGTGTGTCGACAGAATCGGGATGCTAAGGAAAAAGTCTGGAGAAGTCAAGGAAATTCGTTATGTCTTTTAAAAATCAGGGAAAAATTCCTTAGGTGACATTTCGCACCAAACAATTTAATCGCCAAAATCTCGCTATTACTACTCTAATCCAAAGACGACAATCGTGTAGCTCTAGTGCGACGATATTTCAAACCTACCTACCAAAGACAACAATTGCCATAGCAACCGGTGAAGAAAGGAAAAAAAAGTTCCTTCGTTTTCACTGCCTGTAGCTCCGGTTCAGGCCAAGTCAGACGACCAGGATATTTTTTTTTCTGATCAAGCGTAATACTCGCTGCTTCCTTGAGTTTGTAGCTCCGGTTCAGGCTTAGTCAGACGACCAGGATATTTTTTCTGATTAAGTGTCGTACTCGCAGCGTCCTTGAGTGGTGATCACAAAAACAGCTTGAATGTTAAAATACTTTTTGTTTTACATTTGGGCCTTTTTTTCTACTTCGGCATTTACTGGGGTTTTTGATTTTGGATAATTTTTAGCTTTTTTTTAATGGAGTGTCGGCGTATACACGCTTTATATATTTATATTTTTATGTTGGGTAGTACATTTCTAGTGGAATTTTTTCTGGAAAAGTACTTGAATTTTTTTTTCTTAACAAAAAAGACCAAAAGTTGAGGATTTCAATCCCAAAAAGGCAGTCAAGGTTTTTTTTTTCTTTCAAAACCTGATGCCTAAATTTCTAGCCTGATAAAACTGCCAAGCAGCTAAAACTTAAAAGTAATACACCAAATGAATGACCACAAAACAAACAAGTTCATAGATAAATCTGATGACTATGACCCCCTAGCATAGTAAATAAAAGGAAATGTACTTATTTTAAAGTGTATATAAATATATTAAAAGTGCATTTAGTAGTTTAGTATTATATAATTATTAAAATTTATATTGCCGTGATAGCTTTTTCGGGTTTTCAAACCAAACATTAGGTTTGGATTTCAGCTTAATTTGTTCAACAATCCCTGTATATCGTAAAATTTTCTATACCTAAGGCAAGACAGTATTTATGTAAGTCTATAACGTATGGTAAAATTTAAAGGAAATTTTCAAACGGATTGGGGGAAATGTTTGGAGTAAAAAAATTTCTGCACCCCTGTTTAACTGTATGCAGTTATTTGATGATTTAAAAACCCCATATGTGTTTCAACAAAATCAAATATATTAATGTTTCACCCTTTTACCTCGACTTAGTTATCTCCCCCCCCCCACAAGACTCGTTTTTAGTTTTTTCAGGATTTTTTAGTGGAGGGCAGTTTCACCCCTGTGTATTGCAATGCATACAAAATGAATAGGTAATAATTCACAGTCAAGTATTTTATTTTTAGCTAACATCAATACCTAGAATGAATATTCTTTTCCAAATCTGTCCATGAATGATCCGTGGTGAGAAGCACTCAATTTCGGAAACGTCTTAATCATGTCTGCTATGCTTTCGTCTACTTCAATTTCACCTCCCAAATCTGTCTTCACCCATCCAGGACACATACCACTAAAACATCTTTTTCTCGGACACTGGCGGCGATCACTCTCATGGCCATATGAAGGGCAGCCTGAAATGGAATCGGTTTGATAAGGGTGATGATTGCATAATAAGGATGCGTAGTGGTCATCGCCAAATATCGCCATTCTTTTTCCAGGACGTGGACGTTACTGAAAACATTTTCACTCGTCAAAGATTAGTTTGCCATGACACGAGGACACACCAAACCATAGCAACAAATGTGTTTATGTGTTTCTTTATTAAGTAGCGTACAAGTATACAAAAATATACATTTTAATTACTTTTATCATAAACTATTAAAGAAAAACACATCACAACAAAATTTATTTACATACTCATTACTTAATCAAGTGAAGAAAACATGAGCCTAATGCATCAGCCACAATTTTAATTTAAAGATACACTTATTAAGAAAATAGAGCTACAATAGTGTAGAAAAATAGTAGTGTACTAATTAAAAAAAAACTATCAGCTATTAACCAACTGAAATAGAAAATTTTCAATATTTCTTTGGACATAGATTCAATAATTATATAATAAAATAAATTGAAAAACAGTTTTATTTGTAGGAATACAAATATTGGCACTCACAAGCGAAACATTTAGTACATAGCTACTTTTAGTTGGTAGAATTTAATTTTACGAAAAGAAATTTAATATAATCATTTAATATTTCCATTGACTTCCTGATAACTTTGATGTACTATTATAACAAACCATTTAGAAATGCATAAAAAGTCCTTTTACATTAAAATCATCTAAACAAAAAAGTTTCATTTTCAATCACAAACAATAGTATAATTTTTTGATAAATTGTGTAATTTAGTAAAACACATTGGTTTAAATAAATTTCGGTAAAATGTGTACCAATTCATTCCATACTTGGAAAGCAACCAAATGCTATTTTATTAACCATCTTATGACAAATTATTTTGTTTTTGTAAAAATACAGGGTGTCCATAAAAGAATGTCTGAGTTTCAATGGTATATTACAGTAGTTTATTTTATACTAAATATAACAAATCGTACATGAAATCGAAGGATAACTACCCTAGTTTTTCTAATAAGTGCTCAATGTGTGCGCCTTTAATGATACGGCACACATCCAAACGAAAATGCAATTATTTCCATACTGTCTGCAGCAAGTCCGGAGTAATGGAATAGATGACAATGCATTTGTGAAAACGATGTAGCAGTACAACCACATGCGCTTATCTGAAACTGTTTGAGTAATTCTTTATTTGTCACCTTCAACCACAACTGTAGACGACTTTTACGAACACCCTGTGCTTTAAAACTAAGTACAGACCGTCGCACACACGGCAAAATGACACTTTTAGGGCGACAAAAATGTTTTTTTCAACATTGTCTGAATGATAAATAAACAATTAATTTTGGCAAAGGGATAGTCAGTCCACTTGAATTCACCCACAATATCTTTGTTTAGAAGATAGCACCTGCTTAAACGGCTGTGAAAGCAGATGTTCATCTTCGTTGTGTCAAGCTCATTCAGTTGCTCGCTAAATGTCCACCGGACAATATTGTCTGCTAAATTAAATAGGTCCATATTGTATGTATTTTACAACATGGATAACGAAGCAAGTGGTATGTACATCAAAATTAATTTGCTATATCAATTAATTATGGTAATATTTTAAGTAAAAAATTATGTAATATAAATGCATAAATTAGCTAACTAAAAAAATAAAATATTGGTGTTTTGAGTGGCTTATAAAAAAAGTTCCACCGAGTACCGCTCGGAAATTTTATTAGTTCCATAGCTTATGTTTCTGGTGATCAGTATACAAATTTTCTCGAATCCAAATGAATCCCTTTTTAAACTAAGTCTTTTTAAGTACCAGGTAGTCGAAATGAATCAGCATCATCGCGAATAACAATAGTAAGAAAAGAACTATTTTTTGAGCTTAAAAAGGAAAAGTTTTTTAAACTATCATCTCTAGAGTGTAACAAACAACCATGCAAATATATACATAGCAAACTAAGTGTGTGCGAACCCTCACAAAAATATGAAAAACAGTTGAAAAGTGCAATAAAGGTATTAATGTCCAAATTGTTAACAAAATGGAAGCTTTCGTAACAAAATACTGAAAGATTTATGAAGAAAAATGCTCATTGGCTAGAAGGAAATTTTATTTCTTCGCAACTTCCCTCAACCGCATATTTATCAACTAATTCTGGAAATAACGTACGAATAAGAAGACCAAAGAAGCTATTTTCTCAAAGTTCTGACAGAAAGAAACAGAGAGAAATTAAACAGATTGTGTTAGAAATAGATTCTAACAAACTCAGTTTTGCAACCGAATCTAGTTTAATAAAGAGTGGGAAAAGAACTTCCGCAAAAATTGTTAAATTTGCAGAAACAACGTCACCTCGAAGTTTAAAGAAAATTAAAGAACTTCAATTTCCGTCTAGAAACTGCCGAAGTTGTTCATCAATCTGTGCGGTTGGTATGAGATGAGCGCCACTGTACATAAATTGCTCTTCCATGGCAGCAACATAATGAACTGTCTACCATTGCCTGTAGGACAACTTTCAGAAGACGTTATGGAGGCTAACCACAAACTCTACAAAAATGTACGTCTGTTTCATTCTAAGAAGACATCCAGAATCAATACCAACACTGACATTTTCAATTGGATGCTATTTCCTCGGACCACATCATATCTTCGTACAGGAAACTCACTAGAAAAAGGAGTAGGCTTTTTTCAAAAGAAACATTAGACTTGCTAAAAATTCCTAATTTCTTGAAAGATGAACCTATGGACAGAGCAGATGACATAGGAGATGACGTCATGGAGGATAACGTAACGTATGACAACTCTAACGTTTTTTTATGTATGTAAATAGACTGAAATATTGATGTATACTCCCCATAAAATAGAATATCTATTAACAAATCTAATGTGTAATGAAGTAATGTCGAATTGGTGTAGTCTTCCCCAACCACGCCACGGCCCTGCTCCAATTCAAGCAAAAGTAAAAAAAAAGTTATTTTATAAATATATTCATTTTCTGTCCATATTATGCTATGCAGTTTTCTGATTTGAGCAAAAAATATTTTTGTCGCCCTAAAAGTGTCATTTTGCCGTGTGTGCGTCGGTCAAATGACAAAACAATGAATATGCAAATTCTAGGGGTTAGTGGTTTTCAAAAATGTGGACTTATCAGTATCCAGTTTTCCATGCCTGTGTTTTTGCACATTCATGGTTAGTCATTTAACCAACGATATAACGATCGGTATCCGTTCGGAGTTTTAGGATTTAAATTGGTCTTAAAGATCCAATTTTTTCAAGGTAACACTTTATACGGATTAAGTATCCCATTCGGATCCATCAATTTCTTCAGCGACTTCATCAACCTAATGGCGGCATCCGTCTTATTGAAATGTAAATACTTGGTCTTCTTGAAACCTATCCCATGCTCGGCACTTATGCTACCTTTCCTTTGGACTGTCCATTCATAAATGAAAGGTTCTATCAGGTCTAGAACTTCTTGGTCAAACTCTTTTGTGGTCGCATTGAAGTGGACGTTGCCGTCACCCAGGTGACCGTATCCGACACAGCGCGTGACCTTGGTCCCCAAGCGACCTCGCATGACCTCGACTAAATTGTAGAAGTGCTCCAGGGGTAGTGATATGTCGTATTTGTAGCCGCAGCCTTCATGTAGGAGTGCTTCTGTTATGCGTTCTCGGACTGACCACAGGGCCTGTGTGGGAAAGTATAAGGTTTTTAGAAAGTTATATTGAAATAAAACTAAACTCCCCGGCGCAACAGCCCATTACTGGGCCAAGGCCTGCCGTGCCCATTTCAGCTTTCGTGACCTTCAGGGGTGCTAGGCATATGTCCCGGTAAGGTGGTCATCCTCACACGGAACCCCCCGTGTTTAGTTCCCAAGCATGCTTGGTACCCATTTTACCAACCCACTCTAGGTATGAAAGGCTGGGTCAACCTCGCCCAGTCCGGGATTCAATCCCCGGACCTGTGGTGTGGCAATGCAAAGCACTACCACTAAGCCACTGGGCTTATATTGAAATAAAATGCAGATATGGATATTTGGTGGCTTTCAGAATTGGTTTTGGTAAAGATAAATAAGAAACATGTGAAGACATTATATTTAAACCACTCTGCTTGCAGGAAGAAAAACATTTTTAGACCTAGAATTTCTTTTTGTAGTAGTATTGAGACCTCATTATCTTAAAGTCATTTACTGAATAAATATTTTTCTTAATTAACTATTCAAAAATTAAATTTGAATCTCAAGCAGTGAAAAAGGTAAACACTTTGACAAATTAGCTTATCCCTCAGAGGGTTTAATTGGTATTTTATGACTATTGATGCTAACATTATTTTAGATTTTATCAAGTGAGAATTGTATAATTATATTCATTATTTATCTATATTTCATACAGATAAGGCTTTAGACAAGGCTATCTGAAATTTGTACATAAAAATTATAGATTAAAATTATAGATAATTTTTCTTATAAACTAGATCATTGAAAAAAAACCTGTTGTTTGAAAAAATCCACAATTTTTGTTTGTTTTTTTGGATTTTTTTGTGCACTTACATGGTAAAAAAAAGCTTTATGTTTCTTACTTTTCTTAGACAATGGATTATGTGAACCTTTTTACATACTAGAATCACATGCCCAGAACCTTTTCTACGTACAAGAATTCAAAAAATAAAATTAATTTAAAAAAAATTGTATCTATTTGTGTATTACCTTCATACGAATAGAATCTGTTGCAATAGTCCCATCACTTATATGATGTTCCTCCATCAAAAGATTTAAGCATTCATTTAACTTCTCTTCATTATACTTAGAATCAGAACCTTTGAAAATCAATAATAAAAACATTAAAAAGGTTTTTAAGTAGATAGAAAAATGGCATTACAAAATACTATTTGCTCTTGATTAGTTGTGGTAGGTACATATTTCAAAATTATAAGTAATTTTGTTCAGAGCATTGCTTGTTTTAAACTGAAAAACCTTCAAAGAGCATATTTATTAACCAACCAAAAGTGACTAATATTTTTTCAATACAATTTTTTATTAAATTATTTTAATCAGTTTACATAAATTAATGTAGTAAGTAATTGATATTTTGTCATACATCTGTAATAAAAATTTATGTATTCAAGATCTATTCAAACACTAAGCTTAAATATGAGTAGTTATTTACAAATAATCTAAATTAATTGTTAAAATATTAATTGAAAAATAATTTAACATACTTTGATACTCTGTCTGTCAATATTCTTCTTATTAATGTTTCTTAACATATATTAAATATCAGTTTTCCAACAACAAAGTAATAATCCTACCTTCTAAACAGGAGTTCAATAATAATGTTGAAAACCATTCTACAAGATTTTATGTAAAAAAATTAACTTTTTTAAACCCTTGGAGATATTAAGGGGAGAATGTCAAAAAAAAATGGGTAGAGTGTTAAATAAATATCATTCACATATTAGATTTTATTTAAAAGCTAAACTCTAAAATATTCTAGATGTTTTTTTTTACCATCCTTAAAAGTCAGAACTTACCTGATATCTCTACCAACACGTAAAAAGAGTGTTTTGATATAGGAACAGTCAACTTTAAGTTATCTCTTAATGTGTCAGCTGCTTCATTATCCAGCATTTCAAGTGAAGACAGTAGCTCAGGCAATTGTCTTCTAACAAATTGAGCTGTCTTTAGGACTTGCTCAAATGTATTGCAACCTGTAATAATGAAATACATTAATATTTCTCATTATTGCAGTTAAAATTATTAATTCCCAAAAAACAAAAAATTATAATTATTAATTAAATAAGTAATAATGGATGAAGAAAAAAATGCTATTAGATAGATACATGAAAATAGGTATTAGCAACATTGTTTATGTTTGATTGTTTCTTAAAATATACGTATGAATAAGTATAATTGTATGGGAATATATGAATATGTATATGATATACTAGCAGTATGGTCCCGACTTACGGGGAACCTGATAACTTTGCATTGCTTCCTTTTAGAGGCATGCTTACTTGTGAAAATGGGGGACATTCGCGGCCATATCCACCTGAGCTTCAATTACAAATCTCTGTGGTAAAAAAAGCGGTTAGACAGGTTAGAGCAGTAGGAAAACATTAGCACATGTTTCGAGAGGTGTAGGATAACAAACCGTGTGACATAACATGAATGTTCCCCATACACACAATATCTAAACTAAATTCAATTCATGTTGGCGCATGCGCAAGAAAAAAGCAAATAATAACAGAGAATGGCGTCAAGCCTTTCTTTAATTATTATAGATTCACCCAAACCCGATAAAAAAAAACTATAACCAAAAGACTTAAGAGAGATTTTATTCAAAAACTTAGCATTCCCACAATATTAAAATGAAATTTTTAGAGAAATCTCATATCTCTGGACAAGATTTTCATATTTTAAGCAATTTTAAAATACCAAGGCTTTTTAATTACAGCATTTTCAACCAATTTTTTTTTTTTTTAAATTTTTTTACCTACTAAATTATATTTGCAATAAAAGTATGCATCTTCTAAGTTCATTTTTCTTTGGGTTTTTTCTAAACAATGTTCAAACGTGAACATTTGTTTTACACATTAAAAACTGGAGTTTTTTAAGTAACATTTTAAGTTAAACAGTATGATGCATAATATATGATGAAGTACAAAGTAAAGGATTTTTAATGAGTATACTTATAATATTAAGTTTGTAAATTTGTTGATGTTGTTATATAAATTGCAATAATTTTTCAAGATTTACATCATTATTCACTATCATAATAAAAAAATATATAATTTAATTTATCTGATGACCATACCCAAAAATGCCACAGCTGTTTCACTGCTCTTTGGGTAACAAAGAACAGCAGCTTCTGTGATGATTCCAAGTGTGCCTTCTGAACCAATAAACATGTGTTTCAAATCATAGCCAGTGTTATTTTTGCGCATTGTGTTCATGCAATCTAATATTTCTCCATTAGCACAAACCTATAAAATGAAGAAATATATACTTTTTAATTTATTGAAAAATTATTTATGTAGATCAACTAAATATCTTGCATAAGTTTCATGTGCTTTTTTTTAAAGAAAACAAAATAAGAATTATAGATTGAAAGCATTTTTAACCCTCTGAAAGACACAGATAGATTAACCTGTCACCTGACTGTCAGGTTTTCTAATAGCACACATAATTTTTAAAAATATATAAGTAATCAGATCATGTAGAAATATAACCTTTAAAAATTTAAACAATTAAATTTTCAGTTAAAAATTTAAGTTAAATCTCAAGTAGTGAAAAAACAAGTTTACACCTCAGCGTATCGTTTATTTTTACTTGCATTTATTTACTGCCAATCATTGTTTTAATTTTCATGGAAAAAAAGTAGTTTTAAGAGTTTAGAGAATACATCCTTCTATATAAGTTGGCACCCAAGCAAACATTACATAAAAAAAATTACAAGATCACTCTTAACTAGTTAATTTGCAATCAGTAGATAAATATAAAGCTCTGTAGGGTTTAGTATTGTAAAATAGCATGGTGTTTGTCGTGGTATAAATAATGATTTCTATATATGACCAAAACCTTGTAGAGACTTTTAACTTAGTTGTTAGTTAACAATTTGCATTATATTTTTTATCATATATATGGTAAAGCATGATATTTAATTTATATTTTCATAACTTACAGCTTTAAGACCCAAAACATTTCCATGTAGTGATCCGTATCTAACAAACCTCAGACCCCCAGCATTTGTTGATAGGTTTCCCCCAATTTGGCAGCTTCCCTTTGCACCTAGATCTACAGGAACTGTGAAGTTTTTCTCATTGACATAACTTTCCAGTGATTCTAATATACAGCCTGCTTGGCACTGTAAAACACCTGCAGAAAAAAATTAAAAGTTCCTGGAGCTTAGGTACAAAACTTATTTCATTCACACAATTAAAGTTATTTTGTGAATACAAAAGACTTTTATTAAAAATATTTCTAGATGCAAGTCTAAAAATTTCGATAAAACAAAAACATGTTATTTTGGTACATTATAAAGGGAAAGTGCTCATATAATCTGGAGTACTGGTTTAACAACAGCAGTTTCCCTGCTGAAAGAACAAATAATCAATTACCCTGGTACTTCCCCAACAATTACTGACAAATAATTTAGAAATAAAAAGTTGTAATGTCAATGAATGTAAAAAAGTTGGAATAGATGCCCCTTAAAAAACAGGGATGCCAGACTTGGTAAATATTAGCCATTTTAGCTGGTTTTGTATACACTTTACTCACAAAATTCAGTTATTATCCAAAACTGTTTTGGCCAGTAATTTGGCAAATTTTGAACAGCCCTCAGTTTACTTTTTTTGGGTTCAATATTGAGCATTTTTTTAAGCATTTTGTTTCCTTTTTTAATGTGTGTTTATTTGTATTTTTAAATTCTAAATTTATGCATTTTTGGTTAATTATGTTGGAAGTCAAGAACCAGAAACACTGTTAAATTGACTAATATAGATGCTCAACTGAGCTTTTCCATCGAAAAAGCTACAGGCGCTTCCATCAGCCTTGGGCCCATTATTGGGAGAAACTCTAATATGTCACTAAGAAATAAAGTCCTACCTTATAAATCCATGATCAAACCAGTCCTCATGTACGCATCCCCGGTCTGGGCAACGGCAAAGAAATGACAACACAAAAAGCTACAGACATTCCAGAACAAGAAGCTTAGAAATATTACCAACACCCCTTGGTACGTTAGGAATACGATCCTACACAAGGACTTGGGCATTTAACCCATTGATTCAGCCATCCTATCGGCCTCCTACAAGTATTTCGAGGCTATGGAAGCCACCGAGCATGACAACATTGGCCAAATAATTCATTACGACCAGTTAGAAGAACAAGGATGCGGTTACGTTGACTCACCCATTTGTCCTGTATGTGGAGAAGAGGATGAAACTCCTTTACATTTTGTAGGGAAATGCCCGATTTTCTCTTCCCCTCGGTCTGAGTTTTTTGGGCTACCCATTATAAGCTTTGATCAAGTTCTCTCGTATAAAGGTCTCTCTGGTCTTATTGGGTACTTAAACTACACAAGACACCTCGTCTCTTAATTTGCATTGTGTCTATGGCTACCTGTTGGGCTCGCCTCTACAGGGGTCATTTTCTTACTTTGTGTTAATATGCTCTTTTTACAATTCTAATTTGAATTTTGTTTTACCTTGCAGGACACCTCTTCGGAATAAGGTCCCTAATGACTTAAATGTCCACTGCGGCAGAGCGATGTTTTCCTGCCCAGTGGAACTGCAGAGGAGTATGACGGGTAGTGGCTCATCTGCCACTACACCGTTTCATTTTATATAGGGGGTGGCATGCAATACGTACATGATACCTCCCTGTATCATTCTCACCTTTCCCTGACCCAATAGTCGAGTAAATGGTTTAGTAACATTTTTCTTTTATTTTCCTTCATACAGTATACATCTGTCATTCTACGCATATAGGGTAACAGGCTTTATAGCCTACGCCTTTCCCTTTTGGGCGCTCTTTTTCTATGTTATGTGTTAGAAGAACAAGACTTCAAACGATCCCAGACAATCCATCATGACCCGTCATAGTAGTGGTTGGACCCCTTGGCATGGTATTCGGATCCCCCCCAACTGTTTACACTGTTCAGCTGACCACTTTTTGCACCCCTGAATCGTTTCGCCCCTTCTAGGGATTATTTCGATGCATAGTAAGGACGCTTCGCGTCAAGACTACAAAATGATATTTACGATCGATCTCCTGAGCTTTTCTTTAAGAAATTCATTAGACATTGCTGAGTTAATTTCATATTATACTAAAAGATATCTATAAAGGCATTAAATATACTTACCAGTATTTTCATCAAAGTTCAAAATTTCATTCATTAAATTCATTGAAATAATAATTTCATCATAAATGGGTATACTTCCTCCAACCAATCCTGTGTTGCCTCCTTGAGGACAAACTGCCAATTTCTCTTTGTTGCAGTACTGTAAAATTTCAGAAATTTCTTCTGTAGTTTTTGGTCGCAAGACCAGAGGACTTTTGCCTTAAATAAAAATTTTGTTCATAAAATCATGAAGAAATTGAATTAAATTGAATAATGAGTAATACATTTATTATCGAATTATAGTTCAACTAACTGTTTAGTAAGTTTTAAAGCTATAAAAATTTTATTAGAATTTTTATTTGAAAGAGTTTATTTAATCAGGAAAGGAAATCAAGTTTTAAACAAATCCTATATTTAAAAAAATTCGAATGGGCTTAAACATGAAAAATTACCTTACTTTTCTACGAAACTCTGGAAAAAAAATCAACAAAATTAATTAAATTGTTAGCTACTGTAAACATTTATTATTCAGCTGAAATTCATTACTTTTCTTTTTTATAAATAATTCTCAAAACTATTTCAAAAAATAAATCTTGGATACAGTGACAGCAAGAGAAGGTCATACAGACGAAATTTCAAGGCAATTTTTCATAGAAATATATTATTTGAAATATTTCAGTATATTCAACTCTGGAAAAATTCCATTAACTACTAAACGACTATGTTTTTGTTTGCAATTTAAATTTCATAGGATTTTTTTCGACCTCCACTACTTTGTAACAAAATATTTTAGTGAAAATACTTATAAAATTACCTTGGTGACTTTTTAACCAATCGGTATTGTGTACTTTTAATTCGTCCACATCCTGTATAGTTCGTGATTTCCCTAATAACGACACGAAAAAATCTACATCTTTTGAAGTGGTAGTTTTAAAGTTGCCTCTGTTTGTACTAGAAAAAGTTGATTGTTGGAACTTGAAATGTTGGAGAAAAACTTTTGTCTTTTGAAAACCATATTGACCGAAAATTGCTCTCTTCATAAAATTGTAAGAACTTGCTAAAGGAAACACCATGTTGCTTAAATAAAATCACATTTGCTTTGTTATATTTGTCATTTCCTTTAACCTAATCGTTCTTACGTGTTCTGATATTTTGTCTACTTTTTGTTTATTATATTACCTGACACTGGCTGCTTGGCAGTGTTGAACAATTACTACTTCTGGTTTTGAGCCATAGAACGAAATATTAATTTTCAAGTGTTTTTTTTTTTCTGCTTTTACTATAATAAGAGCTATATAAGGTTTAAGGTATAAGTAAGGCTTAGATTTAAAAAAAATATTTCTTTTTTTACTGCTGTTTTAATGTAAGAAATAAATTTTCACAATAAATTAAAAGAGCAATATAAAAATTTTGTTGTGATTTGTTATTACCTTTGATCGTGACCTATTTTCAATATTTTTGTTTCGCTAAGGCTGACATATGTCTAAAAGCCACGGGTCAGGAGAAGCTCATTGGACAATTCAAACTACGCGGGACAGTGTTACCAGTCGCAAGATAATTTATTTTATCGCTTCACAAATCTCGCCAAATAGTTTGTGATTGCCAAATGTTACGGTTACAGTTATTATTTTATATTGAGAAGTGTAGGAATTTCATAGAGATCTCTTAGAAGAAATTACAGTACAACCCCGATTATCCGAGTTAATGTGGACCGAGACTAACTCGGATAACCGAAAAACTCGGTTAAAGCGAAAAATTTATATAAAACAATTCTGTATGTCTAAGTGTATATTTTAATTAGTGCAAATGTTATACAGACTACGTGCAATTCATATGCAGGACATTGAAATAGTTCTTTCACTTAAGAAAGTCTTTAATTGTTTTTTGTTTTATGTTATTTTGGCGTTTCTCGGCAGCAATGTAAGAAAAGTAACGGGGGAATTATTGTTGGATTTCTTTTCCTGAAGGTTTGTAAGATCATGTTCTGTTCAGAATTTTTTTCGGTAGTCGTCGGAAAAATCCTAGAAATATTTCAAAGCTCGGTTAAAGCGGAAAATCGGGTAATTGGGGCTCGGATAATCGGGACTGTACTGTACTATTATTTTAAAAAGTTTTTTTTGTAATATTGGAAATAATGATGGTATCAAAATAATAAAATGTTTGAAAAACTTAATAAATATTTTATGAATTTAACTCCTAATTTTCATTAAATTTTAAACAATTTATCCATAAGTATTTTTGTTTTTTAATCCATGAGTATGTTATGAAAAAAAAATATTTTCTCATTATTACTTTTTCTTTTTGTTCATCGTAGTTAATTTTCTATCTTCATAGCAACGCAACGACTCATTTTCCCAGACCCAATTGTGAAAATTGTTAACGCCTGCTTAGAATAAAAACGTTGACCTTTAATTTTTTAGTTTTAAAAAAAGTGTTTAATTTATTTTTTCGTGTAACTTAATTTGTCCTGCAATTGGTCGTTCAGTAGGGGAGAAGGGGGCATGTTGTAACATGGTTTGAAATATTTTGCACATTGTGCAAATGCTGAGTTTTAGATTCAACAAATAAAATCTTCTAGATTCATTAGTCTGTCTACTCTATTAGCCTTACGCATACATTAAAAGCTCTTGATGTCAATATTCATAATAATATTGCTGATATTTTGAAGGTCGGTAATTTGATTCCAAGAAGCCTTTGCCTCCCTTCCACTGATTTACATATGGACCCAATACATTTATTCATAATTATCTTTTCATAAATAAATATGACTATCTATTAATTAATAATAACGATGTTTACCGAACATACTAAAAAAAGCAATAAAACAACATTATTGTTTCTTCAGGGGATCCGATGAACCCCATGTCCCCCCACTAGTCCATTTTCTATCAAATGCTTTCCATCGTTTACTTATGCTATTTTATAGTTAATTTCTACATCATAAATTGAAGCTTAAAATGCGTGCTTTTAAATATTTCTTAGCCTTTATTAGCTTTCAAATAAGAAAGCAAAAGTTTATATTGCACATTCACCTCGAAAAAGTGTTTTTCTCTCTCTATTTTCTACAACAGTAATTTCTTTTTTTCATAATAATAATATATGTACACATGGGGCATTATGTGATCACCTTTGGTAAAAATTTATATTACATTCTGACTTCTTTAAAAAAATTATTCAAGGTGGTTGGTTCAATGTGCCCTTTTTGGGTCTTTGGTATTCTATTGGTTTTTAGCTTCAAGGGTAGGTTCAAAGATTTCCTGATTAAGCCATTTCATTCTTTAAATAGACCAACTAAACTTAAAAGGTTTGGTTTAAAAAACCACTTAAGCTTTTAACTAACTACTATAACTAACTAACTAATATTACTTTCAATAATCCAACCATTTGTATTATTCATTATATGCTTCTAACCACTTATTTTGTAAAAAAAAAAAAAAAAAATGGAAGTGCTAAACCAATGAAAATAGTGTGGTAATGTGTGTTTAGTTTAAGAAAAACACACATTTTAATTTAGTATTTAAAATATTTATTCTTAAGGGTTATGTAAAGTTAAGAAATGGATTACATTTTCATAATAGTTGGTATCAGTATGTTTAAAGATGTATTATTCTCAAATTGTGTAAATAATTATTAATTAAGTTTAAAAGAAGTGTGCTACAGCAATTATAAAATTTTATTCCTAATAAATATTAAATACTTACAACCTTTTATATTTCCTTTTAATATATTTACTACAGTAGACTGATCAGAACTATTATTAAATTTAACAATATTAAAACTTTTTGCATTTAGGGCAGTATTTTCTCCTTTTCATTCACATAACGTTTTTATTGTAATGTTAACGATGCAACAACTGTGAATAAAAACGTTACATTATTCAGTGCATGGCCTAAAAAAGATTTATTATTCTAAAAAGCTGTAGTAGTAATCATTAATCTGTAAATGCCCTAAGGGCAGTGGTGCATTAAAAAAGTAGAGGGGGCAGAGGGTTTTGAAACATAGCTGTAAATAAAAAGTTTACCACCCTTTTAGAACCTGAAATTTAAAATATGACCCTTCCCCCCCCCCCCATCTACTGACAGACAGTACCCAAACCTGACCCTCCCCCCACGAGATTTTTTTAAAATTTATTTAGAGTGTATTGCAAAGGTCTTAATTTTACCAACGTTTTGATGCAGTAATTTAACTTGTGTTGCTGTAAAATTCACAGAATACACAAAATGTCTTTAAAGTAATGTAACTGCCAGTGCTAAAAGTGGGGGTAGGCACGGGTCGACGCGTCACCCCACTTTTCAAGAAAATGGCTATCCATCCCCCCCACTTCTTATATCTCTCAAATTCATAATCCATAGAGGGAGGGATGGGGTATGGCATTCCAATTGAAGGCATCCCCCCACTTATTTTTTTCCCCACTTTCACTACTGGTAACTGCTCAATCGAAGTGTGAGCAATTCCAAAATACTCCCTTTTCACCATAATTCTATTTTAGTATTTTTTATACATAAAAATGCAAATTTTGGGACACAGTAATAAAAAAAAATTCTTATATAATTACTGCTTTCTTGTGAAGTTGACTATTTTTAGATATCAGGTATGTAATTAAAATTTTCACCCACCAGAAAATTACTTGAACCTCATGATAAAATTACCAGAACGATTTGCCATTGCTTTCAATTATATATAGTCTAATATTTAAGTGCATATAATTCAAGACCAACACTAAAATTCTTCTTCCTTCCAAAACTGTCAAAGAAAAAAAAATAATAGTACAAAGTGTACATATATAATATTTTATGTCTGACATCCATTGTTAATCTGTTAAAAAAAATATTTAATTTTCAAAAAGAGAAATATTAAAAAAAAAATGACAATGTAAACTGAAAAGGTAAATCAAATAGAAAGTCATAATACAAATAATAATTAACAATTGTTTATTTACAGATTTAATAAGTATGATCGTTACCAGAATGTATATGTACAGTTTCTTCATTTTTACGAACAGCATTTAAAATGGAATTTTTATAAGTGGTAGAAGGTTTCGAAATGGTATTTTTTACTTGTTTACGTTTCTTTTTTGTAGAAAACAATCTAGGTTGTAGTTTCATTTTTTTATTTGGAGGCTCTAAGTTATTTTGTTTTACTGCACCTTCTGCAAATACTTCAATCAAATTGTCCAAAAGGGAATTCACTCGCTGTTGTCTATCCTTCTCCAAATTCTTTGGCAGTAAGGTTAACGCATACTGCATCTTGGCTTTTAATTTAGAAGTGTCGTCAATAGGAACTATATTGCTATAATCTTTGAAGGAATTACTGTTCACAATACTGCTCTCCGCAGGCAAAACCGTGGAGCATGTAGACGAAGATGCAATGGAAGAAAAGGTCATGTGTACAGCATGAATATGCTTGCATATATTGTATCTTACCAGATTGTCCAAACAGTTGCAAACATAGTTATGGACACAGATGCAACAATGATAGCATGTCAAATGGCAAGAATTGCAATGTATTTCTTCACTTGGTACCTTCTTTACGACGTACTTCACATCCGGACACGTTTCCGACTGCACATTCCAACAAGAACCTGCCTCTTTGACTTCAATATCTTTTGGGGATATTGATTTGCTTTCCTTGTGCCGTTTCAAATTTTGTTGGGCCTTCTTGGGGCATCCACCTTTGATCAACATTCTGAACCTGTCGAAAGTTTTGTCCCTCACTAAAGTTGCTAGATGGAACAGCAGCACATCCAATCTCTGCCCGACGTTTCCTTTCATGTAGACGTGCTTAAGTGTCCGATGAAGCGACTCCAAATACATGTTTGTATTTATTCCCATGTGCTGTCTGTAGCAGTAAGCCCACAGATGGGGCCTATTGAGGTAGAAGGTCGAAAAATATTCACCAAAGGCTCTTGTATCTTCATCGGCTTCTAAATACTCTTGAAATTTCGAAGCCAAATTAAGAAAATCTTCTTCTTCGGTACACTCCAATACTGCACGGGCATACTTATATACTTCCTCTCTCTTTTTGCTACACTTAACTTTTGTCAAATTTTTCCTCCAACATTTATCAACATGCCAAGTACAAAGTAAGCGATTATTAGCTGCACCCATTACTTTGCACCAGGCATTAAAATATACTGGAGCATCATCTGACATGAAACAATTAGTTTTAATTTGCGAAGTCTCTCTACAAATCACTTCAAAGAATGTTTCCATTTGGAACGAGTCAAGCTTGTTGGAAATACAGAATGCTACCGGAAAGCCAGAATTGAATTCATCAACCACCATTATTGTAGTTAGGTGAAAATCATATGAGTTAGTACCATGCGTGGAATCCATGCAGATTTTATTTTTGCCTAGATTGGAAAGCAGTTCACCCTGGCCTTTGGTCATGAAAATCATCATAAAATCCTCTTCCGAAAAGCCTTCAAGCGATTTACCTTGTTCTTTAAAAAAAAGAACAGGAGAGTCAGCACCTAAATGTTGAAATTGGTCAACAAAAAGCTTCACACTAATTGCATCATTCTTGTGTAACTTTTCCGGGTGTAACACTCCACATTTGTCTGATAGGTTATGCAAGTCCTTTTTAGTGAGAAGGTGGATCCTTTCCAGGGAACCTTCAACTGAACTCCTGACTTCATGCAAAATATGCGTCATGGACACACCAGCACTAAGTTTAGCTGGAAATAAAAAATTTACATAATTAGCAAATTACAAATTATTGACATATGATTTATTCAAATTTTATAAAATACTAATTTTTTTTGTCCCAAAAGAGTTGCTTCAACAAAACCCGGGAGCAGAATTAGAACATTACTTAGTGATACTTGTTCCAAGTAAAAATATTTTTAACAGGTCAAAATATATCTTTTAAAAAACTTAACCATGCTTGAAGTAATTTCACTTCAAATTTTCATTACCAATAACATAGACAAAATTCCCAAATATTAAACTTTAATTTTTACTGCAGTGTTGTCAGGTTAACCGCTAGGGTAGACACCCATTTTTCTCACCAAGCTGCGTTTTTTACCATTAAAACCATTAGGAATTCAAAGTTGTTTTGTTATAAATTTTAGATTGCACAATTAAAGATTTGCTTGAATTTATACATATTTCTCACTGATAAATTACTTCAGGTCAATATTTATCCCATGTGAAATTAGGAAAAATCCTATTTCGAAGTCCAGCATCTTTTAAAGTTGCCAGGAATAATTATTTATTGCTGACTGAAAAGTTGTCAAATGGCACCAGACCACAAAGTAGGATTTTACCTAATTAATTAACGCGATCCCTTTGATTTCCATATTTTTAAAGAATTGTATGTCTGTGTTTGAATTAGTCTTTTTTTTAAATGAATACAATTAAAATTTTAAGGTATTTAAAGATTTGATTGCCACAGAACTCTGGGGATCCGAAAGTCGCCAAAACTACGGCTATCCAAAAGTCGCGAAACTACGGCGATCCGAAAGTCGCGAAACTACGGCGATCCGAAAGTCGCGAAACTACGGCGATCCGAAAGTCGCGAAACTACGGCGATCCGAAAGTCGCGAATCTACGGCCATCCGAAAACAGCGAATTGGCGGATTTCCAGAATTTTAATTTTGCCAAACAAATTGGCGGATTTCGCCAATTGGCGGAAGAATCACATGTCTGAGATTTCCTACATGTTAAATCCCCTCCTCACCTATACATTTATGTTTCTTCCTACCTAAGGCTTAAATTAATCAAGTAGACATAATTAGAGTAAACATATTACGGTAATTGTTAATATATAATTTTAATTTACAAATTTTAACTCTTCATGATCTTGTTCTAGATACAATAATAAAATGTGTTTTAATTAAAGCCTTCTATTTTGCGGTCCGGTGCTTGGCGACATCCTGAAAATTTTACAAGAAATAATTATTAGAATCGCTCATTGAAAAGTCGCTAAATGTGTCACCAGACCCTGAAGTAGGAATTTACCTTCAGGTTGTGTCACTGGGTAAAATTTCTAATGCCATACCAGTCATCAAATCAAGAACATTTATTCCATTCTCCAGCCAGCATGCATTTTATTTCATGTGATATCTTAAAACAATGCCTTTAGTAAAGCACATCATATTTAACAGTGATTACTCAACCTTTACATAAAAAATGCAGAAGTGTAGTAATTTTAACCCTAAATTACATTAATGTTTGAATCGCATTTCAATTGATATTCTATTTTTTCCATCCCCAGAAAAAAACATTCTAGTTCACCCCAGGCTTTCCCAAATACAGAAGTCTAACTTACCGCTTAATTCTTCTTTATGTACTTGTGCAATCGGCAAATGTTTCAATTCCGTTTCATGGCCAAAGTGAGTCTTGGTGTATGTGACTTCTACAAGATCGCCAGTGAGTTTGCAGTGGAGGGCAGCAGTGCACTCTCCTTTTATCTTGCAACTACCCTGTGACTTCCGAAGGCGTTTACCATCAGTTGCAGCATGCCGTGGGTCAGCAGAACGATGGCACTTGTAGGTGCTGTGCTTATAAAGGGCTGTTTAATACGTTCTGGCTATCCTAAAGAAGGTTTTTTCTTCAACCTCCAGTTTGTCCTTCCAAGACTTGAAATCTGTAACATAGTTAAGATTTTTTTAAAATAAATATTTTATGAAAAGTAAAAACAAGTTAGTTTAAAAATTAAGTTGAGTTTCACAACATTACTAAAGCTTTAAAATACTTTTTATGGAATTTCGGCACATTTGTGGCATTCCTTTAAAAATTAGACCTAAATTTTGCTAACTGAACTGGTAATGTAAATGTTGATATTTAGACTAAAAAAAGCTTTTCGATTAAATATTACGATTGCGTCCACTTATCAAAGAAAACAATTTGTTTTACATTCTCGATTCGACACACATCTTCATAACTAAAACTTAATCAACATGAAAATCTTGCATAAACAATGTCACTTCAAGTATTACCATGCTCTACCTATACATGCTACCAAATATGAATAAATATTTACTACTAATAATAAACTTAATTACCTTCATGACTTTGGAAATGAAGCCGTTCTACTTCAATTAAAATATTATGAGAAGATTTCACGTGTTCCACCAATTCTGCATGGGAGGACATCGAAGAGGCGCATTCCGGACACGAAATATTGGATTTTGTTTCTTTTTCCAGAGTTATTTTATGAATTTTAAAAATATGTTCTTTTAAGGTTTTTTTCCTCTTAAATACCTTATCACATATAATACATTCAAGGGAATCCATTATTTGAAACAGTAATCAGTATGAGTAGGAGCGCGTACGAATCGTATTCAATTTCAATAACAACAAAAAAAATGCACAGTATTGTCGCCAACTGCAAAACACATCGTCAAAAAGAATAGCAACCTAGCAGCCAATGAGCGTTCCCTGACCCGTGGGTTTTAGAAGCTAGTCTAAGGCTGGTTCCCAATCAGCTGCACTCGTCAGTAGGCGAAAAACGACTTAAGCAAGTACACGGAAATACGTCATTGGATCGTTCAGTCAGAGTCTTTCTGTAGTTAGTTGCTTATATATGGTTGTACATATCAATAGGGTTTTTTTTCGTAATTGCCGTTTTAGGTTGCATGCCTATTTTTATTGTATTTTAGGTATTGTGTAATCGATGCAATACCAAGGGTTAAAATGGCTTATTAATAAGTAAATTGTTTGTCAAATATAGTTAGTGTTGTTTAAAAATATATTTCGTTATTTTTTTTTCTTAAACTGAATCCTAATAGAAAATCGCTCGTCTTTGTATGCTCGGCTCGTCAAATGAATCGGCATTCAATCACGAACGCTTTTAGTTTGTATATGAGATTTAAAGAATTGAATAATTTTAAAACCACATTTGTTTTTGTAGTGGCAAAATAGGTTTGTGTAGTGTAGGTAATATGTGTTAAAAAAAAATCCATACATATATTCGTTTTAAATTTGACAAATTATTGAATAATGCACTGTGGGGGTGGGGGGAGGGGGTTCTTGTATTTTTTACAAAATCTAATTTTAGTTACATATGCCTTATGTTCAATAAAAATATATAATATGTATTCTTATGAAAGTAAGCAAATGAAAGAAATATAGTTATATATATTGTTTATATTTTTAAGTAAATGTATTCCGTTAACATGAATCAGGTTTTTAAGTGTAACAATATAAAACTAATTTTTTATCTTATTTAACAAAATATTGACGTTTAATATTGTGACGTTTCTCTTTTTTAATTTGATAAAACCAAGCTGATAGATGCATGTATGTACTTGTTTAGTATTTTGTGATATTTTATCAAGGATTTTGATAAAAGCCATAAGAAACAAGAAATTCTTAAAGAATTAAAACAGCCTACTTTCTTTTTACTTAAATAATTACTGAAATTCTTTTTAAAAAAAGTAGGTATGTAACTGTTATCTAAAACAACTTATACTGACACGTGACGCGTCATGAAAAAGAAAGCCAACGCAGAATCTAGCTGTAGTGGAAACTTGAAAAACAAAAATCAACAATGTTCCTTTTTATTCAAACAAAATTTTAAATTTTCCAGTTTAAGAAACTGTTCGTTGACTGAAAATTAATGGAGCATTTAATATATAAATTTGGTGCAAATCAATAATCTAATGAATTTTAAATAAATATGGGCCTTTTGTTTAATTTTTTTACTACCTGAAGCAAAAAAAAATGACCACACACCAAATAATTTGATATTCATGACTCAAGTTTATAAGTAGACATATACATTTTTTTATATGTCATCTCCTGTTCAAGGTAAAAACAATATTTTCATAAATGCGTGGAAAAAAATCGGACTTTTACATTATAATTTCAATATCAGACGCTTGCAAAAAGTTGGACTTTTAAAAGAGTTAAAAAAGTTGTTTTTTTCTTTCAAAAGCAGTAAAAAAAATTACTTTTTTCCACTCTTTTCATAGGATGCCAACATTTAAAGTAAAATTTCTATGTTATAATATTCATAAAATCCACAGATTTATTGATCTGCTTTATTAAAATAGTTATGCGCGTGAATTATTTTGGAACCAAAGATATATTTCTCACGTAATTATAAAAAAAAAATAGTGTTTTTTTTTTTTTAAACTGCATAAGAACTGGTAAGACTTCTTTAATATCAATATCCGTTCTTGCTTTCATCAATCCCGCAATTTTCCACGAATCCTACCCAAGAACTTGCGCGCTGATACAATCAGGCGCCCCTGCCCCTCCCCTGAGGCTAGACAGTAAGTTGGTATGAATAGATGCGACCGAGGTGTCGAAAGACTTGTGTCCCCTTTCTAAATACCCCAAATACCACAGGTTTCGGGGAAAAGAACGACCCCCCCCCCCCCCCTGCGCACAAACCTTTTGGCTTTCTGTGGCTCTTCCTCTTTGTTGCCTCTCTTTTCTTATTAGAAAATAAAGGAATGATGGTCACAATGTTTTAAAATAGATGTAATTTTCTGCATCGACATCGTTTGTGTTTACGTGTTTCATGTGGTATGCTAGTTATATGATATTATGCCTTTCATACAAAATTAAAGAAAAAGATATATCCTTTGTGAAACTTTAAATTTTGGTTGCAGAAAACTTTTGTTTTAAGAAAAGTTAGAAGTACGTGTATAATAAATTTTTATCTTATCGTGTACAGATGCTGTTCAAGAATAAATTAAGAAACTTTCAATGTAAAAAAAAAGGAAAGACTTATTTTTTGTAGCAAAAAAACTTGCGTGGGGTAAAATAGGTCTTATTTTCTATAGGTTGAGATAAGCACAAGCACACAGTATACAACAAACATCTTTTTTTTTTTGCATTTTAGGTGTCCCTCTGATAACTGATATTCTTATAAACTACTTTTGATATTGGTTTGTCATTTTTTTACTCATAAATAACTGCAAATTTGAAATTTATTGCCTTATTCATTCTAAAAGAATGAAAATCTTCATTGTCTAAAAGAATTTAAAGTTTCCCGAGCGATTGTTGCGATGGCAATCGTGATTTAATTCTAATACAAGAAGTTCTAAAAGAACTAAAATAGCCTACTTTCCTGTTACTTAAATACTTAGTAAAATTCTTATCTTGAAAAAACTAGATTCGTTACAGTAAGTAACATCAACAACCGTTTCCACATTAAATTTATATACATTAGAATAAATTTCACTAATCTCAGCATCCAGCTATAATTTCAACTTCTAAAGCCAATTATTTTCATTAATTTTCTATCGCCAATAAAATAAATATTTCTTATAGTCACCATGATTATTTGCAGTTATAAATAAATATTTAATTATTCGCAGAACAAAAAGCATAAAATTACTCCAAAATTCACTTAAAATAGGAAATGTAAATTAACAAGTAGGTTTGTAACAGAATCTGTCACTTAACCCGCTTCCACACAACAGCTGTGTTTAACAGGTAAAAAAGGCGCCAAACACAGCATTAATTCTACATTAAAAATTGCCCGCTAAACCGCTAAATTCGGACCGTTTAATTTATTTTATTTCGAAAATTAAATAATTATTATTTAAATCGTTTGCAAAAATTTATATTTCAAAGAATAAATATGTAATATGTATGTATATGTATATGTATGTTCCTCGCTTTTAAATAGAATGGAAACATTTTATTTCAACATACATATAATCTCGTAGTGAAATATATTTGACTTCATTTCAAACTGATCGATGTCGCAAAATTAAATTTATTTTAATTTATTGTCTAAAAGAATTAAAGTTTCTCGAGCGATTGTTGCGATGGCAATGCTGATTTAATTCTAATAAAAATGGCTTCCTACGCTTTTTAAATGAGCATTAAATGTTTAAATTTTTTAATCAGTTGAAGTATTAGAATTTGAATTCTTTTCTGAAATTTTCAATGTATTCTCATTTCGATACGCAGAATTTTTTGAGGTATCTCACTTGTCCGTAGCATTTGTAGTTTGCAACAGCGCTATAAATGACTCTAAATTGTATTTTAATGCTAATTCAATGGCAAATTCGTCGACAAATAGTAGATTTATGTCCGTCCGATCGTACAGACAGACGGACAAAAAGTATGAAAGTTGGGTGGCTGAGGTTACACTCTTAAAACAAAAGAGTGAAATCCACTCCAGTTGGAGAAGTGCATTTTCGACACCCTAAAGGCATGCATATTTTCTCAGACTGAGTTAAAATCACTCGTTTGGAGTGATCCTGTCGGAGGCTTAACACACAAAGGATCCACTCCAAAAGGAGAAGTGCATTTTCCAGTTTGGAGGAGTGAAATCCACTCAGACTGAGGTAAATTGGGAGTGTTTGTTTTAAGAGTGTATGACTTTCTAATAAACAAAGAATTTTTAAGATAGGATTGAGAGAGCCGATCTTGGAAGGGGGTACGGACGGACGGACATCGACAGCATGTCCATACCTACTTTTTCATTTTCTTTTAATTCTTCGAATTAAAAAAAAAGAAAAGAAGGCTAAAAATGCAAGCATTAAGAATTTAGGGTCAATTTATTTAATAAAAAAATGTTTTAGAGTGAATTTTATTTGTCATGTTTTTCAGATTTTCCTTTAAAATTAAAACAAACATTATTTAATTTTTCGAAGGGCATCATTAACTCCATCTAACGATAAACAAGTGTGAGCTTAACTTAGCGTGAAAAAAAATGGCAAGCTGATGATTCCAATTCCAAATGGAATCATAGTGGGTGAAAGGGTTTTAACCGTGTGCGCCCCAATTGTTTTGAACAGTTTTAATTATAGTTTACCTCCTAAGATCAATTAACCCTACGAGTTCTTGAGTACACCATCGTATGCAGCTATTTTTGCAGAAATGTACACCAATTTAGTTTGAAATTTGCAGGCACATTTGTCCTTCAATAAATCAACAATGAGAATTACCATGGATTAAAAAAAATAATAATCCATAAAACAGAATGAAATTAATTTTTTAAAAAAATATTATTTTGCATTTAAAAAAAACACCAATGAAAATTATTCGTACTTTCCTCAAGAAATTTGAAAAACGAAACTAATTTTTATTGATGATAAATTGTAGTATAGTAACATTATAAATTGTAAAATCTGCTTTAATATACTATTTATTAAAGGAGGGAATGTATCGAGTCTGCAAAGGCTTGACCGCCAATGTTGCAGCCCCATTATGGAAAGAAAGATTTCCATACTATATATTATTATCATATCATATTGTATTATAGCCAAATATATTATTGTCAAATACTAGGGGGCAAAACCCCCTACTCCCTACCGCTCGCCAACCTCCGAGAATTGCTACGCAATTAATCTTTGTTTGCTCCGCTAACAAACATGCAAGACTAAGATATTTTAGTTAAAAGGTCCCGACCAACGGGGAGAGTGCGCAAGACGAAAAAGGGAAGACGCATCGGCTTCGACTGTTTTTTACGATGAGTATCCGGAAACTCAAGACCGATGACGACAACAGTTGAAAAATAAGCTAGTTTCCGTGGGACAGCTCCAGGGCATCACGTGTAGCTCTAGCTCTAATCAACGATCTCTACCAAAGCCACGGGAAGCAACTTGGAGCAGTCCCGGCACAAAACAAGCATACTGCCGTCCGCCCGTCTATGTCTGTCACCCACTTTCACAGAACGAACCGCAAGCCTCAGAAACAAGTAGGAGTGGGATGGGGGACGTACATAAATTACGTCACGCAAAATTTTGACTTTTTTGACCCCTCCCTCCTCCTATGTCACGCTGCGTCACGTTTGGCCCGACCCCTCCCCCCAAAATTACGTCACGTTTGTCGCCCCCCCCCTTTTTTTTTTCAAAAATAGTTGATTTTAATATTTCCCTTTTTTTGTGTGTGTGTTTCTGAAATTTGAAAAAAAAATGCATAAATCGATACTTTTTAAATTAATTTTAAAAAAATTAATTTGAAAACAAGTAAAAGTTGTCTTGGTTAAATAATTTATTCATAGGATTAGATCGATATGTATTTACATTTTCGTTATTCAATGACAAACTAGCCGTTCTCTAATGTCTTCTGAAAAAAGGGGTCGGGATGTAATCGGATCTGTGAATTTTCTAGTTCTGGATCATTTTGGTGTTCATCCATATAGCTGCTAGTCCTTTGATCTGATTCCTCAAGATTGTAGTAGCGCGCAAAATTGTGACACTAAGTTCCGTTAGGAAAAGGTCCGGAAAATGTAAAAGGCTAATAATGTCAACGTTGTGGCATAAAATAATCCCCCATCTTCTTTCTGAAATTAAGTGTTTGTTATGATTATCTTATGATAAAAAAATACTTCAGATTTCGTTCTGAAAAGCTTTATTTTATGTGAAACAGATTTTCATTGCAAAATTGGAAATTTTGAATCGTTACGTCACGCAAGCGATTGCCCCTCCCCCTCCATGTCACGGACCGTCACGTTGTCGCATACCCCTCCCTCCCCCCTCTAAGCGTGACGTAATTTATGTACGTTCCCATGTGTCATTTTGAAGCAAAAAATCAGTTTAGGGTACATTCCAAATTTCATTAAAAAATGAATTAGAAGTTTATTTAAAATTTAAATAACTAAAAATTTAATCTACATTGAAGTGACATGCTAGTTCCATTTTTAACATTGAATTTTTACTCAATATTTTCACTGTTGCCGTTGCTTCAAACGCACGAAAAACTTAATTTAAAACAAAAATAAAACTCTTGTAAAAAATATTTATTTATATGATATAATTCAATTTGGATTGCTGTCATAGAACAATAAGCTTTGAAGGTTCATTATAGAAGGTATTTTGAAGGTTCATTATATATGATGCATATAAAATTTTAAATTTACATAAAAAAATATGCAAAGTTTTGCTTTTATTTTTAAAGCAAAAATTTTACTAATTTATTTTTCGAAATGTAATCTGTGGCTGCAAAAAACAAAATACTTATAAAAAAATACAGCATTATTCTATGAACTTCAACAAAATTAGCCACGATAAAGATTAATTATAAAATCTGCAAAAGAAGATTAAAGAAAATTATTAATTTTGGCTTATAAAAGTTTGAATTAGAACTAGATAAAGGCTCTGTTAGGCGAATTTCTTCCTGAGGTGTTGTTAGTGTTTTTCCTGTTGTGCGTAAATGTTGTGTGCAAGCGGTGAAAGTGACAAATTCTGTAACAAACCAACTTGTTATATTATATAGAGATATTACAATCGCAATATTAGATTTTAAACTTTCCTAGAAATAATTGTATGAGTATTAATGTTTTATTTAAAAGGAATGTTTCAGCTGATGTAACGCTCTTGTTTTAATTTTTCCTCTTGATTGTTTCTCCTCTTCATTGTTTTTTTCGATTTTATTCTAAAAATGAAAGTACTTTTCGTCTGCTTCAGAGTTTCTTACAACATGCAACTTGTTTTTATTTAGGATCATATTGCAGAAATAGACAAAAAAGAAACTTTTCTTTTTTATACAAGCTTTCTTTAATAAATGATTTGAACAACCCACAGCACAGCAAGGAGTTTTCATAAAAAAAAACTAATAAATATTCTTAGAAAATTCTCTCTTGAATACCAATAAAAGTAAGCATGCTGAAAAATGACAACAAGACCGTGGAGCTGTTGTCACCTACTTCGTGAAACAACCTTTTTTTTTTTTTTTAAATTATCAACTTCCTAAAAAATATTTGTGAATTCAAGGGATGTAATTTTTAATTGGTACATAAGTTAAAACCTTAAATAATCGGATTTTTTTACTTTTTTAAGGGAACTCTTTTCTACACAAAAAAAAAAAACCAACTAAAACCAAATTAACATTTTAAAAAAATCTCTAAATCAAATACAACAACTTTAAAATCATTTTCGTTGATCCTCGGCGATCACCGTCTATCCTCATCAGCAATTAGCATGGCCAAACCGTTTGTATGGAACATGTGCATTGTGCTCTGCTACCGCTCTGGGCTGTTCTGCGCGGAGCACAGATGTATCTTCTCACATGTTACGCCCCGGGAGGTGTCATCAGCATCAGCAGTCTCGATTGCTGAACTATGACAATATTATGCTCATTTTAAACAACAGTTAATTTTTACGATTATTTTACCACAGTGCCTTTTTTAACAATATACTTAATGTAAAACAATTACTTAGATGTTTTCGCTTTGCTATTTTAAGTAGCATATTTATAACAAAATAGTGCTTTATGAAAATATACAATATTATTGTTTTCAATTTAGAAGGTTCATAATGAAAATATTTTAAAAACAAATGAGAGTAGATACTAGATAATAATCTTGGATCTTTGTAAAAACTTGATATAACTATTTATTTAAGATTAAAGCTTCTAGATGCACAACAAAACAAAAATTAATAGACAAATTTGCATTATTATTAATCATATGAAATAGCAACAAGTAACTTAATCTATAATAATAAAAATGAAGTTTTGTGTGTATGTGTGTGTGTGTGTATGTCTCTCCGAAACTCACAAACTAGACATTTGTTTGACTCGTAACTTGGCACAAATGCGTAGTTCATACTTGAGTAACAAAATAAGAACTTTCAGAGCTCGAAATGTTCTACTTTTAGAGAAAAATCGAATTTTCTGAAAAAACTACACCACTTTGGCTCAAATCCGATGAAAATTTTTCTTTCGAGTTGCCATTCAGCAGAAGAAATTAAAATAAACTTTTCGAAAATAGTTAAAATATAAAAAAGAAAATACTTTATTCTTAAAAACTTACAAATATTTTCATTTTAAAGATTTAGTTTACTATCATTTTAAGTAGTAAACTTTCATTTTATCTTATTCTTTAATTTATATCAAGGCAACTTTTAATTTATAACTTGATATTTAAATCTATAATAATAAAAATGAAGTTTAAAATGTTTATTTTTGTTTTGCCATTACTTTCAGAAACTAAATTCATCATTTGAAAATAATTGATATGTTTCAAGTGACGTATTTCTTACCAGTTTTCATACGAGGATATATTGTGGGTTTAGTTGAGGATTTCTTCATTGATGGTTTTGTTGATTGCAAATATGCAGCAATAAATGTCTAGCTAAGCAATTACAGAAATGCGATGGTTAATAACGAAATTGCACTAGAGCTGCGTATAAGCGTTTTATGTCTTTATTGTTTCGCCAAATATGTTACCAATCTCGCCAAATTATTAATTAAAACTCGCCAAATGGGCAAAATGTTTGTTAAGCTATTACTGAACTATGATGGTTAATAAAGGCCATCGCATTACAGCTGCATATTAGGATTTTATGTCTTTATTTTTTCGCCAAATACGTTGCCAATCTCGCCAAATGGGCACAATGTTTGTTAGGCTATTACTGAACTATGATGTTTAATAAAGGCCATCGCACTATACAGCTGCATATCAGGGTTTTATTCTTTATTTTTTTCGCCATATATGTTGCCAATCTCGCCAAATTATGTATTCAAATTCGCCCAATGGGCAAAATGTTTTTTAAAACTAATTTATAAGCTGGTTGGTTGTGCTAAGGTCATTGTGTTAGAGCTGTATAATGGTGTGTTTGTAGCTATATCTATTTTCTCGCCAAATTATTTCCCAAAACGCGCCAAAAGAGTTAAAAGGTTTTATTTATTTATGTTTTTTTTTTTTTTTGGTTTGAATTAACGTTGCTCTAGAGCTGCACGAGGGGTATTGGCTACGGGCGTCGTATTTTAGAACCACAGTCAGGTGACGATATTTATTTATGAGGGAATTGTGATGCCATTTATGAGTGCATTTTACACCGTATTTTTGATTTTGGAATTTTAAAACAATGAAACGGGATTTCATACTCGAAAACGAGCGGGAAGAATAACTTAAGTTTATGATTTTATTCCTTTCCTTACTGAAGCGCCCCAAAACGCCCGAACAACTAAGGATTCAATAATGTTATTCCTATCAAATACTACGAGGAAGCAAATATCCTTCGTAGCGAAAGGGTTAAAACAGGTTATATGGTACACATACTTGGATCGATTTGAATTTTTTTTAATCCGTGCGAAGTACGGGTATAAATTTGCTAGTATCTCAATATAGTTTTTATTTTCTCTCAAAATATTTTTCAAAAACTTAAATTTTTAACTACCTCTTTTCCCTTGAACAAAAAGCTAAAGAGAATAATTTAAGCATACGCGTTTTATAAAAAATAATATAGTTTAAAAGAAAAGTTTACTATTTTATTCATTGACAACCATCCTTAATAATTTTTGAAAATTAATTGAAAAATTAAACTTCGAGACATTTTTATGTATCGTTAATAAGTTCCTTTTACAGTACGAGTTTAAATGGAAACAAGTCCACGTCATTTTAAGTTTTGTCAGTAAAATTTTAGCTTAGTTTCATCAGTGTAAGAGAAAAAAAAATATAGCTGAATGTATTCCTAGCGATAACTGCGCCAAAATGGCAGACCAAAAGATTTGGTTAGTCCCCAAAAGCAAAATGACGTACTTCCTATGACAACCTCACACATGTACTGACTGTAGCCGTTTTTGCTCCTTCGAACAAGTGCAGCTGATTGGAAACTAGCTTCAGCCTTTTTGTTTTGCCAAGAATGCACACAAAACCCGCCTTTTTTAAAGAATTTTTATATTTATTAATTAAAGATGGGGATTACTGGATTGCTCCCATTTGTTAAAAACTCTTGCCGACCTGCAAATATTAAAGATTTTTCAGGTTCTACTGTTGCTATTGATGCCTACAGTTGGCTTCATAAAGGCGCCTTTTCGTGTGCAGAAAAATTAGTCAAAGGAGAAAAAACGGATGGGTACAAACACGTTTACATTAAATCCAAAATATCCTTTATTTAAAAAAAGCTGTCCAAAAAAAGTTTTAAACTATTAGATCTTAGAAGCATTATTCAAATTTGGCTTTTACGTGTCATTTGAAGATCATATTTAAACTACACTTAAAGTATAATAGCAACACTTAAATCTGTGTTATGGAAAAAAAAATTGATTATTTTTGTTGTTAAAACTTCTTTAATTTAATAATGTTGTGCATACTGTTTTTTAGATACGTACATTACTGCATGAAGCAACTGAATCTACTTTTAGAAGCTAGATTAAGGCCTATTATGGTTTTTGATGGAAGTAACCTTAGCTCAAAAGAAGGTACAGAAAAGAAACGCAGAGAGTATGTATCAATTTCAAGTTTTCGGTTAAATCCTAGTTTCGGTATACGGCGACTTTTTCAGAGTGTTGGCAACAAAAAAAGGCGATAATTTTTTTTAATCTGGCAACCATGTACTGAAATTTCTCCCGCGATGTGTGTGGCAACCCTAAAACCTGACAGGGGAGAAGGGGGGGTTCCTAATGTGATGGGTCACTTTTGATTTTTTTCTTGGGATTCGTTCAGTTGTGAACGACCATTTCCGGTCCGGTCGGTGTTTTTCGGATGACACTACTCGGATATTAGTTGTTTTAAATGCTTAAATCATCTGCATTTTGATTTAAATTTTCTCAATTATTGCTCTTAAATGCGAAATGTATCATAAATTTATTTTAAACCGTTTATTAACAACGGAAAAGTGACTGATTCCATCCCATTGGATTTTTTGCATTTTGCCGCGCGTTTGTTGTGTACTGGAAAATTCGCTGCGTGATTATAGGTATTTATTCTTAAAATAATGTATTTGAATGTTTTATCAATCGGCAATAACTTAGTTAAATAAAAAACAATTTTTTTCTGCATTTTGCATATGATATTATTGAGGTAAAGTGGCTGAAGTTCACGTTACATTTGATAATTTTTGTTGTCACATGTAGTGTAACGGATTTTGAAAATGGCGGACATTTTTTCCCTTAGCGACTCTTCCAGAACTGCGTCACGTGATTTACAGTTGTTTGACTTTGCGGTTTCCGAGTAGCGTCGTCCAATCACGCGTGGCTACGCGATGTTCTCTCGCCAACAAGTTTGGCGAGAAATAAAAAGCCGCCGTATACCTAAACTAGGAATTAACCAAGTTTTCATGTGGGCAAATACTATTTGCCTTTATTTTTTTACTTTTTCATCATGGAGGGCTTCGGAGCCCAGTCGTTTAGGCACTCGCCTAGCAAACGAAAGGTCCCAGGTTCGAGTCCGCCTCGCCAAAAAAATGCTGACCTATAAACGGCCCGTGCAGCCAAAAATGTCCGCCAAATGTTACCCCGTGTAGGGGAGTGCACATTAAATATCCTTCAAAGTCCTAACGCTGCGTACGATGTTGCCCTTAACGATTGCAATGGGTGCCTATTCGGGTGTCGGCTGGTCACTTGACTGTGGTTCTAAAATATGACGCCTGTCGCCAATAGCCCTCGTGTAGCTCTAGTGTGACGATAATTCAAACCTAACCTAACTATATCATCATGACTCAGGCATGAAAGGTTTCTGCCTTTCGGCGGAATTCCGCCTTTTTTTTAATCTCATTTTGGGTGATCCTGAGATCGATGCAGAACCGTTAAGAAGTTGTGACCCATATATATGGGGGTCTGGTCCTAAGATCAAACTAATCGAGACAAAACAAGACATTATGAGGGGTCGATGTTTGGTTGACTGATCCATCTTGAACTATAAAAAAATACCAAAATCTACTGCAATTTCTCCGCATATATGCGAGCAAAAATTACTAGGCATAGAGGTTTGATTCACTAATCCTTTAACTATAAAAATAAGACTACTGCAATTTTACCTCAAATTAGGCACAAATTACGAGGCGTTGAAGTTTGATTGACAGGTCCGTTTGAACTAAAACTATAAAAATATGGCGTATCACCACTAGTGCGATTTCGCTGCGAACCAGTAAATGTTACGATTCATTGAAGTTTGGTTCAAAGATCCGCCTTGAACCAAATAACCAATATAACAATAACTAGACACATGCAATTAGGCTAAGAATCGGAAAATATTTCAAATGTGATCATCGTAACATGTCTCTAAAAAATTTAAAAAAAACAATTGTTTACTTTTCTTTGCACAGTAATTAGGTGAAACTAAACTTAAATTTCAATAAACAATAAGTTTATAAAACAGATTCTTACAGTGGCGTAGCGAGGGGGGGGTTACAGGGGGTCAGAACCCCCCCCATGAGGACTTACAAAGGTTTTTTTGCAGAGTTCCAATACCAATTATCTCAAAAAATTTCGGGGGGGGGGGGGGGGGGGGGGGGGAATCAAACCTTTCTTCTTTAAAAAGTTTACTTTTTTGAATTGCTGTAACAATTTTTACATAGAATTTCTTTAATGCCATCTCGATAATCGCACTCCTTGTCTTTTTAATTACTCTGTGAAAATTAACATTGCTTTAATTTCTAGCACTCAGGAAAAATTGCGTTAGGGGATGTAATTGTCCAAGATTAGGGCCCCTAGTCGGAAAGACCTAAAATTGCGTTCCATTACAACAAGAAATTTGCATAAAAGTTTGATTAATTTTGTAAAATTTGTTTGTATATAATCAGGTGGACAAATCAAATGGTAGAACACTTGCAGTTTTAATGTCGCAAAATGTTGTGTTAATGAGTGTTACAAAATCACACTGCTTCCCATTTTTGTCTTTTTCTTTTGTATTTCGTCGGGTGTAATAAGAATAAAAAGGAAATAAAGCTATTTTTCCGTAATATATAGTATTTTTGATTTGTCACAGTTTTTTTTTCAATAATTGTTATATATCTGATTTCATAAGAAAAAATATCCAGTAAATCACTTTTCCGTAGACTACGTAAAATTACGTTCTCTGGGCAGACGGCGGACAAATTTTTTTTAGAGCATGAAGGACCATCTGATAATGGAGATTCTGTTTTTCCACATTTCCGGTTGGGTCATTCCCTAAGGGTCCCCCATTCGGATATGGGATCTTTTTTGTCTCTTATCTATTTCTGGATTTCCCGCGCTATTGACAACTTTCCATTCACACTTGTAGCAGAAGGGGCACTATCCGCATTCTGCGTAGAAATCACGCCTTGTTTTTCTTCGAATTTTTTTTTTTGTAGGATGCTCACCCTCATTTTTCACCCCTAGCTTAGCCAATAAACTAGTCCCTCCCTCTGTGACTTAGAAAGCGGGGGAGGGGGCGTGTCTTCTTTTGGAAAATAAACACTTAGATACACAAGGCAGCTCGTTCTGTGCTTGTCATTCATTGTCAAAATTAAAATCCCTAGAAAACTCCAATAGTTTTAACTATATTTCACCTCTATTTTTATAAAATAAAAAATTAATTAATTCAAAAATTAATGCAATCAAAATATTACTCTATTCTTGCAAAATAAATCGCGTATTTTGATAAATCTTCACTAATCACGATATTGAGGTAAGTGACGATTTGTTAGATTATATTTTAAAAAATTATTCTTTATTTGTATTTATTAATTGTTATCATTTTTGCATGTCATTTGTAGTAGCTATGATGCGAATCTTGTTTGTTAGTTTACAAAAGATTAAATAGGCAGCTTTAGATTTGTTTACCCAAAACGTCAATTTTTTTGTTAACTTATGTAAATCAGTAACTTTTATCCTCATTAACTTTATAATACATCAGTAACTTTAATCCGGAATAAGTTTTAAGCGTGTTTATTAATAGTTATCATGTGTTTAAGTTCATCATTAATGAAGAAATTTGACTTCTTATGATAAAATTTATTTTATTTGTAATTAATAATTTAATTTTTAATTAATATGTTAAAATTAATAATTTAAATGCATTGTACTTAGTTATACAAATTAATTAATGTTATCAATTATAACTAACTTTGTTTTAAACAGATAATTATAATTAGTTATAATTAGTAATATTCATTAATTAGCATTTTCAATTAAAAACTACATTCATGATTATTATAATAAAGTTTCCTTTAAACTAAATCGGCAACTTCAAAATTTTGTAACCCCCCCCCCCCTTGGAACAATCCTGGCTACGCCACTGGATTCTTATAATGAACATAAAATTTTTTATTAAGATGTGAAGATGAATTAAGATTAGATTTTAATAAGTTTTCTTTGATTATCGGCTAGCAAACAATAGTTTCCTCCGTTCTCGTTCCATATGAATTAAAACTAAACTTAAACTTCAATGAAGGATACGTTTAAATAATAAGTTTTAATAATAAAGATAAAAAATGTAATTAAAATTTGAAGATGAATTAAGATTAGATTACACTAAGATATCTTCAAATATCGGCCACCTCCCGTTAGAAGAGGATCAACTTAACTGACAAAAAATATGCAGTCCAATACTGATTCCTGATTTACTTACTTTGCGGCCTAGTAATTTTAACGAAATCTACCGATGACGTCACATTGCATCAGAATGATTGACAGTTCTCTGGCTCTGTGATCGGAAGAGTATCTTGTCTTGTTAATTTTGTTGCTCCAGTTTAGGACAAGTCGAGCAACCAGAACATTTTCTTCTGATCGAGTGTTTGACTCACAGGTGTCCGTGAGTCATGATCACAAGAACAGCTGGAATTAAAAAATACTTTTTGTTTACGTTTGAACCTTTTTCTTTCTACTTCGGTCCATACTGGGGTTTCTCATTTTAGACAATTTTTAGTTTTAAAAAAATTAGACCGCTTATAAACGTGTCCGCTTATAATTAGCGTCCGCTTATAAACGCTTTATATATTTAGGTTGTTAGTGAATTTCAAGACCTTGAATTTTTTTAGAATAGTGAAGTATTTGAATTTTTTTTTCTAATTTTGTTTAAACCATGTTATTAAGGATATGTATTGAAAGACCAAAAGTTAGGGATTTCAATCCCAAAGAGGCAGTCAAGAATATTTTGAAAAACCAAGCATACATTTAGTAGCATAGTACTATATAATATTTAAATTTGTTATGTATTGATTAATAAAAAATATTTATCAATGTATTGTTGGGCTATATTGCTAAAAAAAATAATCAACTGCTACACAAAATTGATTTGTGCTGCAGTTATTGCTACGCATTCCTCCCCGCTTAAATCAAGCCCTGCTTGCAATGTGATGGGATGATCAAAGCTCCGTAAATGGTACTTGTGGTTTATGATTTTATATTTATCTTGTATAAGTGTAATTCATTGGTTATCAGATTTTTTAAAATTAAATATGATTTAATATGGCATCGATATACAGATTTAAAGTAATGGTTAAGCATTATTTTTTGTGTAATTTAATTAAAACTAAATATAACTAAATTTTCGCCGTTATGCCGTCATACGTCGTTATGCCGATAGTGCAAAAAAAAAAATTGAATTCAGAGTTCAGCCTTTTTGATTAGTTTGCGCTTTCATGCCTGATGACTTTGCCTAGCATTTTGTTATCTATACCTAATTTATTTTACCCTTGATGGATAAGCAAATTAGCGAAGTGTAAACTTGTTTTCACTGTATGAGTTAAAAATTTAAACTAAAAGTTTATTTTTTTGAAATAATATTTTTGAAGCAGATGAAAATAAATTTCACCTCCAAACTTAAAATCTTAAAACTAAATAAATTATAAATTTAAAAATATTGTGTGTTGTTGTAACCACCTGATAGTCAGGTGAATAGATTTATAAGTCACCCTTGGATTGTTAATTTAAACATTGCTGTATACCTTATGTTTTTCAGAACTGTAAATTTAGAATTGAGAAATTTGATTTTAGCTGATAAAAGTATTGCTACCAAAAAGTGTGTTATCACACCTTGTGGAAATAAATATTTTTCAAAATTAAAAAGAAACGTCGTGCATCTAATTTTCTGTTCATTAATAATTTTTCCATTTCTATGAAGCAATGTTTATATTTCGCCATAATGTCATGCATGTTAATTTTCTTCTAGAAATCGAGAGAAAACTCGCCAGAGAGGCAAAGAACTGTTGTGTGAAGGTAGAATCAAGGAAGCTCGAGAATACTTTCAGAGATGTGTTGATGTTACACCGGATATGGCCAGAGAGGTCATAGAGGTAATTTTTTTTTCAAAGAGACTTTGTGTGCCAAAAATAGTACTTTATTAAGGGAGTGGCTTTTATTTCACGAGATGGTAAGCCGAGTGAAATAATGAGAAGAGCTTAATAGAATATTATTTGACATGTACTTGCTTACAATAATTTCTATAATAACTTGCAAAAAAGTATTTCTACCAATGAGTGATTTTCATGACATCAGTTAGTTTCCATGGCGATATTCACAAATGCAAAGTAGTAAAAGAAAAGTTGTAAACCAACCCATGAACCAATAGAAATAAGTGAGTTTCATGACATCATTTAGTTTCCATGGAGATATTCATGACATCATTTTGTTTTTCTACCACTCAGATACTTTTATTTAGTTTATACCACTAGTGCCGAAAGTACTACTCTCGACACTGTCTGTGGCGTAAGCATGTGCATGTGAAGTGTCATTTTCGCAACGATTTATGAATGAATATGTTATAAAAACAATTTTGCATGTTGTTATAAAAAATGCTTTTATTATTTCTTTCACTTTCCAAATACGTTTTAATTTACATCCTGCCATCAAAATAAATGTGCCCAACTAAAAAAACTTTGAGTAAGCTCTGAGAAAATATATTATGAAAGTTGCTAAGTGCTTTAATGATTAATTTTTCATTGCAAACAGAGCTCAACAAATGCTTTGAGTTAAATTGCTGGAAAAGTTCTATTATACACACTAGATTTTTGCTACTGTGGGCTTGTAAAGCACTGTATCAAAGTATATGACATTGAACGATTTTGTCCTGAAATTACCTATCTTTTATATCTGTGGTTCCCAACCTTTTCTGTAACATCGCCCCCTTCTTTAAGTTGACTAACACATATCGCCCCCCTTTAATTTATATAATTTGTCCAATTATAATTTGAGTTAAAAGTGTAACTAAACTAATAAAGCAATTTTATAATTTCAAACACTTACTACCATAACAACCAAAGCAGCTTTATCCGGTTACTCTTAAATAAAATCGAAAAAAAGTTGTTTTTTTTCTATTTTTATTTAGATTTTTTCGCAGGATGAGAGTAAAATAATTAACTAAGATCTTTAAACTCAATTCTGAAAAATTTAAGAGAGTTGACAATAAAAATTAAATTGAAAACTTCTTTGTTCATTTTTTTCACCTTTTTATATCAATTTTTTTTTCAAGCTCATACGCAAGTCTTTGAGGCAAATATCCAATTGATTCCTATGTTTGGTGAGGAGCTGAACAACATAACTAACCCTTTTTTAACTAAATATATTGGTGGAACGAGATGAGAAGTAGTTTTACCACAGTTAAGGATCAGTGTAAATAAGTTTCATGCAGGCTAACTCATAACTTCTCTGCTTGAAATGAGTTTCGCCTGACTGTTATACTTCAGGTCTACAAACTCCGTCGGCAAAGAGTTATCAAGGTTATCCAACACCCACAAATTCAAAAGGGAATGGATCGACATTAGAATCAGCAATTTCTAACTTGGTCAAATCTTGTAAGAATGTCAGTTTGAAACTTGGTGTTGATCAAAAAATTTAAATGGTTTTACTGTACTATAATAATATTTTAATTTCCTCCCTTTGAATACTCATCGCCCCCCTATCGCCCACAAACTATTGCCCCCTTGATAACACAAATCGCCCACTTGGGGGCGATCGCCCCCAGGTTGAGAACCACTGTTTTATATGCTCTCTTACTGGTTGTAGTGATTGAGTTATTTTAAATAATTGTCCAAGTCCTTTTTGTAGAACTGGCAGCAGAAAAACATGGCATCTCAAATGAAGCATGCCTAACGCCTAGGCTGTCAACACATGTTTATCAATGTAGGTCATGAGTCAGCGCTTTATCCTTTACAAAGGGTTGTTGATTCCACTCGTTAATGCACTTGCCTTGCATGTAAATGGTCCCAGGTTCGGGCCCGGCATTGCCAAAATAACTGCCAAGCCATAAACGGTGTGTGCTGCCAAATTGTCCTTTCAATTCATACCCTGTCTAGAAGGAGTGCACATTAAATATGCTTCAAAGTGACCATGTATGATGTCGCCCTTAAACCCCTGTCCCTTGATTGTGGTTCTAAATTACAATGCCAATAGCTCTAGTGCGACATAATTTCAACTCATTCTTACAGAATCAATAAGTCCAGAGAAGTATTCAACAATCAATACACCCATAAAAGCATTTTTTTTAAATTGTCTATGAATAAGTGTATAAAAAACCCTCCTCAGTGCAACATCCCATTACTGGGCCAAGGCTTGCCGGGCCCATTTCAGCTTTCGTGACCTAGGGCTCTGGGGTGCTGGCATATGTCCGGGTAAGGTGGTCAGCCTCATACGGAACCCCAGTGTTTAGTTCCCAAGCATGATTGGTATACATTTTATCGACCCACTCAAGGGATGAAAGGATGGGTCAATCTCGCCCAATCTGGGATTCGATTCCCGACCTGTGACGTTGCAATGCGAAGCACTACCACTAAGCTACTGAGCCTCTGAATAAGTGTACATACTATTTTTAATAAAACTAATTTTTTCCAGGCTTGCAGGAGAAAATCCATTGACTGCATTGTTGCACCTTATGAAGCAGATGCTCAACTTGCATATCTTGACAAAATTGGCATGGCCCAGTTGATTATCACTGAAGATTCCGATTTGATTCTGTTTGGCTGTACCAGGGTAAGAGTGTTTATAATTTTAAACATTTTAAACTAGACAAGAAAAATTGCAAAAGGTCAATGAGTTTTATACAATTCCTGTTTAATTTAAGTTTTATTAAAAAATCCAATCAATTTTTATGTTACCTTTATGTATTTTTAATTTAAAAGGTATACCAATGAAATATTATCTAAAAAAATTTATTGTACTACTTATTTAACCCTCTGAGGGATAGGCAAATTGGCTGAAGTGTAAACTTGTTTATACGATTTAAATCAAACAATTTTAACTGAAAATCTGACTTCTTAAATTTTTTTAAAAAGTATATTTCGAAAATGGATGGGTTATAAATGGCTCCTCCTCTTTGCTTTAAAATTTAATAATATAATTAAATGTATAGTTTCTTTTAAAGTATGTACTTCTGGAAAACCTGATATTTAGGTGACAGATTTATATGTCTGTACCCCTCAAAGGGTTAGTGGAAATTAAATTCACAGTTATTAAATGGATCCCTCTACTACTTACTGGCCATTTTCACCTTTTATAATGCTGAATTTTTTTAAAGATTAGATTTAAAAAAATGTTTTTCTATGAATTATGTTTAGTGTTACATTAAAGTTTTATTTGTATAGATTTTCTTTAAAATGGATGGTTGTGGAGCAGGGCTTCTCTATGAAAAAGAGCACCTATCTAAGTCATTCGGCAACAAAGCTCTAAAGTTCAGCTTTGAAAAGTTTCGCTACATGTGCATTCTGTCTGGTTGTGACTATCTGCCATCCCTACATGGCATTGGATTAGCAAAAGCTTGTAAATTTTTTACGTTGACAAATAATTTGGATCTCAATATTGTGAGTAATTTTTATTGTTTATAGTTTTTTTGTATTTTGTATGATTTTCATTTTGTTTGTTGATTTATGTTAATTGGAATCCTATATATTATGACGTAATAATTTTTAGAACTGCTTGAAAATTCTATCATTAAATAGATATTGTATAATTAAAGTTTAATATAGAAATCTTTTTTTAAATGTTAATACTTATTTAGTGTTAGTTTATGTGATAAGCTATTAATATGCAATTTTGGCATTCAACTAAATTTAGGGCTTTTTAAAAAGGCTTAGTGTATAAAAGTTTAAAGAAATTCATTTTTATATTGAAGTATTTGTGTTTTTTGGATCATGCTTTAATTTTTAACTAAATAATTGATTCCATAGTATTACTCTTTTATTTAAGATTTATACTTAAATACACTAAGGCTGTATAACTGATTGTGCTATTAAATATATCCATTTTAGGTTCTTTCCAAGCTACCAAGCTATTTGAAGATGCCAAAACTGGTTGTGCCAAAAACCTACATCGAGTCTTTCATCAAGGCCAACAACACATTTCTGTACCAACTAGTATTCTGTCCTCAAAAGAAAACTTTGGTTCCCCTTAATCCTTATCCAGATGATTTGAATCCTGAAGACATGGAGTATGCTGGAAAGTATCCTTTTGTAGGGCTCATTGCCACAGGTTTTTTTACAAGTTTTTAGAAATTCTTTATTTCCATAACATGTTTATAAGAACCTCAAAGATGTAACCTAGGAGCAGTAAAATCTGTTTGGACTTCTTATGCAAAAGAAAGGAATTGCTAGTTGATAAACTTAAAAAACAAAAGCAGTGTGGACTGCAGTCCTTCTGATTACAATGCAAGCTTCTGAAGTGCTTTATTCCCCTACCCTGTATGGTTTTTCAGAAAAAGGTCTGAGCATCCCATTTTAAAATTTTTTTGTTTGAGTTAATCACAGTTGCTTTCCAGACCCACAAAAATCGAAAACCACACGAGGGGGAGAAAGTGCTTTCAAAGCTTGCTTTGTAATCAGAAGAACTATAAAAAATAGCACATGAAAAACCATAGATGTTGCATCTTTAGATCATCTATAATTCCTAGAAGTTCTTTATTTTATGTATATCAGGTTTTTCGTTTCATGAACAGTAAAACGTGATCCCTTGAAAGTTTTAGTTACTTATTTTTTTTTTATAAATTTTATTAATTGATGCTATATTGTTTCACTATGAAATTTTCCTTAAATTAATATCTAGACAACTGCCTGATCAGTTAGCACGTGAATTAGCTTTAGGTTATATAAATGTCAACACAATGGAGAAGTTTGAAGATTCGTGGAGTGGTATGCCTAAAATCAATTTATCCAAAAGCTTGGTCTGGGGCTCGCAACAAAACAGTGCCAAAGCTCCTCCCAAGGTTCAAGTGAATGGTTTCAAGTTTAACACTCCAAAAAGCAATGTCCCGACTTCTCCTAAGAAACGCCGGTTTTCGGAAATGGGTAAGTTTCTTTGGGTTGATATTTTAAAGGAGTAATCACATTTGACATTAGTATATACCCTGTATAGTATAGTTTCTTTAATGTATAAACAGGGCCGTATTTTTGAATTGTCCAAATAGGCTGCTGACTTGATCAGCTGTTTTAGAAGGGCTTAGGTTCACAAATTATTAAAATAGTTAAAATGATGAAGTATTTCATGCATGAATAATATTCTCTGATTAATAAAATGTAATGTTATTATAATTTTTTTTTTTATTCTTCTTAAAGTACAAAAGTTCAAAACTCATTTCCTTTTCATCCCTTTAGAAATGAGTAAAAATTTAACTTTATCTTAAAAAAATAATGAAAAACACACAATGATTATTATTTTTTTTGTTGTATGAAGTACATGACTTAAAATAAAAGCAAATGTGAACCATAGAAATACTATCAAATTTAATTTAGTCTATATGTGGCATATTCTTCATTTTGGCCTGGTATACAATCCACTAATTATTATATATACCCTTTAACTTTTTAACTCATTAGCTTTTAATTTCTGACACAACTCTGAAATTTTTATATTTCAGTCAAAACAGAACCAGGTTCAGTGTGTACAGATGAAGAGTTGTTCTCAATGTATGGCAGCAACATTCCAAAGAGAAGTCACATTGACAAGGAATATCTGGAAGAAGACCCCCTTGCTGCAGACCCCTGCAGTACAGTGAAAAAAGAACCAACAGAAAATTCTCTCCCAAAGACACATCCAAAGATTTTAAATATACCTTTTAGAAAAATTGTTAGGAGCAGGTAATATTTTGTTATTTGGTTCAAATAAAATATAACGATTTTTTTAAAAATCGTATGTTTCTAAATTGTTATCTTGTCCTAAGTTCATATATTTAATTGTTACAAGTATAGTTTTTAAATGGTTGCATATTTGATTACTAAAACTTTAATAATATTAATTTGATTGTGAAACTATTTTTTTTTATATTGACTCATTTTCTCACTCTCCCTTTTACAATTCAGCTAATTGAAAAAGATATCCAATTTTGTTTTGTCGAGGTTTGCATTTTGCATAGCATGTTTGTTCAGTCATGCATTCAAATTAGAAATTAGGAATGACCTAACCATCTGTAGAACTAGATGATTAATTCATGTTTGGTTTTTTATTGGTGAAAACTGGTTTTTACGAAGGCACGGTAACAACTAGTCATTTGCCAGTAAAAGAACAGCTATTTACTGGTAAAAACCATTATACAGTCGAACCCCGCTATAGTGAACCCGGAATATAGTGAACCCTCGCTTATAATGAACCTTTTTAGTGGTCCCTTCCGAACTCCTATTAAACTAATGCTATTTTATATGGATATAGTGAACTACTTAGAAAATGGGAGTTCGCTTATAGTGAACTTAATTTTCCTTTCCTTAATATTTTTTGGTTCAGTTCTCCATATTTTGTGATAAAAATAAATGGCAAGTTGCAGCGAGATAGCAATCTTTAACAATGTGTCACAGGCCTAGGAACTAGTCTCTTTTCTAGCTATTAGTCTCTATTTTTCTAAAGTGTCTCTAAAAGTATCTTTTTTCAGAGCTAAGTCTCTAAATTAGCTATTTTTCACCCAGTGCTGCTAACGTTCGCCGAGATTTAACAAGAACATTGCTGGCAAATTAAGAACTTTTTATCTCGTGCAAATACATGTCTTTCTCTTTTCTATCGGTGATGTTACAACTCAACGCTACAGGATTGCCGCATTTTGTGTTGTATTTTCAACCGTGCTCATTGTGATTAGGGTACCTTCAATACACTGTGTGCTGTACAGGGTAACGACAAGGAGCTTAGCAAGTGTGCCATGCTAAAATCGTTATCGCTCAGCCAAACTCGCCAATAAAACAAAACGAGTTATTTTTTCCAGTTTTACACATATAAACATTATGTTGTTACTTATAGTTTGGAAGAAATAAGAATGTTTTCAACTTTCAAGTAAGTAATGACTTTGATTTGCAGTTTGTTTACGTTACCCCGCCAACTATTGTTCCGCCAACGCATGCCAAATACCGTCTGTTAGCTTCGACATTAAAAATGGCATTTTCTGGTAGTATAATGATAATAAATACTATTTTTAGAATTGTAATAGTCCACATGATGTTTAATTTACAATACAAAGATTAAAAAAGTAAAGCTTTATACATTTTCCCCGAGTTTAAACAACCCTTTGTATTCCATAGCAATGGCACACGCCGGTATTAAAACATGGATTACAGCTTTACCGTTAAGAATTTTAATCCAAAAAAGAATAAATATTGAAGAATATAGATCATTAAAAACAAAATTAATAACAAATAGTGGTTACGTTCCTTTGATTATATCGTTTAGATGCGATTTATTAGAGCTTCGCTGAGTCACCTTGTAATGTCTACGGGGAAAAAATAGCAGCGCCGTATCTCTGGAGCATGGCTATGCTCCAGCCAATCAGGTTAGAGCATCATGTCGCAACCCTCTTACGCAGATATTCCAGTAACCCTAATTGTGATATCTGTGTACAGCCGTCAGGTAAAATCTGGAGAGTCAGAATTGTACTTGGATTTTTTAGCTCCGGAAAAATCGGAATTATGCTTGAATTTCTTAAAAATTCTGGTTTGCCACTTTCTGGAAGTTTCGATTTATATAGATTTATGAAGATAAGCTTTTTGTATCGTTTATCTCAAGGTTTAGCTATCAGCCGATTTTTAAAAAAAATCTCCCACTGTAAATTTCAGATTTGCTGATTTCAAGAGTTCTCTAATTTTTCCGCAATGTCCAATTCCTTCACAAATGCTTCACAATTCCTTCACTTCCAATTCCAAAGTTACAAGATTTGTCTTTTTCTTTTATGATTTTGAATTTCAAATTAATTGCTCGAATTCAAAAGTTATTTGTTATGTAGGGTTTTAAGATTCACCGTTTGTTTGCTGATTTTCAGAGATTCTCGATTTTCCGTCTTTGCAGTTAGCCTAGATTCATTATTTGGGCGGAATTTAAGATTATGTGATGTGCTAATTTTTTTTTAGATTTGTTTATTTTCGAGAGTCTTCAATTCCTGATTTCTGAAGATGCACCATTTACACATTTTCAGTTTTGCGATTAAAATATTTCCTGCTTGTGATTTTGTTGTTTTTACTGATATTTGAAGATTTTTTTTTAGTCATCGATACTTAAGGTTTTACGATTGAGCTATCTTAGAATTTTGTTGTAATTTGTAAGGATTAGTGACTTTTTTACTTCAAAGTTATGAATTGCAGTGCAAAACAACAAGTTTAATGAATAAATTTTAATAATAAAAATTTGATTAAAATGTGAAGATGAATTTGATTGATTATACTAAGATGTCTTAGAATATCAGTTACCGCCCAGTAAAATCCCACAATGCTTCCCGATTTGCTTATTTTGTTGCCTAGTAATTTTCACGAAATCCACCGATGAGGTTGCCTTGCTTCATAATGATTAACAGTTTTTTTTTTTTGCCTATGCTGATCGGAAGAGCCTTTCGTTACTTTTGTAGCTCCGGTTCAGGGCCAAGTTGGACCAAACAGAATATTTTCCGCTGATCAAGAGTACATGAGATATGTGACCATATTAGATATCACAAGAAGTGCTTAATTTTTTTCCGCCTTTTTAAACTTTTTTTTTTGTATTTTTTCTACTTTGGCTTATCTTGGGTTTTTTTTTATTCTAGCCAGGTTTAAGTTAAAAAAAAATGGTAATATTGTCAATATTAAAAGTGTCCGGAATAGAACATTATGTGTGTCTGGTTCTGTACTTCTTTATTAGCCAATTTCCGAAAAATCACTACTTTACTGTTTAGTTTTACATTTTTTTAAATTCGTAATTCATGGATATTCAAGGAGTCGTAAATTGTAATTATGATGAAAGATTTTTTTTCTTGCTGAAACAATTTGCAGAACGCTGATTACTGGGTAATGGGTGATGTAATCGTTTCCGGCTGCCTATTTCTAGCCTCCGTCAGGAGCTTTCACGCAGCCAATAACGTCTCGTAATTTAAACCCTGGTCAAGTGACGATATCGACACCTGAGCGGGCACCCAACCGCTGATTACTATTGTCTACTTTTTGTCTCTTTTTTTTATTTGAAAGTATCTTTTGTCTCCTTTTTTTAGAGCGTTACTAGTTCTGAGGCCTGGTGTCATTTTTCAACCTGTCCTTCCCATCTTATTGTACCCAAGTTTTCAAAACTGGACCTATTTAAAAGTAAACATTCCTTTTCTTCCCCCACTCCCCTGGTTCCAGGAACCACCCTTTCTTTTCGAACCATTATTCATATTCCACATCCCACTCATACACACTTTCTTGGAAGGCTTGTGTCCATAATACGACAAACCCCTACCCTTTCATGGACGATTAGTCTCGGGTTGTACGACAATACGCACTGGTGTTGCAACTTCTCCCCCTCCGCTAAATGAAGCCATTCGTCTTCCCAGCTATAATTCTTTTTTTTCAACTACCCCTTGAAAACTGGGGGTAAGTGGAACTGTCCAATTCACATGCACTTCTCTGTTATTTCCTTATGAACTCTAATCGTAAACAATCCAAAATCACCAACTTCTTTCCAGAATGTAGGCATATAGAGGTAACAAATTAAATTCATCATTACTTAATTTTATGTATTTACATTCTTTTGTACTAAAAATTATTTTGAAAAAATTTCAAAAATTAATTAATATTTTTTTCTGAAAATTTATTAAATAATTAAAATATTAATTCAATTAATTCAAGGTATGTTAAACCATAATTATTCTTATAAAAGCGTATAAAATTATAGCGATATATAAATATATCATATAATATTTTATTCCTGAAAAATTGGATATAGTGAACCCTCGGATATAGTGAACCAATTGTTGGTTCCGTAGAAGGTTCACTATAGCGGGGTTCGACTGTATTTGTGTATACTTAAAAGTAAATGTGAGATTTGATGCAGTCATACGAATAGGCTATCAACCAAACTCGAGTTAATATGAAGAAATATTTTTTTAGCTCCAATATTGTAATCTGATACCACTGCTAACTTTTACAATTCAGCTAATTGAAAGAGATATGTGATTGATTTTGTTTTGTCAAGTTATACATTTTGCAAAACATGTTTTTTCAGTCCTACATCTTGTACTGAAATAAGTCACTTTTAATATTCATTTCTTGAATGGTTTTTGCTTAAAGTTTGATGATAAATTTACTGTATTTTTAATTATTTTTTAGGTTTTTCTCTTCTGACAGTACACCAAATAAAGACCTGAATTCTTCTGATATCAGTATATGTTCTCCTGAGGTTAAGAACAATAACAATTCTTCAACTTTATCTAGTGACTTAGAACCAATAGAAGCAACAGGAAATAGTCATATTTCTAACAAAGACTCATCAACTAGTGATAATAAATGCCATTTTGATGTTGATTTTGACTCTGAAGCAGTAAAAGATAGTCCTGACTCAAACAGTAGTTTAGCCAATAATGAAGATCGATGCGAGTTTACTATTGATTTGTGTGAACCATCGCCTGTAAAAGACAACAAAGAAAACATTATTCATAGGTAAGAAGGAAGAAAATTTAAACTTTCTGTTAGTTCTCTTTCTTCTAATCAAAAAGGATCTAAGTTTTTAATATTCCATAAAGAATATACTTTGACTTGCACTTTTCTTGTCCAGTTTGTGACATATTTATAATTTACTTTTTTCTGTTAAATTTGTTGTGTGAGAATCTTCTTTAAATAAAACACATTTCAATTTTTTAAAATATTGTTCTTTAATAATAGTTTAAAATCTTTATTGTTAGTTCTTTTAAATTTCTATCCATGAAAAGAAACTTATTTTATCATATCACATTTTTTGTCACTTTCATTTCTTATTTGTAACTATTTTCTATTCACTCAATACAATTGTTGTGCTTTTCTAAATAAAAGCTCTCTTTTCAATGATTTTATTATCTAATGTAAGTAAATGCTTTTTTCTCAAAATAAATAGTGTATGCTTAAATAAAATCCTCAAAATCAAGTACTTCCGCTTTTGATAAAATCTTATTTTATGCTCCCTTGATACATGCACATGTGAATTTCGTTTATACTTTACTGACCATACTATAATTTTGTTCAGGTTTGCAAAGAAAAAGGTGTCTCCGAAAGAAAGTGTTACAGAAACAGCTCTCAACGACAATTCAACAGCTACCTCCCCTAACAAACCTAAAAAAGATACATGGCTCGACATCATTGATGAAGAATGCAACGCCTCTACTTCCACTGTATCTTCGAATGGAAAAGCTTCCAAACTCTTAGACACTGAAACAGCAGAATCTCCTAAACCTGTTTTCTTGAATAACCCTCTCAAGAAAACACTTCATTCCAAGAGACTGACTCTCAAGAAGCTTCATGATTTTAAATGGACGAAAGAAACAAAGCCGAAGTTAAATGTCTCACAAGACAGTGGTGTTAGCTCTTCTAATGGCAGTTTTGATGCTAGCGAAGAAGCAAGCGTCTCAAGTCAGGTGTCGGAAGTTTCACCGTTTTTCCAGGGTTTGTAGTGTCTTTTTGAAAAGTTAAATTTTTAGAACATTTTAAAGGCATTAAAAATGCAGTTTCTTTAAAAATTTAAATCCTTTAAGTGAATATTTTTTTCTATCATTTGTTTTTTTAATCAAAAATCAATTATCATATATCTTAAATATCTACAAAATAAGATGAGCAAACAATATATTGCTAACTACAGTAGCCGCCGCTTAAATGAATCACATCCGTCCTAGTACGTTTTGAACCAATAAAGCAGCTAAACCATTTAACCGAAAGTCGTGAAATTATCAAGAAAAAGTTTTCGTCATGATCCACAACATACATTTTTTTAAATACTTGTTACTGAGTGTAATACACTAGTATACATATTATTAAGAAAAACACGTAATGTTATGTTTGATAAAATCAGGAGTTATATGTACAAATTAACTGATAATATATGAATACCTACAAAAATTTAATAAGTCAAACGATAAATAATGTATATTTTAAAATATAATTTAAAAGCATGAACAACAATTTTTACTATGGTAATAAAATTTAGTTATTATATTTTGCTTACTTTAATGAAAATACTTCGTTATTTTCGACTGCTTTGTTGTTTCCCTGATAAGTTTGTTTACCTTCCTTTCAATGTCATAAAACGAATCATAATCATCACACGTAGCACCTCGTTGCTCTAAAGTTCTTCTTAATATTTGAAGAGCCCGACGAGATTCATTAGCTGTTGGTGGTGGTGGTTGTGAATCAGTTTCTTCCTCCTCGTTCTCATCTGCTTCCTCGGTTTCCGTTTCTTTTGACTGTTGCACTGCTAAAAGGATGTCCTCTTCAGTTATTTCGACTGATGTTGGTTCGTTTGAATCGATGTCAACCCAGTCCCAAAACTTATTATCCAGTTCCTCTTCACCAAATAGCTCTTCATCAGGAAAATCGATTGAATAGATCTCCGTGTCTCCTGTATCCTCAGTATCATCTTGATTGCTAATCTCTGGTCGCTTTACTCTCGTTTTCTTAAAACAATTACAAATGGTTTTCTCACTAACGTTTTTCCATGTATTCACTACCATGTGAAAAGCGTCGAGAAGGCTGATTGATTTTGCAATATCTGTAGCTGTATTCATAGTTGGATCATCAATCCATTGGATAATCTTCGTATGAATGTCTTTCCTATACAATGTTTTAAAAGTTTTTATTATGCCTTTATCGAGTGGTTGGAGTAAGGATGTCGTATTCGGAGGCAGATAAAACAATTCGATATTTTTAAGTTTGATTTCTGGATGCGCAGTGCAGTTATCAAGTAAAACTGCAATTTTTTCGTTTTTCTGTTCTTTATCCCATTGAGTCATGTACTTTTTGAAGAGTGCACTGGTCATCCACGCTTTGGTATTGTTTGCGTATTCAACAGGAAGTTGTTTTATTCCTTTCAAGCAACGGGGATTCGTGCTTTTTCCAACCACGAATGGGCGTTTCTTTATAGTTCCAGTGCTGTTGCATGTTAGAAGAACAGTTATTCGAGCTTTAATCTTTTTCCCTCCAGATCGAGAGTCATTTTTGAACATAAGGGTATGATCTGGTAATGCACGAAAATAGAGCGCTGTTTCATCCATGTTGTAAATTTTATTTAAAGAATATCTAGATAACAAATCCGGCAAAACGTCTTTTGTCCATTTTTCTGCAGCATCAAAGTCAGCATCCGCCTTTTCACCAAATTGCTTTTTGTAAGCAATACTGTTACGCTCTTTCCAACGAGTTAACCATCCATCCGTTGCCTTAAAATTTTGTATTTCAAGTTTTTCTGCAAATTTTTCGGCTTTTAAGCATAATATTGCACGCGAGAGTGGCATATTTTTACTCCTGGCGGCCTTAAACCATTCTAATAAAGCGTTTTCTACATCTTCTGCTTTGCCAACTCGCTGACGTTTTCGATTTATGTTAGGCTTTGTTTCGTAACTTTCTACAATTTCATTTCTTTTCTTCAAAATCCTACATAAAGTTGTTTGAGAAAGTCCTAATTTAATTGCAGCTTCTCTTTGGCAGCATTTTTTCAGATTATCATATTTTTTTAAGAGTTCATATTTTTCAGCTAAGCTAAAATCTTTCCTTTTAGACATCACAATACCACTCCAAAAAAACGTACTTAATTTAATCGATCAAAAATCAAAATGAGTCTGTCTACACCTGCATGCACACGTGTCGATTACAAATTCCCCCCTCCCCTCCCATGTTCTCTCTTCCCATCGTTGCCTTACTAATACAATTTCTGCGATTTACCTTTTTCAAAGATGGATTCGTCGGCGCCTCTTTGGTTCGCATTTGTAGTTCGAGGTTATTCGGGGGGGGAAAAAATACCACGAATCGTAGAAAAAAGGGACTTTTTTAGAATTTTTTTAGTCCTTAAAACGGCGGTGAAACGGTGGTTTGATTCCGATAAGCGGCGGATTTTCAATGTAAAAAGTTATTCTGTTCTGTTTTACGAAAAAATTTCAATTAAGCGGTTGATTCAATTAACCAGTGATTCCAAAAAGCGGCGGCCACTGTACTAACTCACTTTCAAACATTAATTTTTAAACGATTATCTTGGGAATTCTTAAATTGTTTATTTTTAAAGCACCACTTATGTATACTCGTGCTAAGGTTTTAAAATACCTTAGCAGTTAAGAGGGATTGTCAGTCCCATAGAGCTAGTTTTTTTGTGCATTAGTTTTGGAATCACAACTTCCACAGAAGTATTGTTTTGCCATGTTAGCCCTTTCCCCCTAGGAATGGGAATGAGCATACCATCAAAATGAAACAAATTTGAAACGAAAATATTACCTAGTTATTTAGTTATATATTTTTGAAATTTTAAAATGTCAAAATTATACAGCAGATGGCGACACCATTTTAAAACTTTATTAATTAATGATAAAATAACCAGATGTTATTTTCCTTTCAACTTTGTTTTAAATTGATGTTATGATAATTCCCATTCCTGGTGAAAATGGGATAATATGGCAAAGCAATTGTTTTGCTAAAGTTGTGATTTCAAAACTAGCATTAGCTCTTAGGGACTGACAGTCCCTCTTAAACCTGTGCAATTAGAAATGCTAATTCATAAATCCCTTAACTTACTACTGAACCAATGTCTTATATAGCAGCACTGTTCACAGCTTATTTCCTATTTAGTTTCAGAAATTGACACTTATTAGAAAACATAATCTATGCTTTTTAAAACTTATTCTTACAAAAATTAATTAATCCAATATCTGACTGTCTTTTGAAGCAGGTCCTTCCTCGTGTGATTCAGCCATTGATCTTGTGAGTGATTCAGAAGATGTTGATGGTGCTACATCCCAAGTAGACATTAATGAGTCCACACCATTTAGTTCTAGGTCCCTTTCAAGAGAACCTAAAGCTTTGAAACCTTTGAATAATAAAAATAGTAAGTGTGCGATGTGTATTATATGTAATGTATATTTTATGTATTATACTATTTTTATTTGTTTATATAAAATTGTCTTATTCATCATATTTTTTAAATATTTTAATTGCAATGGAGCCTTGATTAGCTGAATAATATGAGACCACCAGCATTTTTGATTGGTATATGTCATAAGAAATGTAGAGAAACTGTGAAACTTAAAAAAGGATGATGCGTGAACTTTTAATTAGAGTACTAAAACTTTAAACTATCAAGTACAGTCATACTTGCTAACAAATCCATAGTATTGGCTGTAACAAAAGAATGGTTGGCTTAGAGTTAAATTGCACTAGAGTTTACCTGTTATAAAACAGTGGTTCTGTGTCGTCTTTGTTTTAACCTTTTTTTAGGGGCATTTAATTTTTTATACTATAAAAAAATCTCTTATTTTAGGTAAGTCTGGAAAATGCCGTACATTAGGCCTCTCAAGAAATAGGAAAAATTCTGATAAAGGCATTAAAAAAGAATCCCTTCTGAATTTTAATTTTACAAGGTAAGTTTCCTCCATAAACTAAAATGCTTGTTATCTCTAAATGCTGGTTTTTAAGTCCTATTTTCCATGTTTTTTTTAGTATTTTGGTATAAAGTGAAGGTGGTGTGTCCAAGATAAAAAAAAAATGTAAATCTTATTTTTGAATGGTAGCAAGTAATAGCAAACCAGTATAATGGAAAGGCATTTTTTTGCTAAAAATCCATTAAGGGGGGATCATAGTTAACAAAAACCAAAAAATCGAATTTTTTAAATCAGTATTTTCTGATAGATGGAAGCCCAATCTATCGAATGAGACCAATTTTGTATCAATCGGTTAATTATTTCTTATAAAAAATTAAAATTATAAAAATAAACAAATGTGCCACGCCTCCTTTGAAATACTAATTGTATGCTTGTATTATTTGTGTATTCCATTATAAAATATGAATTTTTTGTGTTGATATTTGAAAACCAATCACTGGCTCAATGTAAAAAAAATTCCTGACGATTTACATGAAATTCGGTTAACAAGAAATGTTTCGGTGGTTATTTCGAGTTCATGTTAACGGGATCGACTGCATTTGTTTTTCGCGTTTTTCTCAAAACTATAATTTTCAACACTTAGGTACACTTTTCTCCAAATCTATTGAATATTTTTTTGTGTGTGTTATAAAACCATTTTAGATCTATTTAAGTCACCTAATTTAGCATTACAAATTAAAAAAAATATTTTATTATTTTACACTTTTCTTCGTTGAAAATCAGAATTTTTATGAATGTAGAATATAATGTTTTTAAAATAAAATTTAAAAATTATTTTAGGCAAAAAAAATAGGTGACTTAAATAGATCTAAAATGGTTTTATAACACACAAAAGAAATTATTAAGAAATACTTAATAGATTTGGAGAAAAGTGTACCGAAAAAATACTTGTATTTTTGAAAATTCGTAATTGTATGTTTCAAAAGATGTCTTTTTTCAAAAATAATAATTTTTAAAAATAAGATTCTTAGGTGTAAATATAATAACAAAAGTACAATTTATAATTTGGTACAATTTTTTTTATTGTACCATAATTTTTTAATGATTTAGAGCCTTTTGAAATCAATACTAAGAATTGGTCATTTTTGCTGTCGCTAACTATGATCCCCCCTTAAATTTTTTTTATGTGGCTAATAATGAGATATTAGCCCAGTAGAATTTTTGTCTTCAGAACTTTTGTATTTAAAATAATCAAAGAAAATTTGAAGTTAGATTACTGAAAATAAGTTTTCTGTGTTAATGCTGTGCAGTAAACTGTTTTTAATTTTTACTTTGCAGGCAGCCTAAGAAAGAAATGCCTACTACCCAGTAAGCATTCTGTGATATTTCCTCATCATCATCTTGTTATTTTTCTTCATAGAATCTGCCATTGAAAGAGTACAAATTTTACTTTACATTGTGTTGTTTATAACTATAATAGTTAAGATTTGGTTCAATGTATTCAAAAAATCATCGAAATTTGTTTAAAAAATGCTTGTTCAATAGGTTATGAATGTGGTATTATTTTTTATTGTAATCCAGTTGGTAGTTTTTTTTATTTTTTAAAGAAAAAATTGAAATTACGAAAACTTCCTTGTGATATATTTGAAACCCTAGCTCTAATTTGTAAAATATGAGTGTCCTTAGAATTTAAATTCGTGGAAATAACCATGTACATATTGTCCATTAAATGCTACTGCAAGAATATAAAAAAATTAAGTTCACACTTTTTAAAAAAAATTAGTTATGAGCTTGAGTCATAATTGAGATAAATCTGGTGTATATCACATAGTTTAAAAACCACATGTGCTCTATGCATTTATAATAAGAATTTTTTGTACTATGTGGTGTAGTGTATTGTGCTAAAGAGTCAAAAACTTTATATTTTTATCATAAATTGCTGAAACAAATATTATAGTTTGTTTTAAACTTATTATAATCCATTTACTGTATGTTTTTCAATGTATTTTATTTTTGATACACTGACTTAATGAATGGAAACAATAACACATGCAATATCAAAATCTACACAACAGTTATTTCAATGTATTAAAAACATTCTATGAAATGGAAATGTATATGTGTTGTATATTTTACTTACATTTGTACTGAACTAAGGTATTTTGACAAAATTTCTATTTTGTAATGATATTTTATTAAATGCAAAATATACTTACAATTGCTTATTTTTTGTGAGTTTTTAAAAACAAATTTTTTATCACAAGCCCACTACTAAGATGAAGATTTTTTTTAGCCATTAGTTATTTAGATTTTAATATTTTATATTGAATAAAAAAGCACAAGAAATATTTTAAAATCTAGTTAACTCTAGCAAACTTTTCTTCATTTAATTATTGAAAACTAAAAGAAACATAAAAGTGGCAAGAAAATATTAATTGCATGTCAAGATTCAACGGATTACATAACAATTAAATTTAAAGTGTGCTAAGCATTTAAATTTAACTAAATAAAGGATATTTAAATAATTTTAGGCATGTGCATTTTACAATATTTTATTCATGAATAAACTTTTACGTGATGACAAAAAAACTCTAGAGGAATACTATTTACAAAGACAGAAATATGGTCTATAACAGACCTCGTACTAATCACAATAACTTAAGAATACATTTACAAAAATAAATTCAAGATGTTACCAAAAAAAACTACATGTTTAGATTATATAATATTTCGATCCAAATGATTATTCACTGGGCAAAACATAGATAAACTTAATGTAATGGCTTTAAAACTGTGTTAACATGTTCGCTGTTGGGACTTTTTGTTGCCACTTATTTTCAATTTAATTGAAAGAAAGGGCATTATTTATGCCATCAAAGTTAGGTAAAACTTCCCTTTTGTCCACAGCAAACATTTTAACTTTTAAATATACATAGGAACATTGGATAATTGTATGGCTTGTTCATATGTGGCATTTAGTACATTATATCAGGTAAAGTAATTGTGTGTGTTTTTTTTTTAAAAAGACTTACAAACACTACTAATCTCTCTATTTTCACAATAAAATCACATTTAAATTATTGATATACCTGTCTTCTAAATGTTTTAAATTGCATTGATAGATATAAAAGCAATTTCCGACCACTTAATATTTCCTTGTCAAGGGAAAATGAGAATAAGGATCAGGTCTACAGCCTGAAGTCTCCGTTCTATGTTAATCCAAAAGAAAAAATAATTTTCTTTGCCAAATTACTCCGGCTGTATTAAATTGAAGGGATGTTTAAGTCAGCTACTTTTATAATACAAAAAACGTTCTTAAAAATATTTAATAATACAGTCAGAATAGTTTGACTTAGAGTATTGACAGACATCGTAATTTAGAACCAGTCAAATGACGAGCTGACACTTGAGTCGGCACCAAACACAACTTTAAAGAGCGACATCCAACACAGAACTGGGACTTAGGAACATATTTAATGTGCACTCCCTCTAAACGAGGTATTATTCAATAGGCAGGGCTCCCAGGAGTCCTACTTTTCCTAATTTTCCTTCCTTTTAGTAGGAAAGTAGGAAAAGTCCTACTTTTTGAAAACAAGTCCTACTTTTCCTGCTTTTTGAAATTTTTTAAAGCCCTTTTTGCTTTTCATGGATAGTTTCTATAAACTTTCCTTCACATTCTGTCACTTTACCGCGAATCTAAATTACGAGGCATACTTGACTGTGTTAAAGCGCCTCATGGAAAAATAGACAGCCAGAAACCAAACCAAACAGGCAGTGTTCCCACGCGGATTTCGACTCGGCGCATGTTGTCAATTATTTTACACCTAGCGGAAAGATTGAAGAGCAAGTACACAGGTTTTATTCTTCCGACTTACGGTGTCAACCTTACCCTACGGGTACCCTTTAAACTGGACATCACTTGACTTAAGCTTTTCCGGATTATTTGGTTAACTGCCCAACTTTTCCAGAATTCCTAAAATCAGATTGAGTTTAGAGACACTACGTGATCTGCAAATCCCGTTATAAGCTTCCTAGTATATAAATATCGAGAAATTTCGGACAAAAATAACGCCTTAAAAAAGGGGTATAAGCTTTTGCGCAAAAACCTCAAATTTTCTGTAGCATTATACACCTCCAAAAAAAAAAGTTTATTCCATTATCTGTCTATATCCATGAAAATGAACTTAATTTTCTATAATTATAAACAGCAAGTTTAAATAATAAATTTTAATAATAAAAAAAATCATTAAAATTTAAAGAGGAATTAGATTAGATTACTCTAGGGTGGTTTCAAATATCAGTAACCGTCCACTACATTCCAATAATGTGTCTGGGTTTCTTTTTTGCCGCCTAGTAATTTTCACGAAATCTACCAATAAGGTTGTGTTGCTTCATAATGATTGTCTTTTTTTTTTTGCCGCTGCGTGATTGGAAGAGCTGCTCGTTACTCCTGTAGCTCCGGTTCAGGCCAATCGGATTGACCAAAACATTTTTTTAATCAATTGTTCGTGAGTCGTGACCTTGTAATCACAAGAACAACTTGATTTTAAAAGATTACTTTATTTATGTTTTAAACATTTTTCCGAAATTTCGGGTGTCCGTGTCATAAAACATTCTGGATAATGGTTGTCCCGATTAGCCGTTCTACTTTTTAGAGTAGTATTCAAATATCTACTAGATGCAGAAAGAATAGAAAATATTTAGATATCGTAACAAGAAACTTAAAAAAATTATAAAATATTTGCAGAAATTTTGTGGTTGGTTGTCAAGTCGGCGATTTATCCTCTCCTCCCCCTTAGAAAAAAAGTTTACAGTATTTGGTATTTTCCTAACTTTTACCCATGTTTTTTTTTTAAAAAACTTTTCTAGTATAGCTAATATTTCAGATATTTTGAAGTTTTTTAGAATAGGGGGCTAGGCTCATAAGTTTTCAGTTTTGTATTAGCTAGGTTTTTTTTTAAAGTAATGTAATAATTAGCTTCCATTTAAAAAGCAATTCTTATTTTGACATTTGATGCCATGATTACTTCGATCAGCATTTCTCTTCATGTCTAAAGCTTAAACAACATAAACATTCATGTATAATGTAACATCTTATATTGCGAATTAAGTTTACTGCTTAAAAAGTTTTTTAAGCGTACAATTTCGCATTTTAGTTTCAGCTTTTTTTTATTTTGCCAAACTCATGCCTGAATTATTGATTTGCTTTAAATATTGCATTTATTATGTGCACTTTATTCGCGTCGCTAGAATGTTTATTTTAAAAAAATTCAATGTTGACAACATTTTACACTTGAATTAGACGTTTGTTGTGTTTCCTACTTTTCCTACTTTTTAGCAAAAATGTCATACTTTTCCTTCTTTTATAAACTTAAATATCACTGGGACCCCTGAATAGGCTTTTAGGGTAAAGTTCGACTGTTCTTTTGCATGTACCCACCCTGGAAGCTTTCCCATGCTAGACTCGCGCCTTACTGACTGTTCCCCATAGGGATTACCGCAGAGAGAAGACTTTGGGTTTGGAGACATGACTCGCCCCCCTAGGAAATTTTATATTATGAATCCTGAATATAAATGCACATATTTGATATGTAATACTAATTGGAAATTTATGATAATATGCTGCAAGAATGTAATTAATTTTTTTACATTATTTGCTAGTGTATACATTGTTCAAATGAAATGTGTAATTCCCAGTTTACATATTCTTATGTCAAAATTACCTTCCAAGTTCCTAACTTTATGGCCATATAAAAAGAACAAAAAAGAAAAATCACAAAACACATCACATATAAAAGTAAAGTGAAACTGTTCAATTGTTGCCCAAATATATATTTTTTCCCTTTGACTTTTGACCTGTACCTTTCTCCTCTAACAAAACATACTAAACTCAATCCTAAAGGAGCTAACTTTTCAGTTATTATTTTCTTGTCTTATTGGTTAGCTTCCATTATTAGTTTATTTTCTTGATCTTATTGGAAAAACACAGGAATATAACTCCTTAATTTAGAATCACAGTAAATTAACGAGGAATGCACAATACAACTATGAAATGACAGGTGACGCTAGTAAAGGAAACATAAATCTGATAATAAGTGGTTAGAAACACTAACTTCTTTCTAAAAAGTCAAAATTAAATTTCTAACTGTGGTCTAAAAGACATACATATCGTCCCAAGTGTTCCAACCAGTGCCTTCTCCATCGATAACTAACTCTCTGGTGGGAAAACCCCTTTATTGCAACGGTACATGAACATAGCTCCTTAATTTAAAATTATTCATAGTAAAGTTAACATTTAACAATTAATGCACAATACAACTATGAAATGGCAGGTGGTACTAGCAAAAGAAACTAACTGTGGCAAGTGGTTAGAAACTCTAACACTAACTTCTTTCTAAAAAAAATTAAGATTTCCAACTAATCCATTGTCCAATGGGTCTAACCAATGCCTTTTTGTCCATCGAAAACCCCCTTGTTGGAAAGATACATAAACATAGCTCCTTAATTTTAAATCCTAGTAAGCTAAATACGGGGAATTCACAATTCAGCTATGAATTGGCAGGCCACGCTAGCGCAGGAAACACTTACACTAACTACTTAAAAAGTACAATTTCCAACTGCTGTCCATTGTCCAACCTATGCCTTCTCCTCCGTCGAAAAAGTACTAAACACTGGCCTCAGTTTATGCTTGGGCGCGAACTGCGAGGGCAGCACTTTAACCGCGCTTTCCATGTCCACGAAGACTGGTGGCTTGGGAGCAGGGCGGTGATACCGGGTGGGTGGTGGGGCGCTTACCCCCATCTTGTGTTCGTTACAGAGGAGGGGGTCACCGGGCAGCTCGGATGGGGCGCTGGGGGCGGGATAGCTCTGTAAGAGATGTTAGAATTAAGACATAAGGTTTTATTGGGGGTTTAAAAAAGTTTTCGTATTTTCATGCAATTATATAGTATTATATAACTTTTGAAGCCGTGATCTGATTATAGTTTAAAGATATTTTTGGTTCTTGTTGCTCATAGATACACCCCAAACAGACTTTGGATGTCATACTGCAGTGGTAATCAACAAGACACATTTTCTCACTCATCGATTAATCAATGACTAAAATTTTACCATACTATATGAGGAGAAAGTTTAAGAAGGTAGCTGTAGAGTGCAGATTAACCATTCTTATTAGGTTTAGTTAGTTTTGTCATTATGGTAATGCCGCTAATAGCAAAAATTCAATCATAAATCATGGCTATAAAAAATTCAATAAAAATACTGTAAACCTATCTATCAAACTTTGAAGTCTCGCCCATACTAGAAAATAAGACGAAATTGTCAGTATTTATATTTTAAATTACTTAAATGATTTATACGAAATATTTATTTTTAAAAAATCAGACAGTGAATTGCACAACACGACACACAATTATATAAAATTCCAAGTGTTGTAGTTACGGATTTGGACATTTTGTGGTTTATACATTAAATTTTGCAAAATTACATATTCATATTAGATATATTTGAAAATTTAGTTTGAAATTCTGTACCTCAGAGCCAGAGATGAATATCTCCAAAGTTAACTTAACGGGACATAAAACCATCTGCGGTTCTTATTTAAAGAAATGAATAACTCTATGACTTGAACCGATAGTTTTATTAAATCCTTTTCAAACAAGCCAATGGCTTATAAATTATTGCATACAAACTCGTTTTCTAGCAGTTGATTCACGAGAGACACGTGCATAACACCACGCACGCAATCTATTTGGAAAGCCCTCCAACCTCCGAACGCTTCCATAAAACTCATTAGATAATCCTTGACGTAGAGCGCCGTGCTCAAAGCGAGATCATCCACCAGCAACACACGGCCAACACGCACAGCATAGGCCGCAACCTCGCCAATAAAGGCCAGGAATATCCTAAAATTCTGCCAGGAAAATTCCTTTTGGGCACAAAAATATTCCTGGCCGATTCCAAACACGTAGTCCTGGCACGCATTCGAAGACGACAGCAATTGGGACATCAGAGGTTCCATGTTGTCTTCCGTTGGAGGAGCGAGCCAGTATTTCTTGGCTTCCAGAATGGTGAAGGCCATTGCTGGAGTGAAGAACTGCCTAGTGATGTTCGGATTTCTGACAGGCTCCCAGTTGAGGTTCTTGGACAACATTTCGCACTCTAAAACGTCTTCGATGAAGAAAAGTAGTTCGTCCCAAGAGATGTCGAACATGGTTTAAAGAAAACTGCGACGCTCTTTCAGAAATCGAAATGTTTCAAGTTCCATGTTAAATAAATACTAAATAGAATGTTAAAAGAACCGATTTTGTTACTAAATAATAACAATCCAATAACCACGGCTCCATAAATCTAAAATTTCATTTCATAGTTCCGACGCGAATATTATTACGACCAAAACCAGCTTCTATATGGCTTTTATTTTCCAGAGTTGTGTTTAAAGATAATTCTACTCCTACGTAGAGGACAATGACTTTCACAATCCTATTTTCCCGGGATATTACAATGGATTTTATGGGAGAAATATCCCAGACAGTTGTCTGAGTTTTCTTCTTCGAAAATGTGGAAATAGTTATAAACAATTATTGACAAAAACTATCGAACATTTTTTTTTCTTGGAATAATGAACACTAACTAGAACGAACTATAATTCTTTCATTTTACAACTACAAATAACTTTTCAAGTGATAAAAAATAAATCTCATAAAATTTTACTCGAATTCTAATGCTTTTTTTAAAAATAAGATTAACTGTTCAACTACCATTTTGTTAAACTTTTTATTAGTTTTCACTTAGAGTCATGGAACAGTGTACAATACAATATCTAGAAGACATCAATGTCATCCACAATAAGAGGGTTTTTTTTATGCAGTAGACTGAGATGAGAACCAAATGTTGTAAGGGCGACAACTTGTCTCCCATGTATTTTTTATCATTAATACACGGGTGTTCAGAGAAGTAGGTGGATCTGAAAAAGTATTGTAAGTATATGGTTGGTTGGTTGATATACATATATTTTCAGGCTTGTGTGCTTGCTCAGAGAGACGCTTATAAACCTTCGTCAAGTAAGACAGTCACAAAACACACTCACACTCCCATGCACACATATACGTGACAGATGCTGCCATCTATCACGCGCCTCCTCCACAATTTAGACATGTCCCTGAAGGGGAGGGAAATAGTCTCCAGGAACCGGCACCCGTGGGAAACTGCGCAATGACCGCCCACAGGACTTTCGGACCCAACAGATTTAAAGAGCACGTACTCCGCATGTACTCGGTGAGTTTTCAGCTACCAGAAATCGATCGCGGGACCTTCCGATCCGTTGATCAAGACACTGACCACAGGGCGCCTCACAGCCCTTGTAAGTATATACTACTGACTGGCATTGCACACACCCATCAATTTCTGGAAGGAATCTAACGGGAAAAAAAGCTACAGAACTCTTTTCATAGTAGACTGGTTTTATTATTATGGTGGTCAAGCGTTGATCAGAAAATAAAAAAAATATTGAAAATGTAATTATGTACAATTCAGGTCTTCTTGATGGTTCTTCAGAAGCTTTTGCAAAAGTAAGTGGAACTGAGTAACTCCATTCTAATTCTAACTTGGAGCATTGAGGTCCAAAAAAACTAAGAAATTCAAAATTAAAAAAAAAATTATAATGAGGTTTTGGAATTAATAGGTACCTTAGCTTAATTAGAGTAGTTTTTTTTTTATCTGACACATCCAAGAGAGAGGAAATATCTGATTACTATGTTCCAAAACTTTTTAGAGAAAGTAATTTTTCTTTATCAGAATTCCTTATAAGTTATACGGAATTTTAAGAAAGTCTTTAAAAAAAAAAAAAAAAATCTCTAAATTTTTAGGGACATCCTCGATATTGAGCTTTATATCATTTTTTACTGACAACTGTAAAAAGAGTTTTACAAATTGGTTGCAAATTCTTTCTATATCTTCTTTTTTGTATATAAAACTAGTATAGGAAGATTTCAAGATCAACTTCAAAAGCAGTCTTTTTTTTCTTCTACGAATAATTTTTTTTATCTTCAGCTGTATTTAAACATTTTAAAAGGAATGGTGAGTAGTTCCATATAGAGCCAATGCACCAATTTTGAAATCGCAACCTTTGCGAAAGTATTGCTTTCCCATATAATTTTCACTAGTTCAATCGCCGTCTATCGTTTAATAGTCATTAACAGCAAAATAAAACAAATTTAAACAGAAAATAGCATCTGGTTATTTGATTATTATTTTAATTTGATTATACGTTTTAGTTACCCCAAATTATTCTGAAGAGGGCTACACTATTTTTAAATTTTATCAATTAATTATTAAATACCCGGTTGCTATTTTCCTTTTAAATTAGTTTTATTTTGCTGTTATGCAACGCGATACTTTCGTAATTTTAAAATTGCTCTTAAACTATTACAAAATGCAATAATTTGAAAGGATTTATAAAAAAACAAACAATTATTGCATTATTTGTATTTATTTGTACGAATTGTTTTATTAATAACCGAAGGTAAACTCTCATATTTAAATTTAAAATTGAATTATCCTTCTTAACATTATATAACAAGCTTTCATAAAAATTTTGTACAGCAAAAAAATTAATATAAAATTATCTAATGTTTTAACGCTTGTTTTAAAAATCCTTGCTGTATAGCAACGCATCTTTTGTGACCTTCCAAATTCTTTCTTAAAGTCTCATGATGTTTAAATAATGCAGGTAAGGCCATTCCAGACACTGTTCTGAGAATAATAATTTCGCAAAAACAAGATGTCCGTCTCTGTCGAATGGATTTGAAATGTTGCGTAGATGAAAAGTACGTGTTTGTTCTTTGCATTATCGATTAATAAAATGAGATTCAATGCATTTAACGTAAAAATCTCGTTGGAATTAATTTTTTTTAATAAAAACCTTTTTGGGTTATTTTGTGTGTGTTTTGCCTGCTATTTTACTTTTTTTTTTAATTTGAAAAAAGTCGAAAAATTAAAAATTAGATATTAACATGCTGGACATGTCGGTCTATCCGACAAAATCAATTTTTTTAAAAATAATATCATCCCTTTTATTTTGCTAAAATTACAATGGGGGAAATATTTATACATAAAAGTCAAAATATATTTACTTCTCGAAGTAACATTCATACTTCTCTAACCATTCTATTTAATCTAGTATCCACTTGTTCTCTTTAAGCATATAAGTTTCAAAGAAGAATAAAAACAAGCTTCAATCTATTATTTTCAGAAAATAAAAGTTTACTAAGAAATAGAATCAAAATAATTCGCTTTTGCACTATCACATTACTGTTCCAGCAGCCTCATACTTTTGCATTATTAACACATTTAAATTCCAATTTCATTTTCCGTAAGCAAAAAAATCACGAATATTCGTGTCACGAACCTCTTACTTTCGGATAATTCGAAGCTTCTAAAGAACGAAGTTGTTATTTAAAAGACAATGAACCCTTATTTGACTATTTACTAACAAAAGACGGACATTAGAAAAATCGTCTTTATTTAATAAACTATTGTATTTGAATAGAACTAGTGGTTTATATGCAATATGCACATGCAATAAATTTGAATGAAATAAAATAATGATCAGTTTCTGCGTTTCGTGTTTTATTTACAGCATGATTTATTATTGTTTAGCTTATTTACCTTTAATAACATCATTTGAATAAAATATTTAAAAGATGAAACAGGGTCAATAATATAATTGAAGAGCTTAGTGGAAGAGCGTGCTAAGTGACAAAAAGGTGAAAACGAGAAAATAAGCCTAAGTTTTTAGTTTGCCCTCAGATCTGTTAAAAGTGGAACTTGCAAACCGTAAAAAAATGTACTAAACTTAAGGGGGTTCAGTACCCCAAAATCGGTGAAAAAAAATCAAAAAAGGAATTATTGGATTAAAATACTATTACAACCTTTATTAATAATGCCACAAAGTATCAAGACGATTGGAAAAATATTTTTGACATTAAAAGCCATTTTATTTAACCCTTTCCTTACTGAAATGGTTAACAATAAAAACTTTAAACGCGTTTTGCTCAGAACTTGATTTTTTGAACTTCGATGTACCTTTTCTCAAAAACTATGCTATGTTTTCTCGTAAACTTTTTTATATGATGTAATACATAGTATAGATTAATCTGAGGTTATAAATTTTAATAAAACTAAAGTGAAAAAAATTTTATGGGGCAAAAAAGTGAAAAATTTCTTAATTTGTTGGGTACTTTAAAACTTATTTTATTTAAAAAAAATCTAACAGTTATTTAAAAAAAAACTTTTAACCTCAGATTAATATATAAGGTTGGTATAACACACACAGAAAATTTTAAGATGATCTGATCAGTAGTTATTGTGAAAAGGTACATTGCAATTGGCCAATTTAACATTACCGATATGCAACATACTGAACCCCCTTAAAGTTAGTGAAAAATTGGAAACTTATCATAGTTAGGAATTAATAATATGTTCATTATTGACACAAAAATTTCAATTTTTTTAAAAGTGTCACTTAGCACGTTGTTACACCATACTCTTCACTTATTGATAATAATATTTGAATAAGGTTGTTAAAACAAGGCGACAAATTTCGAGCTAATCCATGAGGAAAAATGAGTTTGCATGATGAAAATATATAAATAGAATATTAAGGTTGGTTACAAAAGAGAATATGGTTTATTTACGTTCAAACAATTTGAAAATTGGTTTTCAAATGACTTCTTTTATTTTCGTAGAACTTAAATAAATCGTAAACAACTTCAAACGATAAGATGCTTTTAAAAAAAATTAAATACATCTTACTAGTGTTTGTTAAAGGAATAGTTAATATCAATTGATACATAAAGAAACAAAAATAAAACCATTTACAAAATTAGAGTTTAAAAACACGGAAGTTAAAAATGCGGGCAAAAACTTCCAATGGATTGCAAAAGACCATAATGCTATGTTCAATGTGGGTCAAACATTTAAAAAAATAATCAATAATAAATTTTAAAAACATAAGAAACAACAGAAACACTAAACTATGTATTTATTTTCACACACCTGATAACTCACGTTATTTTATGGCTATAGTACTGGACAAATTCTATTACACAAAACATCGTCTTTAAAAGCAATGTGAGTACACAAATAAAAATCTTGTATCACTTTGTCTGTTGCGAGTGTATGTTTAGGCTCATCCCCAATACTTCCTCATGAGGAAAAAAAGAATTATAAGGTCATTTAAAAATGATTTCAATGAAGTATTGTTTTCATCGGTATTTCCAGCAGTATATTTTACATAACTAGCTCTGATTAAATGAAATTAATTTATCCAATTAATTATTGGCATGAACTCTCCTTACGTTTCCCACGAGTCAAATGAAAGCGTTTTTTGTAGCAATTATGGTATGTAGTTGGAGGCAAAAGGACCTCAAAGTTTTTTTAAAAGGTTGTTTAAGATAGAATACGGTTTTTTTTAAAAGGAATATTTCAAAATGAAAAGTTTTGTTTGGGAAAAGAAGGAGAAGAAATTTTATTTTTTCAATATATAGGTTGCCACGTTATAAAAATAACATTAATTTCTGACTTTCCTATCGTTATAATAATAATAATAAATGTCTGTCGCGACTTATTGGGGTTTCATTTTGCTTGTGGGGTTAGGTTAGGTTGAATACCATCGCACTAGACCTACACACACGCTATTGATGATCGGCTATGCAATTAATATATTTTTTCAATTACTAACTTATTAAGAGGTTTTCACAGTACAAGAATTGGTGTTACGAGTTACAATTAACTCGGTATTATTCGAACTGACACTACTATCAGTGCCTGCCGGTCAAATCTTCACTTGGGCTAATAATACCTCTAAGAAACAATAGAAATATATATATTCTTAAAATCGTTCGATAATTTTTACCAAATTCATCAGTAAAACTTATTGCGGGTCTGATCTTCAACCTACCTATTCCTTAAAATATTTGTATGCATTTAAAGCGAAATCATTGTGCCTCACTTACTTTGTTAAATCCCCCAGTTGTTTTCTTCTTTTGGGGCCCGAAGAGAACTTCTTGTAGCATATACGGGGGTAGCTCTAGTGTGAGGTCGGGGCCCCATTTCTGGGTGTTGGAACCGGAGCAAACCCACATGGCCAGCAGAAGCACTAGGCACGCCAGCACCAGCCTGCAAAAGGAAACGATACTTTGAATGAGTCAAAAATGAAAATAAAAATTGAATTGTTTTACTTGCGAGAAATGCTAATTACTGAAAATTAATTTAATTAATTTCCTTAAAGTAATGAAATAAATTAAAAAAATTATTCAATGAAGTTAATGTTATCAAATATAAAAAGCAAAATAAATAAATTAAAAAAAAATAATTAAATTATACATTAATAAACTAATTAAGTTATAAATAAAAAAACTAATAAATTATACATTTAAAAACTAATTTACTTATATATTAAAAAACTAATTTACTTATACAATAAAAAACTAATTTATTCATATAATCAAAAAAACTAATTAAAGTACATATAAAAAAACTAGTTAAAATCAACTAGTTTTTGTGTTTAATTAGGCCAACAATAAAAAAATATCACAAACAAGTTTTTAAATCGGAACAATTATATGTAGAGTCAAGAGCATTTACGAGATACAGTTCTGAATTGTGTTTTATTTCTCCAAATTTGCATTTCTAAACATTTTTTAAATGAGGTAGTTAAAAACTAAAGGAGTCTATTCCATAAACGTACAAAACGTTCAACCATTATTTACCGTTGACCTCATAAATTTATTTACAAATTCACTGTATCGGCTGCCGACTATACTAACAAGCCATGTTTTTAGAATTGGGTCTGTGTTAGCACGATTTGTCGACCTACTTATGTGTGCGAAAATCTTGCCACACATAAAAATAATAGCATGAATAAATATGTTGATGTAATTGCACAGAATCTCAGCGATAAAAAAATTCATTAAAAAAGACAGTAAAAGGTAATTTTGTTGGTACTCTTATTTACAGGAATTGAAATTTATTTAACTCTAAGTGTTTTTATAAAAAATTAAATTTGATCGCGTTCATGTAAGATATTATGAATTCGGTGTTTAGTTTTATCTAACTTGAGAATCTCAGAGAAAAATATTAAACTTTATTAAAAACAAAACACAGTCCTGTTTCGCTAAAAAGTGGCGCAATATCCTTTTCAAGGGCAAGAAGGGCACTATGAAAATAATTCTATTAAGAGAAAACTTACTTATCGAATTTAAGAAAACACAAAATTTTGAAATAGAAATATCATAACAAGTTCATATCATTAATTGCGACATGTAAAAAATCTAAAATGGGTGTAATTATAACTCCGTGTCATTCAATAATTATGTATTTTAAAAAATTCAAGTGCAAATACACTGATATGAGTTCTCTTCTTTTCATTAAATTTGATTGAAGCTTTACTCTAAAACTACTGCGCAGACAAGAGTGGTTAGATATACTAAAGAATATAGCAGTCTGGTTCTTATCACTTGCTGTTTGTGAGAAATGGGACTGGACTGGTTTTTTTTTCAGTTTTCAAGGGCTTGACTTGATTAAAAGAGCGAATTTCTTCTGTCCTCTCTTTGTAAAACAAAGGCTAATTAGACTGGGACGTGGGACCTACTGCTAAAGTTTATTCCGTTACTTCATAAGATGAATCCGAGGTGTCTGCAGACAGATAAATAATGTTTTTAAGGTATCCAGTTACCTGCTTATTGTCTTGATATTGCGTAAATTTATTTATTTTACATATTAATGACCCAGTTGTGAATCACCGCAATTAATGTATATCTTATTTTCTGAATAAAAACGTTAACTTTAAATTATATAAAATTTGTTTTTCTTGTAACTCAATTTGTCCAACATAAAATTTTCAGTATTTATCATTTATTTGCATCAAATTAAGCATGCAAATTTCTGGTCAACCGTCGTTAAAAAGCTAACTACACTCCATGCCAACCTAACTTGGGTAAAAAGGCAGAGGGAAAAAGCTCGATTGGTCCGTTAGTTGGAAACTCTTGTAAGGTAATATTTACATATACAAAATTATCTGAATACAATTTAACCAAAATACACTTTTCATTCAGATAAAATTGCCAAATTTTCTCAAATAATATTCAAATCTGTTGGACCTGAAACGAAATGAATGTTTTAAGCATGTTTTCTGGATGGATTCACATATAATTTATGGAATTCTTTACATACGTGGAAGGATCTTCTCCATAGCAGGGCCGAATTTGTAAATAGGCTAAGTAGACTGTAGCCTAGAGCGGCAAGTTTTTTGAGGCGGCAATTTTACGATCAATTAAAGCGATATTTGGCATTAACAATTATTATAAATTTTCTAATATTTGAAAAAAAAATAGAACAAATAATTTACATTAATGGGTAAATCATAAACGTACATATGGTACTAATATTTAATTGTAAAAATGGTAGCTGTGAGGACAATTGCACGCTCTCCCCCTGATTTGGAAGTTGAAAAAAAAAAAATAGTTTTAAAAAAATTCTTCGATTATTTCGCTTTTGATTTAGAGTGCAAAGGTACATATATGATTCTAATATGTAGAAAAGGAAAAAAAATGTCAAGAAAACTATATCGGGAGGCGCAAATCTTTAAATCCGGCCCTGACGCAGACAAGTCAAAATTTTAATTGTCTCCTTTTCGCAAAAACACATTAACGCACAAGGAGTTTTTGCAAGGGTGAGGTAAATAAAAGTCCAATGTGGAGATAAGAATTACTACAAAAATTTTGCCAAGTCAAAAAAAAAAAAAATCACCTGACTGTGGTTCTAAAATACGACGCCCGTCGCCAAAGCCCTCGTGTAGCTCTAGCGCGATGATAATTCAAACCTAACCTTACCAAACAAACGCTAGGTAACTCTTATTTGACGGCAACTACGCTATGGTTTGAGAAGCTAGTTGAAATGAAATATAAACAAGGTTTGTAGATGATCAAGAAAAGTTCCCACTAGTGATTATTTCTGTCGTTATTTCTCCTAGAGAATAGGACTTTTTTTGTTTTTGTTAATACAAAACATTCTTAATTGATTGCAAGACACAAAATTTGCATTATGGGACGTCTTCATACAATACGAACTAAGATCTGAACTCGCCACTAGTCTATGAGTCGCTCTAATGTGAAGCTAATTCAATCCAACCAATGCAAAAACAGGTTTCAGGCGGCTTCAAGAGTTTTTCTCTCCAAGCATTTCAACGCATTCCTATCTCTAGACCAGGGCCCACTTTTATTTGCCTCACTCTGTATTACACTCAAACTGTAACGAATGCTGTATAAAGTTTCGATTATGTAATAATGCCAAACTTTTTTTATCCACCAAGTAATGATTGGAAACTTTTTCCCTTGGCGTATCAATGTATTTTCTCGCGTAAACTGTTATAAGTAATTATAGTTTATGTTATTATTTAATATTGTTGGACTATTTCAGTCATACTTCACAAAAAAATCTCGAAGGTCAAAAACTATTGGAATTGATAAAAAAAAATGCCACACAAAAATTAGGTTTCTGCTTAATTTTATTTAAACTAACAAAAAGTTTAACAAAAAAAAAATCCGAAGAATATAGTCCTGAAAAATTTATTTTAGATAAACTAAGTTACATGGAAAACAAAATTTCAAAATCTTAAAGTTAATTAATTTTATTGGAAACTGGCTTGAATCGTATTAACAAAGTCATCGTAAATAGTTTAACGTATTAAAAATTTTTGATAAAAATTTGCTTTTTGAAAATAACTATGTGAGAAATGGTGTGTTAATTCTATTTAATTCAATTATTGGTTAGTTAATATTTAATAAAGTCTGTAAAATATACAATTTAGTTTGAATGCTCTTTAGTTTTGAATACAAATTAGTTTGAATGCTCTTAACTTAAATTGAGAAAAAAGTTAATGCGAATGGTTCTAAGTGACAGTTCGTGTCACAATCCTACTTGTAACTTTATGTGATCTATTCTCTTTAATTGTTAAAATTTAAACAATGCAATGGTTTAAAATAATATGTTTTTGCAAAATCGGTGTTTAAAAATATCTTCTTGTATGTACAACAATGAAAACCAATAATGACAGATTAACACTATATAAGATTTCGCCATTTCAAGTTTTGCTTTTACAAATTACGTTGCACATCGAACTTATCAAGTAAAAATAAAATTGTAATAAAAAGCCATTTTAAATGTGATTGCAGACTTAAATAGAATTAAAAGAGAAGTTACTTGTAGCGGTAAGATAGTTATTAAGTTTCTTTTCACAATATTTTCACGAATTTATCAGCCGCAGCTGGTTTAAAACTTTATCAGTGAAATTTAATATTACAATATAACATAACTGATGTTTAAATATTTCTCTTTTCTAGCTTTTAAATGTTCTCTTTATATTTTCCCTTGCAGTCAATAATGATAAAACCCTTAACATTAAATATTTAATACGAAGCTCGCTAAAGTAATCAAAGTTTAATTCCTTGAAACTGTTATAATTCACACAATTTCGAAAATACAGCATGGATAAACAAGCAATGAGATATTTATATAATATTTTATGTGGTATTCTCAAAGAAAAATACTTATACTCACTTTATTTACTTGAGATAAAAAAAATTACTATATGTTTATTACATTTTAGCTTACGAGCGATTGTTTTGTGTAACTTAATTCGTCTTCCATACATTGTTCAGGGATCTTCAGTTGTCTTATATTTTGTATATTTAACTAAATACTAAAGCAAAAAAGATCATTTTCGCCTAACAAAGTTTCTCGCCAAGCGTTACAAGAAATGAATTGATATACGTTACGTATCGGGAAAAATAAGAAAGGCTTTAATATATTGTTAGAATTTGATGAATCAATGTTTATATGCGTAGTTCATTTTTTATTCGCATATTTAAGTTATTTTTTTATTTGGCTTTGCAGTGTCTGAATCATTGTCAAGTGTAAAAATCTTTCTACGAAGAATTCTTTTCAAATATCCCTCATTTTGAAGATAAACATAGCGAAATAAATTGGAAACTTTCTACGAATAGTTCATATTCAAGCAAGCTGCGAAATAGTGAACCAGAATAGTGTTTATCCAGATATGCTTAAACAGCAAGATAATACAAATTACGATCAAGAATTAAGCGGTTCTCTGAACAAGCACACAAGCTGGAATATATATGTTATGTATCATACCATACCATACCATACGATCAAGATAAGGGGAGTAAGGGGTTGGTGGGAGCATTTTTATGAATCCTCTTCATATTCAAGCCAGCTGCGAAATAGTATGCCTGATACTATCGAGATGAGCTCAAGCAGCGACATAGTACAAGTTACTATCAAGACGCAACATTGGTGGAGAAAGGGGTTGGTTGGCGGGAACATTTTTATGAATCTTCTTCATATTCAAGCCAGCGGCGAAATAGTATGCCTGATACTATCGTGATGAGCTCAAGCAGCGACATAGTACAAGTTACTATCAAGACGCAACATTGGTGGAGTAAGGGGTTGGTTGGCGGGATCATTTTTATGAATCTTCTTCATATTCAAGCCAGCTGCGAAATAGTATGCCTGATACTATCGAGATGAGCTCAAGCAGCGACATAGTGCAAGTTACTATCAAGACGCAACATTGGTGGAGAAAGGGGTTGGTTGGCGGGAACATTTTTATGAATCTTCTTCATATTCAAGCCAGCTGCGAAATAGTATGCCTGATACTATCGAGATGAGCTCAAGCAGCGACATAGTACAAGTTACTATCAAGACGCAACATTGGTGGAGAAAGGGGTTGGTTGGCGGGAACATTTTTATGAATCTTCTTCATATTCAAGCCAGCGGCGAAATAGTATGCCTGATACTATCGTGATGAGCTCAAGCAGCGACATAGTACAAGTTACTATCAAGACGCAACATTGGTGGAGTAAGGGGTTGGTTGGCGGGATCATTTTTATGAATCTTCTTCATATTCAAGCCAGCTGCGAAATAGTATGCCTGATACTATCGAGATGAGCTCAAGCAGCGACATAGTGCAAGTTACTATCAAGACGCAACATTGGTGGAGAAAGGGGTTGGTTGGCGGGAACATTTTTATGAATCTTCTTCATATTCAAGCCAGCTGCGAAATAGTATGCCTGATACTATCGAGATGAGCTCAAGCAGCGACATAGTACAAGTTACTATCAAGACGCAACATTGGTGGAGTAAGGGGTTGGTTGGCGGGATCATTTTTATGAATCTTCTTCATATTCAAGCCAGCTGCGAAATAGTATGCCTGATACTATCGAGATGAGCTCAAGCAGCGACATAGTACAAGTTACTATCAAGACGCAACATTGGTGGAGAAAGGGGTTGGTTGGCGGGAACATTTTTATGAATCTTCTTCATATTCAAGCCAGCGGCGAAATAGTATGCCTGATACTATCGTGATGAGCTCAAGCAGCGACATAGTACAAGTTACTATCAAGACGCAACATTGGTGGAGTAAGGGGTTGGTTGGCGGGATCATTTTTATGAATCTTCTTCATATTCAAGCCAGCTGCGAAATAGTATGCCTGATACTATCGAGATGAGCTCAAGCAGCGAAATAGTGCAAGTTACTATCAAGACGCAACATTGGTGGAGAAAGGGGTTGGTTGGCGGGAACATTTTTATGAATCTTCTTCATATTCAAGCCAGCTGCGAAATAGTATGCCTGATACTATCGAGATGAGCTCAAGCAGCGACATAGTACAAGTTACTATCAAGACGCAACATTGGTGGAGTAAGGGGTTGGTTGGCGGGATCATTTTTATGAATCTTCTTCATATTCAAGCCAGCTGCGAAATAGTATGCCTGATACTATCGAGATGAGCTCAAGCAGCGACATAGTACAAGTTACTATCAAGACGCAACATTGGTGGAGAAAGGGGTTGGTTGGCGGGAACATTTTTATGAATCTTCTTCATATTCAAGCCAGCGGCGAAATAGTATGCCTGATACTATCGTGATGAGCTCAAGCAGCGACATAGTACAAGTTACTATCAAGACGCAACATTGGTGGAGTAAGGGGTTGGTTGGCGGGATCATTTTTATGAATCTTCTTCATATTCAAGCCAGCTGCGAAATAGTATGCCTGATACTATCGAGATGAGCTCAAGCAGCGACATAGTACAAGTTACTATCAAGACGCAACATTGGTGGAGAAAGGGGTTGGTTGGCGGGAACATTTTTATGAATCTTCTTCATATTCAAGCCAGCGGCGAAATAGTATGCCTGATACTATCGTGATGAGCTCAAGCAGCGACATAGTACAAGTTACTATCAAGACGCAACATTGGTGGAGTAAGGGGTTGGTTGGCGGGATCATTTTTATGAATCTTCTTCATATTCAAGCCAGCTGCGAAATAGTATGCCTGATACTATCGAGATGAGCTCAAGCAGCGACATAGTACAAGTTACTATCAAGACGCAACATTGGTGGAGAAAGGGGTTGGTTGGCGGGAACATTTTTATGAATCTTCTTCATATTCAAGCCAGCGGCGAAATAGTATGCCTGATACTATCGTGATGAGCTCAAGCAGCGACATAGTACAAGTTACTATCAAGACGCAACATTGGTGGAGTAAGGGGTTGGTTGGCGGGATCATTTTTATGAATCTTCTTCATATTCAAGCCAGCTGCGAAATAGTATGCCTGATACTATCGAGATGAGCTCAAGCAGCGACATAGTACAAGTTACTATCAAGACGCAACATTGGTGGAGAAAGGGGTTGGTTGGCGGGAACATTTTTATGAATCTTCTTCATATTCAAGCCAGCGGCGAAATAGTATGCCTGATACTATCGTGATGAGCTCAAGCAGCGACATAGTACAAGTTACTATCAAGACGCAACATTGGTGGAGTAAGGGGTTGGTTGGCGGGATCATTTTTATGAATCTTCTTCATATTCAAGCCAGCTGCGAAATAGTATGCCTGATACTATCGAGATGAGCTCAAGCAGCGACATAGTGCAAGTTACTATCAAGACGCAACATTGGTGGAGAAAGGGGTTGGTTGGCGGGAACATTTTTATGAATCTTCTTCATATTCAAGCCAGCTGCGAAATAGTATGCCTGATACTATCGAGATGAGCTCAAGCAGCGACATAGTACAAGTTACTATCAAGACGCAACATTGGTGGAGTAAGGGGTTGGTTGGCGGGATCATTTTTATGAATCTTCTTCATATTCAAGCCAGCTGCGAAATAGTATGCCTGATACTATCGAGATGAGCTCAAGCAGCGACATAGTACAAGTTACTATCAAGACGCAACATTGGTGGAGAAAGGGGTTGGTTGGCGGGAACATTTTTATGAATCTTCTTCATATTCAAGCCAGCGGCGAAATAGTATGCCTGATACTATCGTGATGAGCTCAAGCAGCGACATAGTACAAGTTACTATCAAGACGCAACATTGGTGGAATAAGGGGTTGGTTGGCGGGATCATTTTTATGAATCTTCTTCATATTCAAGCCAGCTGCGAAATAGTATGCCTGATACTATCGAGATGAGCTCAAGCAGCGACATAGTGCAAGTTACTATCAAGACGCAACATTGGTGGAGAAAGGGGTTGGTTGGCGGGAACATTTTTATGAATCTTCTTCATATTCAAGCCAGCTGCGAAATAGTATGCCTGATACTATCGAGATGAGCTCAAGCAGCGACATAGTACAAGTTACTATCAAGACGCAACATTGGTGGAGTAAGGGGTTGGTTGGCGGGATCATTTTTATGAATCTTCTTCATATTCAAGCCAGCTGCGAAATAGTATGCCTGATACTATCGAGATGAGCTCAAGCAGCGACATAGTACAAGTTACTATCAAGACGCAACATTGGTGGAGAAAGGGGTTGGTTGGCGGGAACATTTTTATGAATCTTCTTCATATTCAAGCCACCGGCGAAATAGTATGCCTGATACTATCGTGATGAGCTCAAGCAGCGACATAGTACAAGTTACTATCAAGACGCAACATTGGTGGAGAAAGGGGTTGGTTGGCGGGAACATTTTTATGAATCCTCTTCATATTCAAGCCAGCTGCGAAATAGTATGCCTGATACTATCGAGATGAGCTCAAGCAGCGACATAGTACAAGTTACTATCAAGACGCAACATTGGTGGAGTAAGGGGTTGGTTGGCGGGAGCATTTTTATGAATCCTCTTCATATTCAAGCCAGCTGCGAAATAGTATGCCTAAAACTATCGAGATGAGCTCAAGCAGCGACATAGTACAAGTTACTATCAAGACGCAACATTGGTGGAGAAAGGGGTTGGTTGGCGGAAACATTTTTATGAATCTTCTTCATATTCAAGCCAGCGGCGAAATAGTAAGCCTGATACTATCGTGATGAGCTCAAGCAGCGACATAGTACAAGTTACTATCAAGACGCAACATTGGTGGAGAAAGGGGTTGGTTGGCGGGATCATTTTTATGAATCTTCTTCATATTCAAGCCAGCTGCAAAATAGTATGCCTGATACTACCGAAATGAGCTCAAGCAGCGACATAGTACAAGTTACTATCAAGACGCAACATTGGTGGAGTAAGGGGTTGGTTGGCGGGAACATTTTAATGAATCTTCTTCATATTCAAGCCAGCTGCGAAATAGTATGCCTGATACTATCGAGATGAGCTCAAGCAGCGACATAGTACAAGTTACTATCAAGACGCAACATTGGTGGAGTAAGGGGTTGGTTGGCGGGAATATTTTTATGAATCTTCTTCATATTCAAGCCAGCTGCGAAATAGTATGCCTGATACTATCGAGATGAGCCCAAGCAGCGACATAGTACAAGTTACTATCAAGACGCAACATTGGTGGAGAAAGGGGTTGCTTGGCGGGAACATTTTTATGAATCTTCTTCATATTCAGCCAGCTGCGAAATAGTATTCCTGATACTATCGAGATGAGCTCAAGCAGCGACATAGTACAAGTTACTATCAAGACGCAACATTGGTGGAGTAAGGGGTTGGTTGGCGGGAACATTTTTATGAATCTTCTTCATATTCAAGCCAGCTGCGGAATAGTATGCCTGATACTATCGAGATGAGCTCAAGCAGCGACATAGTACAAGTTACTATCAAGACGCAACATTGGTGGAGAAAGGGGTTGGTTGGCGGGAACATTTTTATGAATCTTCTTCATATTCAAGCCAGCTGCGAAATAGTATGCCTGATACTATCGAGATGAGCTCAAGCAGCGACATAGTACAAGTAACTAATCAAGATTTGGTGGAGTGCGGGGTTGGTTGGCGGGAACCTTTTTATGAATGTTCTTCATATTCAAGAAAGCTGTAAAATAGTATGACAGATACTATCAAGTTAAGCTGAAGCAGCAAAATGGTACTAAATACTATCAAGACATGATTACGGTGGAGTAAGGGGTTGGTTGGCGGGTAGATGTTACCTAGATGAGCTCAAGCAGCGAAATGGTGCAAGTTACAATCAAGACGCAACATTGGTGGAGTAAGGGGTTGGTTGGCGGGATCATTTTTATGAATCTTCTTCATATTCAAGCCAGCTGCGAAATAGTATGCCTGATACTATCGAGATGAGCTCAAGCAGCGACATAGTACAAGTTACTATCAAGACGCAACATTGGTGGAGAAAGGGGTTGGTTGGCGGGAACATTTTTATGAATCTTCTTCATATTCAAGCCACCGGCGAAATAGTATGCCTGATACTATCGTGATGAGCTCAAGCAGCGACATAGTACAAGTTACTATCAAGACGCAACATTGGTGGAGAAAGGGGTTGGTTGGCGGGAACATTTTTATGAATCCTCTTCATATTCAAGCCAGCTGCGAAATAGTATGCCTGATACTATCGAGATGAGCTCAAGCAGCGACATAGTACAAGTTACTATCAAGACGCAACATTGGTGGAGTAAGGGGTTGGTTGGCGGGAGCATTTTTATGAATCCTCTTCTTATTCAAGCCAGCTGCGAAATAGTATGCCTGATACTATCGAGATGAGCTCAAGCAGCGACATAGTACAAGTTACTATCAAGACGCAACATTGGTGGAGTAAGGGGTTGGTTGGCGGGATCATTTTTATGAATCTTCTTCATATTCAAGCCAGCTGCGAAATAGTATGCCTAAAACTATCGAGATGAGCTCAAGCAGCGACATAGTACAAGTTACTATCAAGACGCAACATTGGTGGAGAAAGGGGTTGGTTGGCGGAAACATTTTTATGAATCTTCTTCATATTCAAGCCAGCGGCGAAATAGTAAGCCTGATACTATCGTGATGAGCTCAAGCAGCGACATAGTACAAGTTACTATCAAGACGCAACATTGGTGGAGAAAGGGGTTGGTTGGCGGGATCATTTTTATGAATCTTCTTCATATTCAAGCCAGCTGCAAAATAGTATGCCTGATACTACCGAAATGAGCTCAAGCAGCGACATAGTACAAGTTACTATCAAGACGCAACATTGGTGGAGTAAGGGGTTGGTTGGCGGGAACATTTTAATGAATCTTCTTCATATTCAAGCCAGCTGCGAAATAGTATGCCTGATACTATCGAGATGAGCTCAAGCAGCGACATAGTACAAGTTACTATCAAGACGCAACATTGGTGGAGTAAGGGGTTGGTTGGCGGGAATATTTTTATGAATCTTCTTCATATTCAAGCCAGCTGCGAAATAGTATGCCTGATACTATCGAGATGAGCCCAAGCAGCGACATAGTACAAGTTACTATCAAGACGCAACATTGGTGGAGAAAGGGGTTGCTTGGCGGGAACATTTTTATGAATCTTCTTCATATTCAGCCAGCTGCGAAATAGTATGCCTGATACTATCGAGATGAGCTCAAGCAGCGACATAGTACAAGTTACTATCAAGACGCAACATTGGTGGAGTAAGGGGTTGGTTGGCGGGAACATTTTTATGAATCTTCTTCATATTCAAGCCAGCTGCGAAATAGTATGCCTGATACTATCGAGATGAGCTCAAGCAGCGACATAGTACAAGTTACTATCAAGACGCAACATTGGTGGAGAAAGGGGTTGGTTGGCGGGAACATTTTTATGAATCTTCTTCATATTCAAGCCAGCTGCGAAATAGTATGCCTGATACTATCGAGATGAGCTCAAGCAGCGACATAGTACAAGTAACTAATCAAGATTTGGTGGAGTGCGGGGTTGGTTGGCGGGAACCTTTTTATGGATGTTCTTCATATTCAAGAAAGCTGTAAAATAGTATGACAGATACTATCAAGTTAAGCTGAAGCAGCAAAATGGTACTAAATACTATCAAGACATGATTACGGTGGAGTAAGGGGTTGGTTGGCGGGTAGATGTTACCTAGATGAGCTCAAGCAGCGAAATGGTGCAAGTTACAATCAAGACGCAACATTGGTGGAGTAAGGGGTTGGTTGGCGGGATCATTTTTATGAATCTTCTTCATATTCAAGCCAGCTGCGAAATAGTATGCCTGATACTATCGAGATGAGCTCAAGCAGCGACATAGTACAAGTTACTATCAAGACGCAACATTGGTGGAGTAAGGGGTTGGTTGGCGGGATCATTTTTCATATTCGTGAATCTTCTTCATATTCAAGCCAGCTGCGAAATAGTATGCCTGATACTATCGAGATGAGCTCAAGCAGCGACATAGTACAAGTTACTATCAAGACGCAACATTGGTGGAGTAAGGGGTTGGTTGGCGGGATCATTTTTCATATTCATGAATCTTCTTCATATTCAAGCCAGCTGCGAAATAGTATGCCTGATACTATCGAGATGAGCTCAAGCAGCGACATAGTACAAGTTACTATCAAGACGCAACATTGGTGGAGTAAGGGGTTGGTTGGCGGGATTAATTTTATGAATCTTCTTCATATTCAAGCCAGCTGAGAAATAGTTTGCCTGATACTATCGAGATGAGCTCAAGCAGCGACATAGTACAAGTTACTATCAAGACGCAACATTGGTGGAGAAAGGGGTTGGTTGGCGGGAATATTTTTATGAATCTTCTTCATATTCAAGCCAGCTGCAAAATAGTATGCCTGATACTATCGAGATGAGCTCAAGCAGCGACATAGTACAAGTTACTATCAAGACGCAACACGGCAACATTGGTGGAGTAAGGGGTTGGTTGGCTTGATCATTTTTATGAATCTTCTTCATATTCAAGCCAGCTGCAAAATAGTATGCCTGATACTATCGAAATGAGCTCAAGCAGCGACATAGTACAAGTTACTATCAAGACGCAACATTGGTGGAGTAAGGGGTTGGTTGGCGGGAACATTTTTATGAATCTTCTTCATATTCAAGCCAGCTGCGAAATAGTATGCCTGATACTATCGAGATGAGCTCAAGCAGCAACATAGTACAAGTTACTATCAAGACGCAACATTGGTGGAAAAAGGGGTTGGTTGGCGGGAACATTTTTATGAATCTTCTTCATATTCAAGCCAGCTGCGAAATAGTATGCCTGATACTATCGAGATGAGCTCAAGCAGCGACATAGTACAAGTAACTAATCAAGATTTGGTGGAGTGCGGGGTTGGTTGGCGGGAACCTTTTTATGAATGTTCTTCATATTCAAGAAAGCTGTAAAATAGTATGACAGATACTATCAAGTTAAGCTGAAGCAGCAAAATGGTACTAAATACTATCAAGACATGATTACGGTGGAGTAAGGGGTTGGTTGGCGGGTAGATGTTACCTAGATGAGCTCAAGCAGCGAAATGGTACAAGTTACAATCAAGACGCAACATTAGTGGAGTAAGGGGTTGGTTGGCGGGATCATTTTTATGAATCTTCTTCATATTCAAGCCAGCTGCGAAATAGTATGCCTGATACTATCGAGATGAGCTCAAGCAGCGACATAGTACAAGTTACTATCAAGACGCAACATTGGTGGAGTAAGGGGTTGGTTGGCGGGATCATTTTTATGAATCTTCTTCATATTCAAGCCAGCTGCGAAATAGTATGCCTGATACTATCGAGATGAGCTCAAGCAGCGACATAGTACAAGTTACTATCAAGACGCAACATTGGTGGAGTAAGGGGTTGGTTGGCGGGATCATTTTTATGAATCTTCTTCATATTCAAGCCAGCTGCGAAATAGTATGCCTGATACTATCGAGATGAGCTCAAGCAGCGACATAGTACAAGTTACTATCAAGACGTAACATTGGTGGAGAAAGGGATTGGTTGTCGGGAACATTTTTATGAATCTTCTTCATATTCTAGCCAGCTGCGAAATAGTAAGCCTGATACTATCGTGATGAGCTCAAGCAGCGACATAGTACAAGTTACTATCAAGACGCAACATTGGTGGAGAAAGGGGTTGGTTGGCGGGATCATTTTTATGAATCTTCTTCATATTCAAGCCAGCTGCAAAATAGTATGCCTGATACTATCGAAATGAGCTCAAGCAGCGACATAGTACAAGTTACTATCAAGACGCAACATTGGTGGAGTAAGGGGTTGGTTGGCGGGAACATTTTTATGAATCTTCTTCATATACAAGCCAGCTGCGCAATAGTATGCCTGATACTATCGAGATGAGCTCAAGCAGCGACATAGTACAAGTTACTATCAAGACGCAACATTGGTGGAGTAAGGGGTTGGTTGGCGGGAACATTTTTATGAATCCTCTTCATTTTCAAGCCAGCTGCGAAATAGTTTGCCTGATACTATCGAGATGAGCTCAAGCAGCGACATAGTACAAGTTACTATCAAGACGCAACATTGGTGGAGAAAGGGGTTGGTTGGCGGGAATATTTTTATGAATCTTCTTCATATTCAAGCCAGCTGCGAAATAGTATGCCTGATACTATCGAGATGAGCTCAAGCAGCGACATAGTACAAGTTACTATCAAGACGCAACATTGGTGGAGAAAAGGGGTTGCTTGGCGGGAACATTTTTATGAATCTTCTTCATATTCAGCCAGCTGCGAAATAGTATGCCTGATACTATCGAGATGAGCTCAAGCAGCGACATAGTACAAGTTACTATCAAGACGCAACATTGGTGGAGTAAGAATGTTCTTCATATTCAAGAAAGCTGTAAAATAGTATGACAGATACTATCAAGTTAAGCTGAAGCAGCAAAATGGTACTAAATACTATCAAGACATGATTACGGTGGAGTAAGGGGTTGGTTGGCGGGTAGATGTTACCTAGATGAGCTCAAGCAGCGAAATGGTACAAGTTACAATCAAGACGCGACATTGGTGGAGTATGGGGTTGGTTGGCGGGAATATTTTTATGAATCTTCTTCATATTCAAGCCAGCTGCAAAATAATATGCCTGATACTATCGAGATGAGCTCAAGCAGCGACATAGTACAAGTTACTATCAAGACGCAACATTGGTGGAGTAAGGGGTTGGTTGGCTTGATCATTTTTATGAATCTTCTTCATATTCAAGCCAGCTGCAAAATAGTATGCCTGATACTATCGAAATGAGCTCAAGCAGCGACATAGTACAAGTTACTATCAAGACGCAACATTGGTGGAGTAAGGGGTTGGTTGGCGGGAACATTTTTATGAATCTTCTTCATATTCAAGCCAGCTGCGAAATAGTAAGCCTGATACTATCGTGATGAGCTCAAGCAGTGACATAGTACAAGTTACTATCAAGACGCAACATTGGTGGAGTAAGGGGTTGGTTGGCGGGATCATTTTTATGAATCTTCTTCATATTCAAGCCAGCTGCGAAATAGTATGCCTGATACTATCGAGATGAGCTCAAGCAGCGACATAGTACAAGTTACTATCAAGACGCAACATTGGTGGAGTAAGGGGTTGGTTGGCGGGATCATTTTTCATATTCATGAATCTTCTTCATATTCAAGCCAGCTGCGAAATAGTATGCCTGATACTATCGAGATGAGCTCAAGCAGCGACATAGTACAAGTTACTATCAAGACGCAACATTGGTGGAGTAAGGGGTTGGTTGGCGGGATTAATTTTATGAATCTTCTTCATATTCAAGCCAGCTGAGAAATAGTTTGCCTGATACTATCGAGATGAGCTCAAGCAGCGACATAGTACAAGTTACTATCAAGACGCAACATTGGTGGAGAAAGGGGTTGGTTGGCGGGAATATTTTTATGAATCTTCTTCATATTCAAGCCAGCTGCAAAATAGTATGCCTGATACTATCGAGATGAGCTCAAGCAGCGACATAGTACAAGTTACTATCAAGACGCAACACGGCAACATTGGTGGAGTAAGGGGTTGGTTGGCTTGATCATTTTTATGAATCTTCTTCATATTCAAGCCAGCTGCAAAATAGTATGCCTGATACTATCGAAATGAGCTCAAGCAGCGACATAGTACAAGTTACTATCAAGACGCAACATTGGTGGAGTAAGGGGTTGGTTGGCGGGAACATTTTTATGAATCTTCTTCATATTCAAGCCAGCTGCGAAATAGTATGCCTGATACTATCGAGATGAGTTCAAGCAGCAACATAGTACAAGTTACTATCAAGACGCAACATTGGTGGAAAAAGGGGTTGGTTGGCGGGAACATTTTTATGAATCTTCTTCATATTCAAGCCAGCTGCGAAATAGTATGCCTGATACTATCGAGATGAGCTCAAGCAGCGACATAGTACAAGTAACTAATCAAGATTTGGTGGAGTGCGGGTTGGTTGGCGGGAACCTTTTTATGAATGTTCTTCATATTCAAGAAAGCTGTAAAATAGTATGACAGATACTATCAAGTTAAGCTGAAGCAGCAAAATGGTACTAAATACTATCAAGACATGATTACGGTGGAGTAAGGGGTTGGTTGGCGGGTAGATGTTACCTAGATGAGCTCAAGCAGCGAAATGGTACAAGTTACAATCAAGACGCAACATTGGTGGAGTAAGGGGTTGGTTGGCGGGATCATTTTTATGAATCTTCTTCATATTCAAGCCAGCTGCGAAATAGTATGCCTGATACTATCGAGATGAGCTCAAGCAGCGACATAGTACAAGTTACTATCAAGACGCAACATTGGTGGAGTATGGGGTTGGTTGGCGGGATCATTTTTATGAATCTTCTTCATATTCAAGCCAGCTGCGAAATAGTATGCCTGATACTATCGAGATGAGCTCAAGCAGCGACATAGTACAAGTTACTATCAAGACGTAACATTGGTGGAGAAAGGGATTGGTTGTCGGGAACATTTTTATGAATCTTCTTCATATTCTAGCCAGCTGCGAAATAGTAAGCCTGATACTATCGTGATGAGCTCAAGCAGCGACATAGTACAAGTTACTATCAAGACGCAACATTGGTGGAGAAAGGGGTTGGTTGGCGGGATCATTTTTATGAATCTTCTTCATATTCAAGCCAGCTGCAAAATAGTATGCCTGATACTATCGAAATGAGCTCAAGCAGCGACATAGTACAAGTTACTATCAAGACGCAACATTGGTGGAGTAAGGGGTTGGTTGGCGGGAACATTTTTATGAATCTTCTTCATATACAAGCCAGCTGCGCAATAGTATGCCTGATACTATCGAGATGAGCTCAAGCAGCGACATAGTACAAGTTACTATCAAGACGCAACATTGGTGGAGTAAGGGGTTGGTTGGCGGGAACATTTTTATGAATCCTCTTCATTTTCAAGCCAGCTGCGAAATAGTTTGCCTGATACTATCGAGATGAGCTCAAGCAGCGACATAGTACAAGTTACTATCAAGACGCAACATTGGTGGAGAAAGGGGTTGGTTGGCGGGAATATTTTTATGAATCTTCTTCATATTCAAGCCAGCTGCGAAATAGTATGCCTGATACTATCGAGATGAGCTCAAGCAGCGACATAGTACAAGTTACTATCAAGACGCAACATTGGTGGAGAAAGGGGTTGCTTGGCGGGAACATTTTTATGAATCTTCTTCATATTCAGCCAGCTGCGAAATAGTATGCCTGATACTATCGAGATGAGCTCAAGCAGCGACATAGTACAAGTTACTATCAAGACGCAACATTGGTGGAGTAAGAATGTTCTTCATATTCAAGAAAGCTGTAAAATAGTATGACAGATACTATCAAGTTAAGCTGAAGCAGCAAAATGGTACTAAATACTATCAAGACATGATTACGGTGGAGTAAGGGGTTGGTTGGCGGGTAGATGTTACCTAGATGAGCTCAAGCAGCGAAATGGTACAAGTTACAATCAAGACGCGACATTGGTGGAGTATGGGGTTGGTTGGCGGGAATATTTTTATGAATCTTCTTCATATTCAAGCCAGCTGCAAAATAATATGCCTGATACTATCGAGATGAGCTCAAGCAGCGACATAGTACAAGTTACTATCAAGACGCAACATTGGTGGAGAAAGGGGTTGGTTGGCGGGAACATTTTTATGAATCTTCTTCATATTCTAGCCAGCTGCGAAATAGTAAGCCTGATACTATCGTGATGAGCTCAAGCAGTGACATAGTACAAGTTACTATCAAGACGCAACATTGGATGAGAAAGGGGTTGGTTGGCGGGATCATTTTTATGAATCTTCTTCATATTCAAGCCAGCTGCAAAATCGTATGCCTGATACTATCGAAATGAGCTCAAGCAGCGACATAGTACAAGTCAGGGCCGTGTGGTGCTATGATGCAGAGAAGCGGCCGCATCAGGCGGCAATTGAGTAGGGGCGGCAAAATTCGAGATTCTAACCATATTTTTTTGTAAATACTGCTTCAAAAAATTAACTTAGTATTTACTAAATCTGTGTAAAATAAATACTTCTAAATGTTCAAAAATAGAAAAAAAAGAGCGGCAATTCTAATGAATATCCGAAATAGTGAGAAGGAAAATAGATCTAATACAGGCCCGAGCTGGCCAGGGGGAAAGGCGGGGTTGACTTGTTTGCATGTTTTTTTTTTTTTTTTTTTTGGGGGGGGGGGGGGTTCCAAACTGGTGACAATAGGCGCGTTCACATGTGCTGGGAAATTCTAAAACAGTAGCATTCTAAAACAATTGCTTCTATTACAACTGACAGTGGAGAACTACATAGCAGTTTTTTTTTAAGGGGAATATGGTGAGTTTATTTACATTAAGATTTAACAACACTTACAAGAGTTCGATATATACTTTAATTTCTTCTGTAAAAGTAAGTGTTATGACATTTTACTTTAAAAAAAATAGTAATTGAGTTTAAACTTGGTCCCTGAGCAACAATTTTGACTTGTGTTACAAATATATTCTCAAAGGAGTTGCAAAAGATCTAAAGCATTTACACTCTTAAAACAAAAGAGTGAAATCCACTCCAGTAGGAGAAGTGCATTTTCAACACTGGAAAGGAGTGAATATTAACTCAGACTGAGTTAAAAATCGCTCGTTTGTTTTAAGAGTGTATATTATATAAAATAATCGGTTAAATGTTTTATATAACAGCTGTTTTAAAAAGTAGAGTTTGATTATTTTACTTCTATTTCATTAAATTCAGTAATTTTGTATCAGATATAAATGAATGTATTTTTCTTAAAGAATATTTTTAAATTAAGATTTAGCCATTTTACGAATGAGTAATGTGTAATAAGAAAATGAAATACTTGGCAAATTTAATTTTTAATTGAAACTGATTTATTCCTAACGTTATAATTTTACCACTAAGTTTTGTAATTAAAAAATGTATTGCAATATCAACCTAGATCTGCACTGCAAAATTAAACACTTTTAACTAGATTTTACTAACTGTCCACCTTTAAAGCATAGCACAACGTGATTGAACCAAGGAATTTCAAAATAGTATCCACAGATAGAAACCTAAAAATCTATCATGGAACACACAAAAAGCTTACAATACTACTCGTTTTCTCAGACAAGGGGTGGGTGGTCCGATTGTCCCCCCGATTGTATCCCCTTTTTTCCCCTTTCCAGAAAGCTAGGAAAAAGCCTCTTCGTATTTCTATACATAGGGTACCCAGGGCCCTGAAGGAATATCTTATCTAAATGATTTTACAACCTTATTGGGATAGTGGGTTGTGCTTCGCTGTTTCCCAAGGCACAAAAGGTGTCTAGTCTAGACAAGCGTCACTTAGAGTTACTGTAGAATTGTTCTCTATCTCTTTTATGTGGGAAAAGATCAATGTAACAGGAATTTGTATAGCTTCCCACGAAATTTTCTATTGATTGTTCCGAAAAGGGAAAGTAAAATTACTTTCAAGGAACCGTAGATCGTAGATGAGGCTTTCAAAATGTTTTCTTTTGTCGGAACCTCAACATCTCAGCCTTTTGTTGGATAAGTTTACGTCCAGACATGTGCTTTTAAGTAATAAAAGTAGTGATGAGCTGATGACCACACATGGCGACAAGGGGGGTCGGGTCACATAAGGGGGCGAACATTGAATTCCAATTGGGGAGCTGTTTTTTAATATTAAACTGCTGGCTAATTTTGTCTATCAATTTCAATACTTTGACTGGCCACTATCGGGGGTCACGTGATCTCGGGAAGTCTTGTGCCTTTATTTTATTTTTTTTAAAACTGTACAGTCGCAGTTTGAGAGAAAAACGTACTAGTGTCTATTGTGTTTTTTTTTTTTTGTTTTATTTCGTCGATGCATTGATGCTCGTACGTGTGATTTATCATTGAAGAAACTTGTATTTTTCGTTCTAAATAAGGTAAAAAAATGTACTATTTTTTAAAAATTTATTATATAAGTTACTTATCCATATAATTGTATCATTTTAGGGAGCAAAATTATCTTTTATATATGTACTTGTACTTAAAAATAATCTAAATTGTAAATAAAACCTATAATTTTTTTTAAAATTAAAAATAAAAATGACCAATGTAAATTTTACAATTAAATTGCGTGTGAATAAATAAAACATTTTTCAATTCGAACTGCTTACTCTTGCTTTGTAAACATATGTAATATTAAATGTTTAGAATGCAGCATTTTTTTTAACGCACGTTTTTGCTTTAAAAGCATTTTATTTCTATCATAAGCAAATATTTTGAAAAAGTACTTCTTTTTTTATATTTTGTAAAAAATTAAGTATTTTCCATAGTTTAAATTTCTATCCTTAATTTGTTAAAATGTGTGAACGTTTCCTCCACGCAATGAATAATGAAGCCGAACCAAGCAATTTTAGTTTAACCCCATAATTATAATAATTTATTATGATTATATTTAAGTCTTTAACTGAGTCAGTTAAAAACAGTCAGTCTTTAACAGAGTTAAGTCAATAACTGGCATAATTAACCGGTGTTGCACGGGTGTACACTTAAACACAGTGCTGACTTGTATATTATGTTAACTTTTACTTTACGCCAATCGATCCCTCTTCCCACTGATTAACAAACCATCAGGATATTATAACCCTCCCATAAAGATATCCGCATTTTTATTAAAAAAAAATAGTTGTATGTCTGACTGTATCTCGGTCCTTCCTTTTATGAGGTATAACCTCCACCCGACTAATTATGTAGAATGAAAAGGTGTGTAAAATGCAGGTATTAAAAATAAGTAATTTTGTAAAAGCAATTTTAATTTTTATCAAAAGTAGTTAACCTTTTTTTAATTATTATAAGTTTAATTAAAACTAATTAATAATTGTAAAAAACTAAAAGTAATTAAATTTAAATTTTTAAAATCTATGAGAATCATAAAAAAATATTATTTTATTCGGCAAAAGTGTGCTACACCCCCCCCCCCCCCCCCAGCCGATTTTTGTTAGCGACGGCCCTTGTTACAATATAATTAGTATGAAAACTTTTTTAAAAAATCAAGAGCGGCATTTCAATGATTTGCATCATATGAAAAAAACATACCACACGGCCCTGGTACAAGTTACTATCAAGACGCAACATTGGTGGAGTAAGGGGTTGGTTGGCGGGAACATTTTTATGAATCTTCTTCATATACAAGCCAGCTGCGCAATAGTATGCCTGATACTATCGAGATGAGCTCAAGCAGCGACATAGTACAAGTTACTATCAAGACGCAACATTGGTGGAGTAAGGGGTTGGTTGGCGGGAACATTTTTATGAATCCTCTTCATTTTCAAGCCAGCTGCGAAATAGTTTGCCTGATACTATCGAGATGAGCTCAAGCAGCGACATAGTACAAGTTACTATCAAGACGCAACATTGGTGGAGAAAGGGGTTGCTTGGCGGGAACATTTTTATGAATCTTCTTCATATTCAGCCAGCTGCGAAATAGTATGCCTGATACTATCGAGATGAGCTCAAGCAGCGACATAGTACAAGTTACTATCAAGACGCAACATTGGTGGAGTAAGAATGTTCTTCATATTCAAGAAAGCTGTAAAATAGTATGACAGATACTATCAAGTTAAGCTGAAGCAGCAAAATGGTACTAAATACTATCAAGACATGATTACGGTGGAGTAAGGGGTTGGTTGGCGGGTAGATGTTACCTAGATGAGCTCAAGCAGCGAAATGGTACAAGTTACAATCAAGACGCGACATTGGTGGAGTATGGGGTTGGTTGGCGGGAACCTTATTCTGAATGTTCTTCATATCAAAGAAGAAAAACTGTACAAATTTTCTTTGAATGAAAATAATAATTTTAAATTTATTGTTGTTGATTGAATAATTGAAAGACATAATTTAACTAAAACTGCAAATTTTACACATGCAACACAATTTTTATGCAGTTTGAAAATAGATGGTGCAAAAAGTTTCCTTGTTCTACGTGTGCCTTCAAAAAGTACAGAAAGGTTTGGCAGGCTGTACTCTCTTACCAAAATAACAAATAAATTATCATAAAATGCTTTAACAAACATCAATATCAAAATACGCAAATATGAATGAAAAATATTTCTTTTCGGTATTTGTTTTTATCAAAACTAAGGTGGAAAAATTTGTGGAGTTACAATTTTATTTCAATCATTTTGAATATATTATTTATCGTTCCTTCAAGCTGAGTTTTGTATATAATAACTGTTTAAATACTTACTTAAAATTTAAAACTAGTATTTTTTTTTATGGTTTTTTGATATTTTGGGAAATTAAATTTTTTTAAAAATAAAGTAATAAACATATGTTGTATTTAAAACAATTTTTAATTATGGCGGTTATTTCTCGCAAACGTATTTGCTGTGACTAACGCATTTGCTGTTTGTCTGCGGAATTGTTGGACATAAATAGTTTACAAGCAGGATTTTGCAAACGCAATTGCTATTATTTTTCTTGGTTACTTAAAGTCATTTTTTAGGAAAAATTGTAAGCACAGAATATCCATTTTTGTAAAATTTTCGCACGACATCAACGTAGTTGAAATTTTTTCAAGTTTTTGGTACAGATTTTTCCACTGGTTACATTCGAAGCGGGATCAATAGTACTTGTTTTTAAAGAGTAAACACTTCCGTAATTGTTGATTTTGCTTTTAAAAAAAACCCTACTTATGTAATTCTAGTTTTACAATATTTAAGGTATATTAAAACAATATCTTTAAATAATTTATTTTTAAAAAAACTATTATAACAGAGATTACTGATTTTTCAAACGTATAGCGACATCGAAATTAATAAAATTGTTGCTTTAAAAATAAAAGCGAAACTTTGCATATTTTGTATGCAAAGAAATAATTTTTTTATGCATCTTTCTTCATTCATATATAACGAACCTTCAAAATAACTTTATTGTGCTTTTACAACAGTCCAAATTGAATTACTATATCACAAAAATAAATATTTTTTCAAGATTTTTTTTATTTTAAATGAAGTTTCTCGTACGTTTTCTAATGAGATTTGGAATGTAGCCTTAACTGATTTTTGCTTCAAAATGACGTATAAAACTTGTTTGTGAGACTTGCGGTTCGTTCTGTGAAAGCGGGTGACAGACAGACGGGCTGAACGTTTATAAACCCTTCCACTTTTTACGTTATAAACGTAGTGTGGAAGCTAAAGTACTAGAACAGTTTAAAAAATTCGCCTACACTCTTAAAACAAACGAGTGAATTTAACTCAATCTGAATTAATTTTCACTCTTTTCAGTGTCGAAAATGCAATTATCCTTTTGGAGTGGATTTCACTCATTTGTTTAGTTAAAACTCCGACAAGATCACTCTAAACGAGTGATTTTAACTCAGTCTGAGTTAATTTGCATTCATTTCCAGTGTCGAAAATGCACTTCTCCTATATGAGTGGATTTCACTCTTTTGTTTTAAGAGTGTATTTCGCTTTCGATTTAGTGTATAAAGTTACATGATTCGAATATGGGTATCTATTTTAAACAGCACCTATTTTACAGCTACCCAGCTACCTTTTCCGAGAGGAGAGAATATTGTGACAGGAGCGGCAAAGCAACCGTAGCCTATAGGCATCAAATCTTTAAAGCCGGCCCTGCTCCATAGAATATTTCTATTTACCCAACTTAGGTTGGGAAGGAGTTTAAACAACTGAAGGCTGTAACTGTTCCTCTGAAAAGACCCAAACATCATAGGACATCCATAAAAGGTTAACAGAGTCAAGGATGAGGAGGAATCAATGTGTCCTTCTCCCACACAAAAAGTCAAACGGAGAGAGCCTTATTATTATTCATGGAAATATATTTCAATAAATAGCTACTCGTAGTAGTAACAACGGCTCTTTGTTAGGTAAACGGGTGGTTTGGTTTGTGAGGGGACATTTAGTTTTAAGGATATTTAATGAAATTAGGTTATTAGGTTTAGTGAGAGAGTAAGTCTCAAACCGCTGTGACAGATTTTTAATAAAATTAGTTTAAAAAAAAAAATTATGATGAAGACAGATCTCAGAGATGCTTTAAGCTTATTTTATTTAAAATAAAATGTTTAATGGGGACAGTAAGGACGTAATTATTAATTTATATGAAAATGTCAGGTAACAAGTTTTAATCAGAACAGTAATTTAATTTTTTTTTTATTTTTGACAATTCAATATTAAACCGTTTAGTTGAATATTAAATCAAAGGTACTAAAATGGGGCTATAAATGAAAATGTATAAACCAAACTGACATATCTCCCCAACGTAGTAAAAGTAAAGATAACAACATGCTAAGCAACACTTTAGAGTTTAAATTAATTTCAACGGACCTTGTTAGATAAATTGATAACCAATATAACATTGTATTGAATGGACTGTCTTATGTGAAGTATCGCCTGTATGAAAATACAAATTTTAGGTATGTACTTCTACTAAGCAACATATATTTTTGTAGTTTCAGTTTCAAACCGACATTATTATGGCAAGCACATCGGGTAATAAACCTCTCTCAAATGCAAACATTCTCATTTGGAAAAACTTTCCAAATATCGAATAGTTCAAATAAATATTTTGAAATGAGGATGACAGGTACGCTTCACTTCATGTTCTGCTTGCATTCTTCTATGCTCTATGGTCAAACCATTTCGAAATTGCGTGTCTGTTGACTACATCATGCGTTTGCGGAATAAACAAATAAAACGACTGGAAACCTCACAGTCAAACACATGTGGCCTCGTTGAGCAGCATGTTAATAAAATGACTCTTTAAATTGTTTGGCTAGTTTAGCATTATTTTGAAATAAAATGTGTGTTAAACTGAAAAATAAGAAATTAATGGGGGTTTGGGAGCGAAAACTTTTCTAGTATTAAACTGTTGATTTTATTATATGGCAAGCTTTTTTCAAATAAATTTTGGTTTCGGAGATATCTTTAGTCAATATTTGATTTAAAAAAAATATAAGACTTCATTCAATTATTTATTTTTGGTTATTTATTATTTGGTTCAGTATGTTGTATATTGGTAATGTTAAATTGGCCAATTGCAATGTACCTTTTCACAATAACTACTGATCAGATCATCTTAAAATTTTCTGTGTGTGTGATAGCAATCTTATATATTAATCTGAGGTTAAAAGTTTTTTCTAAATAACTGTTAGATTTTTTAAATTAAAATAAGTTTTCAAGAACCCAAAAAAAAGCATGAAATTTTTCATTTTTTTGCCCCATAAAATTTTTTTCACTTTAGTTTTATTAAAATTTATAAGCTTAGATTAATCTATACTATGTATTACATCATATAAAAAAAGTTTACGAGAAAACATAGCATAGTTTTTGAGAAAAGGTACATCGAAGTTCAAAAAATCAAGTTCTGAGAAAAACGCATTTAAAGTTTTTATTGTTAACCCATTTCCTTACGAAGCCATGACATTAAAATGGCTTTTAATGTCAAAAATATTTTTCCAATCGTCTTGATACTTTGTGACATTATTAATAAAGGTAGTAATAGGATTTTAAGCCAATAATTTTTGTTTTGATTTTTTCACCGATTTTTGGGTATTGAACTTAAGATGGCTTTTTAGAAAAAAATACAATTTAAATAAAATGAAATACAATATTTTTTTTTCAAAAAAAATTGTAACTCAATTAGTTGAAGAGAAAACCTAGTAAATTATTGATTTCACAAAAGAATAAATTTAAAATTCAACTGTTTCGAATTTCATTTATCATCAACAACATTCTCCCCAAGGTATTAACTGATGGATTACAAAATTATTTTTCTACTATGTTAAAATAACCATTTAAAAAAAAAACTATCGAATTATACAATTACATTTTATTTCACCTTACAACTCATAATTTATTTCATATAAAAATAGCCATCAAAACGACATTTTCGTTAAACTCCTTTATTTCAATTCAAGTTGAATTCAAACTTTTCCCTTTATTTGATTCCTCTCATTTATATTCCTGAAGTTGTGTAATGAAAAGTCTCGGAAAGAGTTTTAAGGGACAAGCAAAATCGTTAACTGTTCCTCTAAATGCACACAATAAATAGCTTATCGATAAAAAATACTCTCAGGTGTACTCTATTTTGTACGATAACAAGGTTTATATAAGTTTAATTAATATAAAAATATAAACATATTATTTTAATCAGTTTTTAGCTACCACACTATGTTTATAACGTAAAAAGTGGTAGGTATTATAATCTTTCCCGTCCGTCGCCCACTTTCACAGCCCAAACTACAAATGCTACGGACAAGTGGAATACGTCAAAAAATTCAACGCATCGAAATTAGAAAACATTGAATATTTCAGAAAAAAAATTCGAATTCGAAGTACTTCAATTATTTGAAAAAAAAACTGCGAAGTTTAATGTGAATTTAAAAAGCATAAGAAGCCATTTTTATTAGAATTAAATCACCATTGCCATCACAACAATCGCTCGAGAAACTTTAATTCTTTTTGACAATAAATTAAAATAATTTTTTGCGACATTGTTAGACAACAAACAAAAATTCTGACAAACTAACTTAACAGGGATCCTTTTTTTTGTCATTAATTGTATTGTAATAAACAGCGTTGTGTTCAGTAATAGTCTATTAGTACACTAAGAAATTTCACTACATTAACAATATATAAAATTTATCTAATGAATTAAGTAATTAATTAAGAATAGATTGTATTAAATGTAGTGTTTTCTCTCTTTTCCATTCTTCCAAGACTTCTACCATTTGAAAATAAACACAATTAACCAATTTTCCTGTTGACTAACTTAGTGAGTCTAACTCAATCCATTTCTAAAACAAGCTTGTAGACACCGAGAAACTCCAATCAAAGGTCGACTTCACTGAAACTGCAGCACTAGGCAACCGTTTCAAGTTTTTTTTTCTTGGAACATCCCAAGCAGCTTAAAAAGTATCATTATTATATACTACATTTGGTTTCTACTTAATTTCAGTTCTTCATCATTCCATTCACGTCTATCAAGGTTCCGCTCCGATGACTTTTTTCCAAAGAAATTCTTTCGTAAAAAAATGACTTGATGTTATTGAAAAAATATTTGTGCAAAATATATGGATGAGCACAGCAAAGCCAAACGCGACAGACCATTTCAGTTTGAAAGGCAAATGGACTATAAGTGGACCGCACTATGTGTTTTATTTTTAAAAATAAAGTTCTGTTTCGAAAAGCATGGTTGAACGGAGGTAGGGTTATAATGCGGAAGATAGCCTAAAAAGTCAAGCGTGGTTAGCTAGTGATGTAGTTAGCCATTAGTCATATTTTAGTTTTTTTCTGAATGTTTATTTTGAATGATTTAAGCCGGTTCCAAAATGGTGCAAGTTGCCCTTGATTATATTAATTAGGACTTAACAAAACAAAACTTAGAACTAAAAAAATATTTTATTATTTAAATTTAAAAGTTCCTTGCACACAAAGACATTAAACTTATTCTTCATTGTTTGTATAGTGACTAACATTTTTTTCAATCGATTTAAAAGGTAAAATACAATCTTTTTTTCTATAAATAAGGTGTTAAATCGTTAACGAACCATTTACTGATAACATTAATACTTTTCCTCACAATAAAAACGCTAACTTTAAGTTTTAAATTCGTTTTTTGTATAATTAATGTGTCGCACATAAAAAGTGCTCAAAGCTATGCTCTGCATTTGTCTTCCATACTTTGTTTACTTAAATAAACTTAAGTAGAAAGTTTATATTTTCGCATGGAAAATTTGCTAATTGTCAATTTAATGAGCTGGTGCGGAGAATGGAGACTTTCGCCGTTCTCTCCGATTTTATTTGCAATTAAAAATTTTAATGTTGTGTTTGATTGCTTACTCATGTAAGCCTCGTGGAATACTTTGTGGAACACGAGGTGTTTTTAAATTTGCTCTAAAAAATTGAGGTTAAAAAAGCAATCAACATATTTAAAATTAAATGGCAAAAAAAGTGTATTATCAATCACATAATAGAAGCTAGTTTTAAGTATTTTTTTACTCAGTTTCTTTTCCCAACGAATTGCTTTTTACAAACATTAAATCTGACTATTTTACTTATGATATTTCATAAGTACGATTTAAAAGTATGGAGATTTGAGATATAAAACAACTTACGGATATTGCAAATTTCTCGTACTGAGAGAGGATGCGTCCATTTTTATTTCCACACGTCTCTCTTTTTACTGAAATTATACACATATTGTTTTTAAATTTTAGGACTTAAAGTCATTTCAAAAGTTCGAATATTTTTTTAATTCTCAAATCCTATGATAGTATTCATAAAAAATGTACCTTTATTTTTTTAAAAAAAAAGGTACCTATATTTAAGAAAAATATCAGGATAATAGATACAGGATTGTTTACAGCTCGTTATACAGTGGTGGAAATTGATTTATGAACTGGCAGTTTTTTAACAGTATTTCTTTATTAAATGCGTTTTTATCGATTTAAATTTCTTACACTATACAGGCTTTGTATTATAAATTATAACCGTAAATAAAATTTTATATAATTTCGTAAACAATTTATTTTGTTGATATTTTAGTTTTAGCATAGGGAAATTGATTTATGAACTTTTACATTCAATCTCCATTAATAATTACTAAAACTATTTTTTTTTCGTTATTTCTTCCTTGATTTGTATTTTCATAGACAACACGAAACTTTGGGTCAAGTTTTGGTCAAGCAATTTCCAGTTTTTAATGATTGAGTCCTTCTATTCCATAACTGATACACACTTCATCGACACCATACTCCATTTGAGTAAATTATTCATACCAATTGATCTCAGACATTATTCTTTGGGTTTAAGTCATGGCTATTGACAGGATGATCTAAATGAACAACAATTTGTACATTAAACCATTCTTCCATTTCGTTTTAAATGTGGATACTTGCATTATCATGCATAAAAATAGAACCAAAAGTATAGTTTTGCCACGCAAAAAGGAATCAAAGAATTTTTTTAGAACCAATCTGCAATTAAGCGATGTTTGTCAGCCCTTCAGAAACAAAACCTTGTTTCTTCAATCATAAGATATCGTTGCCCCAACCATCAAACTTCCACCACTAACATTTCTGCGAAGACAGATCTTGGTTATTTTCGAAGATCCTTTCAATAACAGTTTAAATCATCACGTCCATCCAAATTGGACTTTTTTCATCAGCAAATTTCACTTTTTTCCCATTTCTCTCAATGCACCCCCACCCAATCCATTTTCATGTAGTTATGACCATATTTTAATAGCCTGTTCTTATGGTGAAGAGTCAGCTTTGGAGCAGGCTTCATTTTGGAACATTTCAAGTTCGACGACGATATCAATATTTGTCCTACTCTTCTGGGAGTTACAGGAAGTGATAGTTCATAACAAATTCGTCCTGTAATGCACAAATGCTGCCACAAATGGTAACTTTTTGGGATGCAAGTCCAATAATCGTGCTTTTGTGCCTCGTCCCACGAGGGTTACACCTGTTTTATTGATGATTTTTGCTGTAGTCAGAATGATTCTTCAAATATTTATGAATTATATTTATTGATCGTTTAATTAATATGCTGATTCCTCTTACAGATTTGTTACAATATTATATAAGGGTCATTTTTTACCTTTTTGGCTTCAGGCAGTCCCGCAAGCTTTCCTATTTAGTAAAATGGGAATAAAACAGATAAATTTCAACTAAGTTGGCCTTAATCTTATTTATAAGCATTGATAGTAAGCTCCCATGAAGTTCAAATGAAGAACTAGTTAAAATATTTGGTACCTGTGTTCAAAATAAATACGAGTTCATAAATCAATTTCCACCATTTGACATGCTTAAAAACTAAAAATAGATATATTTTTATTTAATATCATTTTTTGAGAAAAATTATGTGTGAAAATCCTTTATTATACTCTGAATATACAACACACAAAATTCGAATTGTGAGCACTTAATACAAAGCGATATCTGGTGAAAAGAGTGTTAGTTCATAAATCAATTTCCACCACTGTATAACAATATGGTATTATTAACAATTATTGTTAGCAACATTAGATTTTTGAGTAAGAAAGAATGAAACTTGAAAACAAGATTAAAGGAAATTACACTGTGTTTTGCGATTCCATGTCTTTAAAAAAATCACTAAGACGGAATTTACGTGATCAAACATCATTCATTCGATCGAGAAAAAAAATCTCATAATACGATGTCATGCTATTCTCAAAATAATCGATTTGATACGGATGGATGCTTAAGAATGTTTTTTTTAACGAAACAATATTTTATCTTTATAATAAATAAATTAATTTGGATGCACTTTAAGTACTTCATACTAATTAGTCATATGGCACATTTATATCATTATTTCTGTTTTTGAGTGAATTTGAGGCAGATGAGCATCAAATGCACTGATGAAACTACGATTTTGCAATTCTAAAAATAGTTGGGTATGTATGCAATATTCATTCGTTTAACCCTTTCAGTCCCAGTGATGCCATTTGGCATCATCACTTTCAATATTTTTTTCAAAATGTTTATGTCCCGCTATGACATCCGAACACACATCATTCGATTCTTCACACTTCGTTCTATCAGACAAAATTTTACTTTAATCTCAATAGAAGTTAGAACTACTATTTTTTTTATTTAGAAAATAGTCAACAAGCGTTTCTCCTGATTTGTTATAAGTTCACTTCAGTTCCACATATTTAAAACACAATTTAAACTATTTCGGTTAAAATAATTACTAAATTTTTTTTAATAATATGGTCAGACACCTTAAAATATATAACTCTAAGTGTTTTTTAGGTAATATATATTTTTTTATTTTGTTGTTTTCCACAGTTAAAGAATTTTGGCATTGTTTCAAAAACCATATAAAAAATTTAAATGGATTTTTTTTCTTTGTGGAATTCGTATATTTGAAATAAAATAAGCTTATTTTGTGAATATCAGATGTTTCTGTAGTGTAGGAAATTTTTGGGACTGAAAGGGTTAATAAAAAAGTTTTTTTTAATGTTTTTTAGTTTTATTTATAAAATATTCAGTGAAAATATCTATACCCTCTACGATCGATAGTATAATTTAAAAAAAAATCTTAAATCAGTAAGATGATAATCATTTTTTCTTGGTAAATTGAAAAAAAAAAAAGTAGTGTGAACACCTTGTATCACACTATGTGATTACATAAAAAATACATAACAAAAATTCTGCAAATGAAATTATAATGGAATTTCATGTAACAATGCTACACAAACTTAAAAGCTTAATAACTAGACAAATAATTTAGTAAAAAAAATCTTAAGTAAATGCTGTAGTCACTAAATAATATACTTTATAACCAAATACTACTACTACTACAAGTTGCTTTTTTTTTTACCAAAACAGAACATTTTTTATTTTATTGGGAAAGTAAATTTGCAAATTACAATAAGTTTACCAGATTACATAAAAACTTATTTTTTTCTAAAACTTTTAATTAAAGAGTTTTGATTACACCTTTAGTATTAAAGTGTAAACAATACATATGGATATAAATCCATGCCTACATTATATTTCTGTATATTCACACCTTTTTATTACTTTTTTTTATTGGAGTTAATAGACGCGTATTAAAAGTATCTTTACAACACATGAATATTCCTTTTTATGCCTTTAAAACGCTACTAAACTTTTAAGATAAAGAATATAAAGTTGGGGTTCGAAGTCATAATAGTGCTATTGCAAAGACTGAGATAACCTTTCGAGAAAATATAACAGCAATAACAGGAAATTACTTTAACTTTTATTGAATTTATTGTACGGCAGTTGTAAAAAGAAATAATTTCATGAAAACGATTAAATTTTTTTTTAATAATAATAATAATAATAATAATAATAATAATAATAATAATAATAATAATAATAATAATAATAATAATAATAATAATTTGAATAAGGTAAAGGGGTACAATCGATATAAGAGCTTATTATGAGTTATTGAATTATATATATCGGTTATTTATTCAAAGGTAAACGTGAGTTTTGAACTGAGCAAATTTTAGTATTATATTATATTAACCTGCAGGAAAAAAACAGAGGCAAAAATAAACGACTTTCTTTTTGTATTTGTTGGCAACACATTACAATTTTAATTTCACTAAGCACTTAGATCAAAAGTTTTGCTTACTTAATTCTGTGGCATCATCAACTTTGCTAAACAAATTTTAAAAAATTTAAATATTCGCGCATACCTAAGGTTAGTGTATGTATCCTCCACTATATATATGAAATAAGTTCTTCATTTAACCCTCTAATGCATAGTGTTACCGTTCGGTAACAAGTTACATAATCCACTTTATTCTATTAAAGTAGACCTCAATCTCGACAAATTTGTATTTTTTTCATCTATTACATTCCATTCTGAAGTTTTAGTTAATAATAACCCTCATAAATGACAGTAGTAAAAGTGTATTCAAAATTAAAGAGTGAGGTTATTAACTGTTGTGAAATTACGTTTTCTGGCGTAAGTCAAAGTAGAATAATTTTAGTACTAAATACAAATAAATTGTTTTGAAAAATTATATATAGTTAAAAAGGGTTATTTTAAAATATATTTAGTAGTTTTCTAGTCATTATTATCAAAATTGGAATTTTTTAGTTGGTTTTTGTCGCATGGAAATTTTTTTTTTAAATTGAAATTATTTAAAACCTAATGCAGTTAAATTTTTTTCAGTATTTTTCCCATAATGTATGAGTATTGAAGATACATATATATTTTTTTGGGATGAAAATAAAAAATCATGCATTAGAGGGTTAATTCTTAAGTTGTTTCGATGAAAATTTTCAACATTAAGGCAAAATAATGAAAAATAATTTACTTGGATTTGGTTTTCAAACTCATTGAAAAGCAAACTCTATTTACTTTTAACAACCGTGTTCTTTACTTTTAACAACCGTGTTCATAAAATTTTTAAATAACATATGATGACAACTTTGATGTAAGAAAAATGATGCATTGTGCTGAAATGTGTCCTTCGAATCTTACTCTGTTTTGACAGGTGTAAAATCAATGTTGGTTAAAAGTTTTGTTGAATTTGAAGTTGTGGGTAACCTTCAAAGGTTTTAGCAGACAAACATTTCTTCCTGGTAGAAAAATTTTATGTTGTTCTGCTATAAGTGTTATTTTCTAAAATTACAGATTCTATTATAAGGTAATAAAATATAAGTCCAGAAAATATAAAGTGATGTAATATAAAACACTTACAATATATTAATAAAATTATTATTGATTAAATTATTGAAAATTAGATAAATGCAAAATTTTTTTAAGGAAAATAAACAAGACAGTGAATTTAAATTTTATGCAAAAATGCAATCTTTTTTTTTAACTCAATCACGTATCAGTTTAATAATTAAAATGAAAATATTATCTTAAAGCTGATAACAAATATTACATACTTTTGTACATTTAAAACACTTATATCTAAAAATATAAATGTACCACTTATAACTTAACATAAGATTACGTCATTATCTATTTATAAGCAGTTTTAAAAGTTACTTTTAATTTTTTTCTTATATAGTTTTTGAAGCACAGTTTCCGAAAATGCACATACTTCTTAGAGGGAAAAGGCTACAGTTCCTCAATGTAAGAATAAATATTATTAGTATAAAGTAATAAATTATAATAAATTAATGCAATTATAGATGGAATTAATAATAAAATTAGAACAATTAATAAATTTGTTTTCATGAAAATTAGCATGACATAAATTTAGATTTAATATTAAAAAATACTTTATGAATTTTAAAACTTTGTTGCTTTTTTTGTAAAATTGTAAAAAAGTATTATTAGTTTTTAAAAAATATTATCTAATTGCTATTTGAAAATAGTGCATCTTTTCAAACATTTAAAACAATGGGAATATTTCTTATGCTGCTCTCTATACTGCTATACTGCTTATGTCATGCTCTCTATACTGCAATTTCGTTGGTTGTTTCGTTTTCTTTGAAAAAGTGTCGAAAGAGCTCATTGGTTTAAAAAAGGTTACGATCTCCGTGCATGCGACTTCATTGGTTGTTTTGATTTTTGTTACGAAGTGTTAAAACCATATGCTAAAAATAGTCCATTGTTTGTTTTTTTAATTATCGGTTATAAACATGAATGACTATAATAATTCGGAAAAAGACTAAAGACATTATTTAATTACCATATACTTTATTAACAAACGCAAGATGGGTTCAGTTGTTCCGAAAAATAAACGCATGACAACCGCACACATAGCCTTAAGTGCGAAAGGGTCAATAACGGCAAGTGCTCGAGAACTCAAATAAAAAAAAAAATCCGAACACTGACCGTAAGGTCGAATAATCAGATTGGAATAAGAAGTGTTGAATAAGAGTCTTAAACATCTACCCTATAATCAGTAATTGAATCTGGCTATCGCTGTTGGCTGTTCTTAATAAAAATCTGTTTTCGTCACTCAACACTAGAAATTAAATAGCTTGATTCGACGAGAGTTCCAGAGAAAATAAATACGAGTGGATAAAAATTAGAACCAATGTTGCCCCTGGGATAAGTATTATGTAATTATTTTTCTTATCAGGCAATTAATTATTTCCTGTTAGGGTAGACTGTTATACAGACAGTTTCATATATTGAGGGCAAATGAACTCCTCAAGTGACTTGAAACATATTATCTCAAACAGACATCTTAAAGAGTTAAAACTTTCAAAAGAAAAAAATAACGTTGACCCATATTATAATTTCCAATTTAAATAAATTTTAACATTTATTAAAACTTGTTGTTACATGTCGGTTAGAAAACTTTTTTATCAATACAAAGCACATTGAGTTAGTTTTTGAATCAATGACCATATTTACAAAATAAACATTTCAGTTTTAGCTTCCACACTACGTTTATAACGTAAAAAGTGGAAGGTTTTATAATCGTTCAGTCCGTCTGTCCGTCTGTCACCCACTTTCACAGAGCGATCCGTAAGCCTCACAAACAAGTGTGATACATCATTTTGAAGCAAAAAATCAGACTAGGCTACATTCCAAATTTCATTAAAAAATTTTAATTAGAAGTTTATTTAAAATTTAAATAACTAAAAATTTAATCTACATTGAAATAACATGCGAATTCCATTTTTATTCAATATTTTCACTGTTGCCATTACATCAAGCTTACGAGAAATTTTATTTAAAATAAAAATGAAATTCTTGAAAAAAATATTTATTTTGCGAAATAGTTCAATTTATATTGTTGTAATAGCACAATAAAGTTATTTTTAAAGTCCATTATATGTGAATGAAGAAAGATGCATAAACAATTCTAAATTTGCATAAAAAAATATGCAAAGTTTCGCATTTATTTTTAAAGCAACTATTTCACTAATTTATTTTTCGAAATGTAAACTTGTGGCTGCAAAAAGGTATTTATTTAAAAAGTGCATCAGTATTCTTCGAACTTCAAAAAAAAAAAAAAAAAATAGCAAACGATAAAGATTAATTATCAAATCTGCAAAAGAAGATTAAAAAGCATTATTAATTTTGACTTATAAAAGTTTGAATTAGAACTAGCTAAAGACCCTGTTTGGCAAATTTCTTCTGAGGTGTTGTTGGTGTGTTTCCTGTTGAGCGTAAATGTTGTGTGGAAGCGGTGTAGGTGACAGATACTGTAACAAACCAAATTGTTTTTTTTTATTTTCAGAAGCAAACAATGCATTTGAGCAAAACGAACATTAATTGGTACTATGCAATTATTACAAACCAGGAACCCTTTTGCTATAGCAATATTGATATTCAATATTAATGTGTGTTAATTATTCGGTAATGTTTTTAATTCATTGATTAGTTTTCATATTAGTTTTGAGTAGATTAGGTTTTTTTTTTTAAACTTATTAGCATAAACATTTTACAAATACGAAAGTTTTTCCGTAAAAACTGTTAAAGAATGTAAGAATTTTCTATAATTTTCTATACATTAAAATTTTTGCTTTTCTGTTTAAAAAACTCAATAAATAAATTCGAAGAATATATCAATACTTTATTTTAAATTATGCAATCACTTATAAGTATAATTTTAAGCTTCCTGCATATAGCACTTGTTATAGTTAAATTAAAGCATACATAATTGTATTTTTTCAAAGTTTAAATATACCATTCTATTTTCTACGAAATTTGTCTATTATAATATCGATAAAATTAAATCTAATAATATAATTTAATCTACTTTTTAAAAAGCAATCATTATTTTAACCACGCAATGCAAAACTCGTTACTAATTTAATTTCCAAATGCACAGAAGCTAATGATGCAATTATCAAGCAATTACCCGAATTAATTTCTAATAAAATGGATAATATAAATAACTTACAGAACATAAAATACATAATTTTATCAATACTTTATTTTAAATTATGCGATCACTTGTAGATATAACCGTAAGCTTCCTGCATATACTACTTGTCACATTTTAATTAAAGCTTACGTAATTGTATTTTTTTGTCCAAATATACCATTTTATTTTCTACGAAACTTGTATAATATAATATATTGATATAATTGTACTTAATATTATAATTTAATCTACCTTTTAAAAAGTAATCATTATTTTTTTTTTACAGAGATTACAATCATTATTTTAACCACATAATACAAAGATCGTTACTAATTTAATTTCCAAATGCACAGAAGCTAATGATACAATTATCAAGCAATTACCGGAATTAATTTCTAATAAAAAATTATAATAAAAATAACTTACAGAACATAAAACGAAATATCCATTTTCCTTGCAGACAATTAATCCAATCGGCGAAACAGGTGTATCCAACTCAATAATAAAATCGAACACATGCACCAAAAAAAAAAAAAAATCGAACACAGATTAATATCAAAATACAACTTTCGCGTTTGGAAAACTCAGACGGTTTTGTTTGAAGTGAAGGAGGGATGTGTGGCTGCACGTTTCCTGACGCAACAGGTTTACATGTGACGTCAGGCGTGCCACACGTCACTGTCCGAACAGAAGGCTGGAGAAGACAGATTGATGTTATTTTGGTAGAGTCGTTATTTAATAGTTACTGCTATATGCATGAAGATTTTTTTTTTGTCTGCATTTGTAAAGAGAAAAAATACATAATTCATAAAAAAATGTAGTTTGTATAAATAACAAAAATATGTTAATTATAATTTTTTTGTTAATAAATATAAACCTATATAAATTTGTAAAATAATACATAAATAAATATGTTAATAAAGTACAAAAATATGTTAATAACATTTCAATACACATATCATTTCATGTTTGGGAATAAAAAATTTCAAATGCTCTATCATGGGTCCTAACGCAACATAAATGCAAAAAAATATGGTACACTGAAGAATCCAATCTCCATTACTTTACAAAATCTAGCATTTGTAAAAAAAATAAAAAGTCATGTTACAATCAAAATTTTAAGTAAATTTGTTTTTAAAAAATTTTGCGCGATTCCTTCAAACTTTGGTAGATGTAAAAATTGCAAAAAAATTGGAGGTTACCTCCAGCCATAATTTGGCCCGGGTGACTGGTCAAATTATGGCTTGAGGACTCACCAAAGCTTTGCGTTTAATACGCATAAAAGTTATATATATATTTTTTGCATCCAGGGACTTTAATTTTTAGTGCTGCAAGTCTTGTTTACAGTTTAATGCGATTCTTCTGGAAACACATTCAGCTATAAATCAACTTTTCTTTCTTTTACATAATTCTACAATTCTACTTTCAATAATTCTACAAATTCAGAATTTAAATCAAATTTTGATTCCTACTTAATTTCTAGTTGCATCTCACTCCAAGCAAATAAATGATTTTTTCTTAATAAAGGTTTGAAACACTTCACAAGTTATTTAGCAACAACAAACAAAAAAAAATTAACTTCATATTGTTTCCTTAACACACCTACAAAAGGTCACACGAAGCGCTTGGGTGAAGACTTTATTATGATACAATACTGGATAAGAGGCGCTACGAGGCATATGAAGCGGTAAAAACGAGTTTTTTCTTCTTTTTTTTTACTATATATTTTATCCTAGAGAATTTAGTGCTTGAAAGGTGAAGAATGCTTTATCATATCCGGCATCGCTTACCAAAGACGCGGTCTATTACTTATAATTTCATTGAAACTTTCCTCGAGCTAATTAAAAAAAATAGACTGTAAATGATTAAAAGATATTTGTAAGAAAAATATAAAAGTTAAATTATGAAAATATGAAAAAAGACTTAAAAATAAATCTCTTTCAAAAAAGGTCTAATAGGCGTAACAAATGCCTTTATAAATTAAAAAACGTTGATAATATGTGAAAAAAAATTGCACGTCGCCAAAAAAATGCGTTAACGTGTAAAATAGAACTAATTGCTGTTATATACATCGACACAATGACAACACTAAGATCATTTGGAATGGAAAGACGTCACTTCGACTAACTTTACGACCACAAGCGAATATTGAATCCATTCTGGTAAACATTTGTACTATCTCGGCAGGGAAACAATAAGAGCATATAAAACCCATATGCTCATATTATTTACTGTTTTCGGCAGAAAATGTCTTCCGTGAATTTGTGTATTTTTAAATTAGTTATTTCATCATTTATTTGAGAAAATGGCGGGTAATTATATTGTCGATCCGATAACAAAACCACAAATGCGCCAAAACACAGGAATGGAAAACCAGAAGTTTAAACCCACCGTTTTAAAAAACGAAAATCCCTTGAATTGGGCACATTTGTAGTTTAGTTATTAGACCGACGATACATTTAAAAAAATTTCTTTTAAAACATTTACTTATAAAAAATTTCTTTACCTAGTACTGGAATTTCGATAGCTCATATTATGTAGATTGATCACTCCATAAAATACGATTTAATTTCAAGGAGTGCAAAAACATTATCATTAATTTTCATTATGTAACAATTCTCTGTGGAAATTGAGTAATGAACAAATTTCAAGACAGTTATAACATAACAACAAGACTTTTTGTATCAAAATAGGCATTTAAAAACAATTAATTGACGGAAGTGCATAATATCGTTAAAAAAACAATGCAACATTTCATTAACTATTTTCGCAATAATTGGACTCGTTGGGAGCTTAAAGATAAATGCAATATTTTAATTTTTTTTATGAATCTTTACTCTTTTTTTTAGTATAAGAGCCCGAAGAAAGATCATATAATAATATTATAACTACACTGTTAAAAAAAACCTGAATTTTACGTACATATTTCTGTGATTATTTTCGGGATTTTACGGAAAGATTGCGTTTCTTTCACAAACAGACGGTTTGCCTGAAATACACAGCTCGTTTCCGTTTTCCTTAAACGCTTGACAAGCGAAAACGGAAAAACCCCGTATTTCTGCTTGCAGAATTTCACTTAAGACCCGTATGAACGTTAATTATCCATATAACCTCGCACCCAACAGCTTTTAGCCTCGACACATCCGCCGACCGACTCAGCCACCATATTTTTTGTTTGTTTGTTTTGACCACATCTGAAGCAAGAAAGATAAATATACAGGTATGTTCATTTCCTTTAATAAAATAATATTTTATTTAATGTTTATATTTTCTATCTTTCTTTCCTATCTCTAGAATCCAGTTATTGTCACTTTCTTATTTGTTTCTGTTATCTCTATAGTCCTATAATTGACCGTGGGGTGACTCCAGAAATTAATAATTCCGTTTGTTTACCAACACGCGCAACTAAGTAAATTTGATTTAAATCTTTAAAAAAGCTGTCAAATATATGAAATAAACAAAGTTCACCAACAAACAAGTGCACATTATTAAAAAAAATAATGAAATGACTTGAAATTATTACATTTAAATTCGATTGAAAAGCTATAGCCTTCGTGTAGCTCTAGTGCGATGATAATTCAAAACCTAACCTCGATTGAAAAGCACGGTTACTCTATCGCTATAAGCATGGTTTATTTTAAAAACTATGCAAGTATACATAACGTAAACTTTTTCTTTATAAAATAATAAGCTTTTGTGTTGATTTTAATGAATCAATTAGTGATTACGGATGTATGCAAATCACATGTTTTGATTCGATTCAGAAGTTACATACACTATTGCCAATGCTCTTTGT